>BLSH010398289.1:903645-930242 GCA_018402905.1 Glandirana rugosa | reverse complement strand
GTTCGAGAATTCGGATTTTTTCTGCCCTCCCTGGAGACACAGGGCACTACATGAGTTTCCTAAAATGACCATTCATACTGTTTTTTATAGGGTAAAAGAAAAAGTATGTAGTGCCTTGTGTTTCACTTCGATAATAAGGAATGAATGACCCTGCAGGTTCTCGTTATCGGAACTCCCCTCCCCCTGTAAGACGGTTTGTTATCGGTAGTCCGGTTTTCGCCGTCGGATGTCATGTGACGCCGGCTTTAACTGAAGAGCCGACGAGATTGTAGGTGAACTATTTTATAACACTTGTATAAGTGACTTCTGTTCCATCGTCGGAATGTTTAGACTCGGTGTATATGAACTAACGTTTTTCGGGTCCTCCAAGGATGTGGAACGTAAAGGTCCTCCCTTCACGGTGAGAGCTCATTCTTCCAGGGGTGTAGGAACCTCCTGGGCTTTTTGCAATCAAGTATATGTGGCTCAGATTTGTAAGGCTGCTACCTTGTCTTCAGTGAATATGTTCACAATATTTTATCAAGTGGATGTTAGAGCAGCCGAGAAGTCAATTTCGGCCGCAGTGTACTGTAGGCTGCCGCTTTTGGCCTGATGGCTATTGTTTGGCAGAATGTCCCCCTCCCCTCAAGGCTATTGCTCTTGGACGTCCCAGTAAGTAAGGAATAATAGCTTCACTTTGTGTTCCGTGATGTATGAAAAAGAAAATGGGATATTTTTTGTCATACTTACCAGTAAAATCCTTTGAGTACATCACGGGACACAGAGGTCCCTCCCGTCTTTTTTAGGCTTAAGAGCTTGAGAAATTGCAGTACTTCCTGTATGGGAGGGGTTATATAGGGGATCACGTCCTGTCTAAAGACCTTTGGTCTACCAGTGTGCATTCACGTGGAGATGGAGAAAAACCCAGTATGGAATAATAGCCTCACTCTGTTTCCCGTGATCTCAAATAAAAGGATTTTACAGGTAAGTTTGACAAAAAAATCCTATTTTTTTTGAGTAGAGTGATCACGAGAGATGAATCCTGGATGTTTGCCTTCGATCCCAAGACGAAGAAACAAAGTTCAGAATGGCACACACCGAAGTTAACTCACCCCAAGAAAACTTGAATGGGCAATACAAGGCAAAATCAATTTTTTGATGTTGAATTGTCCATACGGAATTCGTACCTACTAGTCAAACTGTAAATCAAAGCTTTTACCTGGAAATTCTTGTCTGTTAAGAGTTTTTTGAGTGCATCCTGAGATCGGCTCAACCTGGATCCTTCAACACAACTCAGTGCTTTGCCATTAAGCAGGCTCTGAACGCCATCCTACTTGAAGACTTCTAAGGATGCTAAAATGGAAAAATCACTGGAGTGTTGTGTACACTTGCAAGGTGCATACTTTGAAGGAAACAATGCTCAATTGTAACATTTTTCAATAAAATAATTTTTAAAATATCATTCTTCTTTCTTTCTGGACACACCTCATATGTGCTTTGTTCAGGTTTTTATGACTGAGGTTTACAGCCACTGCAATGAGTAATTGCACTTTAAGTTACTACTGCTGGATCTTATGTGTAAGGCCTCATTTACACTGCTGCTGGTAAACAGACGTTTTGAGGCATTTGGGCATTTTTTCCAGCTGCCCCTGAACTTTCCTCTGTTATCTTATCCGTACATTTACACAGAATCGTTTAAGGTCGTTTCCAGGCAGTTGAGCTTAAATGCTTTTTTTGGCACACAAAAAAATGGGTTCAGACGCATTTGAAATGCCAAACAGCTTGTAAATGCCGCTAAACGCGATAACTCGTCTCTAGAACCGTTAAGTTTACAGGCGTAAAAAAAACGCTCCTAGACGCGGCATGCAAAATGGCCGTTTTAGATGCTGGCTTCTAGCTGTAAAAAAAAATTGTTAAGGGGAGGTTGATAAAGTATCCCATGTAAATGGAGCTTAAGAGAAAATTAACCCTGGAATCTGTGTCTAAAAAAAGGCGGTTATCTAATCTAAGCTAATCACCCAGTTTTGTCTGTGATCTTGTTGCTGGTAACCCTTTTGCCATTAGGGCTCTTTCAGACTGGCGGCCGGGGAGGGTTTGGAGAAACAGGTGCCTGAGCCACTGTTTTGCTGTTCATCCAAATTGTAACAATACAAGCGGAAAGACTTGATCACATGCCACATTTTATAACTTTGAGTGCAATGTTTCACAGGCTAAACTACTTTTTTATCTTCGACTCTTTAATCAACTCGTCACTAGCTTCTAATGCCACAATTTAAGCAGTGTATCCAAGTCAGTGCAACCTTGGTAAGGCTCCATGCACACTGGACGTTAAAAAAAAAAAAAAAAAACTTCAGTAGATTTGTGGCGAGTTTTTCAGCCTCTATCAGCGTTAATGCACTAGCGTTTTTTCAATTTGATCAAAAACGCTGGTGAGCCACGTTTTTTTGGGCGTTTTTAAGATTTCAACGTTTGTTTTTTTGGGCAGAAGAACAACTCTTGAACACGATTTTAGGGCTTTCTGACAACAGCACATACATGACAATGTGTGCATGGACACATAGAATAACCTAGAGGGGAGTTTACGGGCTGTTAAAAATATTGACCGTTTAGCAGCTACAGTGTGCATGGAGCCTAAAAGTTTTGGAGCTGTACCCAGACCCCACGCTAGGGTACAGCCTGCAATGTTTCTTTGGACACTGGATCCTGCACAGGAACTTGGTTTGTAACTTTGTGCAATGGGTGTAGTTAGCAGTAGAGTGCCACAGGTCCAGGGCATGGCCCATCCCTATGGAATCCAAACCCTGAAGACCCCTTCGGGGAGTATGTCCTCTGATGGGCGAAGCATGGACCCTCTATAGGGACAAAAGCTTTGCACAGGTTAAACAGGGTCACCCTGTATCTCTTACCATTACTGAAAAAAAAAGGGCTTTGTTTGGAATGTATTCATTTTATAAAATGTGTAAATTTGTCTTTGGGTGAACATTCAATCTTCTTGTATTGACGCAGAACCTGATTCTAACACTAGTCTCTGCATCTGACTCTAGTTCTGTTTCAAGCAGGCATTAAGCAGTCCACATCAGATTTTTCTGCAACTGTCACAATTTCTAGGATCAGTAACGGCTTTAATACAGCCATCTATGTCCAGGGCTCAAAAACTTTAGGCCCCTTCAGCTTCACCATCTTAGTCAGTTCCCGATTTGCCTGGCCTAGAAGAGGTAGACGTTAGAAGGGAATGAAGAGGACCTGAAGACGGTGATATAAAGGATGGAGAGGAGAAAGGCGCCAATAGTAATGGAGAGAACCTCAGACAAAAGTCCTAAAACATAGTCCATAAAGTCTCTATATATGTGTCTCTTTACATGAGTCTTAAGCACAAAGCTTAGGGGACGTGGTGATGATTGGCGGATAGGGGCAACAGCCAGATGAGTACAAGCAACTCTGTAGGAGATATGAATAGAGACAAGCGCGCCAGGCCTAAGCGCAGTAAATCAAAACCCCCAATTTATTGAACAAAAATAAGGGTGGGTACTCACAATGTTAAAAGCAAGGGGAGCATAAAATCAGACGATCCACAGAGTGCACAAACGGTACTGGCCAGCCGACTTCCTACTCTACTAACAGCTCCAGCGACATTCCAGCATAGGCTTACAGCAAGAATGTGACACAGCCTCTGACCTAAGCTGATTTTATGCTCCCCTTGCTTTTAACATTGTGAGTACCCACCCTTATTTTTGTTCAATAAATTGTGGTTTTTGATTTACTGCGCTTAGGTCTGGCGCGCTTGTCTCTATTCCGGTGATATAAAGCAGGCTGCAGAAGACTTTTCTCCTATCGTTCACTGACAGACGCAGCTCATCATGACGTGTGGGTTTATGCTCGTCCCACTAGGAGTTAACTAGGCAGGGTAAAGAAACAGCTGGCCCCTCCCATAGGGGCCGTCCTCTCTTCCTACATAAACCACCTCATAGCATAGCTCTTCAGTTTCAATGCCTAGTTTGCAAGGAGTTGACCTGGCTTCCCTTCAGGGGAATTGCGGTCCTGTTTGTGACCATTTTTTATTTAATATTCTTTTATTTATTTGTCTTCTATCAAGCAATTGATCTATCAAGAAGCCGGTCGGGGCATAGAGAGTCCTTGGGCTCTGTACTCTCCTCGACCTGGCCAACCGATGCGAGCCAGTCCCGACGTATGGGGACCCGCCGCATCGTGCCCGTTCCGTGCGGGCGGCCGGGGGTGACCCCCCCTTGCGCCCACTCCTGGATGCGATTCGGGAAGGGCGATTTTCTGGCCTGCAGCATACCGCCTAAGAGGGGGCGGAAGGTCTGCGACTGGGTGGCTACCTGCGGCGTTCGTTGGAGTGGTGAGTGAGAGTTCCTGCCTTCCCCCCTTTTTAGGGACGGAAAGGGGGACCGACGACGGCAAAAAAAACCAAAAAATTCTTGCTAGGTAGCCACTGGTGGGACGCGTGGAGCTCCCATTCACCCCCCTCCCCCGCACCGATCGTCTGGGCGGTCGTATCGATTTTTCGCCGCCATGCCATTTTGCCGTAGCCGCAGACATTTTGGGCCTATGGGGTTTTCCCTCTAGCGCTCAGAGCGGCCATTTGCGGTACTGCACGTTCCCTGAAGGTGTGTTTTGGCCTCTAGTGTTTAACGGCGGCCATTTTGACTGCATGTTCTGCAAATACACGTGTCTGCAGCATCTCCCTTCTCTGTGGAACGGTGGTGATCTGACAGCGCAGCTCCTCTGACGATCCATCCAAAAGCAGGCAGCGGAACAGCAAGTATAGCTGGGCTCCCTGTGGGTGCTGGTGGTGGTGGGTGCAGTCGTCCTGGGTTCCCTGGTGCACTGTGGGGTGTTGGTGTGCGGCAGTGTGGGGGTGCCTCATTCTCCTTAGTCTCCCTGTGTGTCCGGCTCTGGCGATTCTCTTTGAGAGACCTTTAGCTTCACACTCGTTGATTCGTACCTTTGTACAGGGTGTGCGACATGTGATGCCTCAGGTGAGGTTTCCGATGGCTCCGTGGGATCTGAATTTGGTGCTTTCTGTTCTTCAGAAAACAACTTATGAGAATATCGGGGAGATTTCCTTACAACTGCTGTCGCAGAAGGTGGCCTTTTTAGTTGCCATCATTTCCGCCAGACGGGTGTTGGAATTAGCAGCACTATCGTGCAAGTCTCCCTACTTAGTCATGCATAAGATAAGGCGGTCTTGCGACCCTCTCCTTCCTTCCTTCCGAAGGTGGTCTCTTCTTTTCACATTAATGAAGATATTGTTCTGCCTTCATTGTGCCCTCGCCCATCGCACCCAAAGGAGTTTGAGTTGCATGCTTTGGACGTGGTGAGGGCCTTACGAGTGTACTTGGCTGCTACAGCTTCTTTTCGAAAAGCTGATGCCTTGTTTGTACTGCCAGAGGGCCCGCGCAAGGGATTGGCGGCCTCGTCGGCTACAATTTCTCATTGGATTAGAAAAACCGTGACCCATGTGTATTCTGTTCGGGGCAAGGTTCCCCCTTTTCCAGTCACGGCTCATTCTACCCGGGCTGTTAGCACTTCCTGGGCTTTCAGACACCAGGCCTCGGTGTCACAGGTGTGCAAGGCGGCCACTTGGGCCTCGGTTCACACTTTCACTAAGTTTTATAAAGTTGATGTGTTTGCATCTTTGGATGCTGCCTTTGGCCGCAAAGTTTTGCAGGCGGCAGTGTAGGCGCGTCTGGCGCCTCCTTAGAGGTTCAGTTGGGTACTGTTGTTAGCGTTTACCCACCCCTCTTTTTGACACAGCTTGGGGACGTCCCCACACATCATGAGCTGCGTCTGTCGGTGAACGATAGGAGAAAAAGGGATTTTATTAAAACTTACCGTAAAATCCTTTTCTCCGAGTTCACTGACAGACGCAGCTCCCACCCCTCGGTGCTCTGTTCTGGTATGGCTTGTGTACGAACTGAAGAGCTATGCTATGAGGGGGTTTATGTAGGAAAAGAGGACGGCCCCCATGGGAGAGGCCAGCTGTTTCTTTTCCCTGCCTAGTTAACTCCTAGTGGGACGAGCATAAACCCACACGTCACGATGAGCTGCGTCTGTCAGTGAACTCGGAGAAAAAGGATTTTACGGTAAGTTTTAATAAAATCCCTTTTTTCCACCTCCAAACTAGTACACAACTAAAAGGGCCGCTTCACACAATATGTTTATCATTAGGGATATGCTCACTTCTGCTGTGGGAAAAAGCCTCAGCATTGTCACACTTGATTCTTCTACAAAGAGAACTGTTATATCGAAAAAGATATTCCCCATTCATGAATAAATAAAATAGGCAATTTGACAATGTGATCAATCTAGAAAAGATTTTCAGTCCTCCGTAAATCATTGCCAGGCACTATCCAGTGGGGAAAAAGTACACTAATGATTTGTTCCAGTAGTTGTTTCTGCCACCTCAGTCTTTAACAAGAATCTCACAGTACCATTTGAAGAGGTTCCTTCATTCTAAGATTCTGCGGATATAAAGTTTTAGATCCATTGTGCAGGCTGTCCTTTTAGTAGCAACTGCGTTATGCATTTCTACATTTTTAATGCATGGTGCAGTAGCTACTAAATGGAGAGCCTGCACATTGGAGGAAGAAGGAGTAAACCAAAAGTGGATCCAGTGAGCATTTTTTCCCCATCCAATTCCAATACACTTCCGCCGACCCCTAAGAAGCGTCATTTTAACGGATGCCATTACCAGAGAGTCCCCATCCTTAACCCCGATAAGAGGAGGTGATCTGTTTCTTCAGGAATTATCATAATGCCTATGTGGTGCCTATATCTTAAGCAGCCGTTTCCCTTGGTAAGTGCAGTGTGTTGGTGATGGTTTACACTGTGGAAAGGTGTTTTATCGGATCAGAACCTATCCGGGTATATATATCTTTCAATGACATGGGGACACGTGTTTTACTGCCAATCCAATCTGGCAATTTTCTTTTCTCTTACATTCATTGACAGACGCAGCCTCTTATTCATGACACGTGGGTTTATGCACCTTTTGCCAGGAGTAGACTAGGCAAAACGAAGTTCAGAAAAGCAAAGCTGACCCCTCCCAGGGGGCCGTCCTCACTCAGCATTTAACCCCCCTCAGCCCTGCATAGCATATCTGTTTTTTTCTGCCTAGTGCAAGGAGTTAGACCTGGTTCCCTGCTGGGGTCTGTCGTTCCCCTATTTTTTGTTCTGTTTTTCTTTTTGCGCAAGCCTTCTGATGAATACTGCAATCAAGTAGCCGGCTGGGGAACACGCGGATATCCTTTGTCCTGTCATCTCCCCAGCTCGGCCGACAGATGTGAGCCACCCTTAGCTATGGGGGGGCGGCTAGCGGTGCCCGTTCCAGTGGGGGTACAGGTGACCCGGGTGTCCCCCTCCCCCCCAACCGTCCCGCCTGCCCGGCCCCCGGTTTGCTCGTCCGCCCGCCCGCCCATTCGCCACATGATCGTTTTGGTGGCGCCGGCCGCCATTTTCTCGGTCGCAGCTGACCGCCATTTTGTCGCAGCCGCGGCCATTTTGAGAGCAGTTTTCGGCCTCTTGTGGCCACTTGGCGGCCATTTTTGGTTGGTCTCCCTGAAGGGAAAAACACGTGTGCGTTGGTCCCTCTTCTCCTCTTCTTGGTCGGCGATTGGGATGGCAGCAGCATCGGCAGGCGGGGCAGCCCCTTCTCAAGCATCTGCAGGAGGGCAGTATTAAGCAAGTATCGCTGGTTCTCTCCCTGGGGTGCGGGCGCGGTGGTGCTGGGTCCTACTGGGCAGTCCTATTCGTTCTGCAGGACATTGTGCGGGGGTGCATTGTGGGGGCATAGGGCCAGTAGGCCTCATAAGTGTTCCTGGGGTTGATCAATGGCGGCTGAACAGGCAGTTGCTTCTCCGGAGGGGTCAGCGGAGACACAAGCGCGCTGGGACCTCTGGTTCCCCTGGATCAATTGACTTCAATTTTGGAAGAGTTTTTCGCCGGGGCGAACCGAGCCGGGGTAGGGGGGCCCCAAGAAGCGTCCACCTCCTCCTCAATCTTCGGAGCAGGACTCGGAGCCGGAAGGAGGCTCTGGGGTCACAGGGACCCCGTGGAGCTCTTGGATGGGGAGCTGGAACTTTCGGATGGCGAAGAGGACCAGGGGGCCTCGGTGGCGCGCGAAAAGGCGCTGGTGGGTGCCCTGGTCACGGCAGTCCGTAATTCTCTATGGCTGGACCAGGTTGGGGAGTCACAGGCGCCTACCCTTTTGAGGACAGCCTGTTATAGAAATGTGTCTCCCCCACTGTTGATGCGCCGGTGGCCCGTCTGAATAAGGCAACAACGATCCCCTTGGAGGAGTCCCCCTCTTTTAGGGACCCGGCCGATAGGTGGACGGAAGCAGTGTCCAAGGCACTTTTCCTGGTGTCGGGGGCCGCCATGAGGCCGGCCTTGGCGTCGGTCATGGTGGCACAGTCGCTCGATGGAGTGGAGTGAGGCTCGGGGCTGCGTGGATTCGCCTGAATCGGTGCAGCGAGCAGACCACCTGGTGCAGGGGCTTTGTTACCTCTGTGACTCAGCACTGGACTTGGTGCAGATGCTGTCAAAAATGTCTGTTTTTGCGATCATTATTAGATGCCTGCTGTGGCTGCGGCGCTGGTTGGGTGACCACGCTTCTAAGAAGGGCCTTACGGACCTGCCCTTTCTGGGTGGTCGGCTTTTTGGGGTCCAGTTGGATGAAATCATCAAGGATTTCACTGGAGGGAAGAGTACTTTTCTTCCGGAGCCCAAGCGGTGGGAGTTCCACCCCAAGCAGGGTCCTGCCTCTGCGGGTCAGAAGAGGTTTTTTCGTGCCCCTGGCGCAGCGGGCAGAGGATCGAGGCCCGGCAAGCCTGCCGCAGGGGCCGCTAAATGACCCTGGCAATGCAAGAACGGTAAGACAGAGGAGAAGTACTCCTCTGCATGATGGGTTGAACCCACCCGAACCTCGGGTGGGGGGACATCTTCTGGGGTTCGTAGACAGGTGGATTGCCCGCATTTCCGACCGGTGGGTGCAGGAAGTGGTGTCCTCCGGGTACAGGATAGAGTTCAGCACTCTACCCCCCAGACAGGTTCTTCCCATCAAACTTGAGACTCCCTCAGGGGGGTTGAGAGGCCCTCCTAAGGGCTGTTCAGGTACTCTCCGACCAGGGGGTGATCGTGCCAGTACCCCAGTTGGAAAGGTTTCACGGGTTCTACCTATTCGTGGTCCCCAAAAAGGGGGGGGGGTCAGGCCAGTTCTGGACCTAAAGGCGCTAAACTTTGTGAAAGCGCGAAAATTCCGAATGGAATCTGTCCGTTAGGTCGTGGCCTCCCTGCACCAAGGGGACTTCATTGGGTCCCTGGATATCAGGGACACGTACCTCCACGTTCCCATTTGTTTCCGGCACCAGTTTTTCCTGCGCTTTGCGGTGGGAGATCTTCATTACCAATTCGTGGCACTCCCTTTCGGTCTGGCCTCGGCTCCTCGGGTGTTCACCAAGCTGGTGGCCCTGGTGCTGGCGTTACTAAGGCAGAGAGGCATTGCGGTGGTAGCATACCTAGACGACCTGCTTCTGAGAGCGAAGTCTGCTTCGGCTCTGGAGAAGAACGTGGCTATCACCATGACCTCGTTAAAGGACTTCGGCTGGCTGATCAGTCTGCGGAAGTCGACGGTGACACTGTCCTGTCGCCTGGAATACCTGGATCTAATTCTGGACACGGTGCTGTCGAAGGTGTTCTTAAGTTACTGACCCTGCACGCAACGGTGCGAACCCTGCTGTCACGCCGGTGGTCCTTACAGTTTTGTATGCGGGTGTTGGGGCTTATGGTTTCAGCCTTCGAGGCGGGACCTTACTCCCAGAGTCACACTCGGCTCTTTCAGCGGGCGATTCTGTCTCGGTGGGACAAGTTTCCACTGTCCCTAGACCCGCTGATCAGATTGGATCCTCAGACCAGAGGGTCGTTGACCTGGTGGCTTCGGGCCTCGGCTCTGACGTTGGGGAAGTATTTTCTTCCCTTGAATAGGTCGATAGTCACGACGGACACCAGGCTATCGGGCTGGGGGGGGGTGGTCCTGGGGCAGCTGTCTGCTCAGGGACGTTGGTCGGTGCAGGAATCTCGCCTTTCGATCAATGTGCTGGAGCTGAGGGCGATCAGGCTCTGCCTCTCCCACTGGATGGTAAGGTTGCGCGGCCTTCCGTTTTGTGTTCAGTCGGACAACGCCACGGCTGTGGCGTATGTGATCCATCTGGGTGGCACGAGGAGCTCGGTAGCGGCTGCGGAAGCGGCTCTCATTCTGCGATGGGCAGAACTTCATGTGCCAGCAATCTCCGCCATTTACATTCCGGGCGTAGAGAATTGGCAGGCGGATTTTCTCAGTTGCCAGACGCTGGATCAGGGGGAATGGTCCCTGCATCCAGAAGTGTTCCGTCAGATTTGCCACAAGTGGGGCACGCCAGATGTGGACCTCATGGCGTCTCGGTTCAATCAAAAAGTGAAAACTTTTGTGTGCAGGACGAGAGACCCGCTGGTGGTCGCCACGGACGCTCTGGTAGTGCCTTGGGGTTGGTATCGGCTCCTGTACGCTTATCCTCTCATCAAGCTTCTACCGCGGCTACTGCGCAGGGTGGAAGCGGAGGGGATTCCGACAATCCTGGTGGCTCCGGATTGGCCTCGGCGTCCTTGGTACGTTGACTTGGTGCGAAAGGTGGCAGATGTTCCCTGGCGCCTTCCGCTGCGCGAAGATCTGTTGTCTCAGGGACCCATCTTGCACTCTGCTTTACCCTCGCTGGCTTTGACGGCTTGGCTATTGAGTCCCAGGTGTTGAGGGATAGGGGTGTCGCTGACTCCGTAATCCTTACCATGCTGAAAGTGCGCAAGTGTACTTCACGCAAGATTTATCATCGCACCTGGAAGGCCAATATTGCTTGGTGCGAGGCGGGGGGTTTAAACCCTCGCTCTTATGTGGTGTCCAGGGTTCTGGCTTTTTTGCAGCAGGGCCTGGATAAAAAGTTGCCATTGAGTACTCTCAAGGGTCAAATTTCGGCTCTGGCGATTCTCTTTCAGCGGCCTATTCGTTGATTCGTACATTTGTACAGGGTGTACGTCATGTGGCTCCTCAGGTGCGGTCGCCTATGGCACCGTGGATTTGAATTTGGTACTTTCTGTGCTGCAGAAACCACCATATGAGAAGATCAGGGATATTCCCTTGCAATTGCTGTCGTAGAAAGTGGCTTTCTTGGTGGCCATTACATCCGCTAGGCGGGTGTCTGAGTTGGCAACGTTGTCCTGCAAGTCGTCTTACCTGGTCCTTCACAAGGACAAGGCGGTCTTGCTCCCTTCTCCTTCATTTCTACCGAAGGTGGTCTCTTTTCGCATTAATGAAGATATTGTTCTTCCTTCGTTGTGTTTGTATCTCAAAGAATTTGAGTTACATTCATTGGATGTCGTGAGGGCTTTGCGGGTTTATTTGGCGGCTACAGACTCCGTTCGGAAGTCTGATGCGTTTGTACTGATGGATGGTCTGCGCAAAGGATTGGCGGCCTCGTTTGCTACTGTTTCCTGTTGGATCAGACAGGCCGTAACCCATGCGTATACTGTTCGAGGCAAGGTACCCCCTTTTCCAGTCACGGCTCATTCCACCAGGCCTGTTGGCACTTCCTGGGCTTTCAGACACCAGGCTTCGGTGTCACAGGTGTGCAAGGCGGCTACTTGGGCCTCGGTGCAGACATTTACTAAGTTTTATAAAGTTGATGTGTCAGCATCTTCCGATGCTGCTTTTGACCTTAAAGTTTTACAGGCGGCAGTGTAGGCGCGACTGGCGCCTCCTGAGAGGATTCGTTTGGGTACAGTTGTCGTTTACCCACCCCTCTTTACTCACACAACTTTGGGACTCCCCACTTGTTAATGAAGGGCTGCGTCTGTCAGTGAACGTAAGAGAAAAAGGGATTTTATTAAAACTTACCGTAAAATCCTTTTCTCTGAGTTCACTGACAGACGCAGCACCCACCCCTCTGTGGTGCATTTGTACAGCCTGATACGAACTGATATGCTAAGCAGAGCAGGGGGGTTATAGGGGAGAGAGAGGACAGCCCCTTGGGAGGGGCCAGCTTGCTTTCTTTCTGTTTGCCTAGTCAACCCCTTGTAGGATGTGCATATAGCCCCACTTGTCAATGAAGGGCTGCTTTTGTCAGTGAACTCAGAGAAGAGGATTTTACGGTAAGTTTTAATAAATTCCCTTTTTTCCGGTCACGGCTCATTCCACCAAGGCGATTAGCACTTCCTGGGCTTTCAGACACCAAGCGCCGGTGTCTCAGGTGTGCAAGGTGGCTACTTGGTCCTCGGTGCACACTTTTGTTAAGTTTTAAAAAGTTGATATGTCGGCATCCACGGATGCTGCTTTTGGCCGCAAAGTTTTGCAGGCGGAGGTGTAGGCGCGGCTGGTGCCTCCCGAGATCATTCTGTTGGGTACAGTTGTTATTGTTTACCCACCCCTCTTTGTTGCCACTGCTTTGGTACGTCCCCACGTGTCATGAATAAGAGGCATGCGTCTGTCAATGAACGCAAGAGAAAATAGGATTTTTTTGACTTACCGTAAAATTCTTTTCTCTGAGGTCATTGACAGATGCAGCACCCACCCCTCTGTGTTGTGTTTGTACTGCTTGTTACAAACTGATATTCTATGCAGGGCTGAGGGGTTATATGCTGAGTGAGGACGGCCCCCTGGGAGGGGCCAGCTTTGCTTTTCTGAACTTCGTTCTGCCTAGTCTACTCCTGGGAAAAGGTGCATAAACCCACGTGTCATGAATCATAGGCTGCGTCTGTCAATAAACTCAGAGAAAAGGATTTTACGGTAAGTCAAAAAAAATCCTATTTTAAAGCCGGCCATAGTTGGTGCAATTTTATTTCATACAACCACTGGCTGCAGGATAAAAATCGCTTGATTACGCTATGAACACAGTTGGTGTTGATGGGGGGGGGGAATCCCTTTCGCGGAGCTATTTTGTTCTCCTGATGGGGGTTGAGTGGAGCCATTCTAGCCAGAACACAGTGATTATTGCTAGCTGCTATGGCAGTTGTCAATCGCATGAAAAATCTGACAGTTGTACCCAAGTTGATCAGTTGGAAACAATCACTCTGCCCATACCCAGTTTGAACCGGCCGAGTTTCGAACAGCCTATCGCCTGCTTAAGAGCCTTTACAGCTGCTGTACAAAGTAGTTCTGTTTAAAGATCTGGTAGATAAGAGTATCGTTTGCCTTATCCAGCTCTGATATGCAGCCCATAGTTGTGTCTCCTGGCAGTCTTTCAGATCATTACTGTCTGGACCAAGCTTATTGACCGGAAACCCAATTATCTATCCCAATTGCATCCCTCTGTGTATATTCAGCTGGACAGCCTTTCACTATCACATGAATGGTGTAACGGATACACAGCGCTAGATTTCCAGGATGCGCCTTTTATCTGAACATATGGAACACAGGATTCTGTGGCTCACATGCCTGTCGGCAAAACTCCCTTGCCAAGAAGGTGAGTTTTTTTTTAGTTCCTTTTATATAAGCATATGAAAGAGAGTATAGGGGGCACAAGTATTCACCTCCCTCAGAAGAAAAAGGCGTGTTGCTATACCAGTACTTCCACTCAGGTTCCTTTTATCACTTTGTCTTACAATGTTACATCTAAAATGGGAACTTTACTAAGAAGACATGGCCTTCCAAAGTCTAGCACCAAGGGCTCTTGACCCAATGATATGACACCCCTCCTTATCAAAGTGGGGATAGGCCTGTTGTTCTTCTGGTCCCAGAAAACTCCCAGATGCCTTGGTCCCGAGGTGTTTTTTTTTTTTTTTTTTTTTTTTCAGGGACTACAAACTGAAGGTCAGCACCTCCTCCCCACATTATGCTTTCCAACCTGCCTCCAATCCAATCAAGGCAAGCAGATCTGCTTGCTGCTGTCAAACAGCTTTTGGATCAGTAGGTAATCAACCTTGTACCAACAGGAGAATACTTTCAAGATTGCTACTGAAACCTCTGTACGGTTTCCAAAGTGAATGGGAACCATAAAGATCCATTCTGGATCTGATAGCTGTTGGCTTGTTCCTATTGGTTCAGCTGTTTTGCATGCAAAATGCCTCCTCCCAAGGGATTTTCTGGTTTTAGTAGACACCCAGAATGCACATTGCTCTTTTTCTGCCTTTTTACTGCTATCTGCGTGATCTTGTGGGCAATCCGCATTTTGCAAATGTCTGCCCTTCCTTTTGACTTTTCCAGACGTGGTCCTTGGTCTGAATTGAAGGGTCAGACTCTCTTGGAAGTTTTGCATTTTTAACCTGTTGCTGCATTTAATGAAGTCTTAATGAACGTCCCATTACTGTTGCCAGCCTGTCAACAGGGGAGCAGTTCTAAACTATTGGCGCAGGGATCTTGGTCCAAATTCCAGTTGGCTTTATAGAGCTCTGGGCAATACAGTTGTCCTTTCAACACTGGACTCTTCCATAGTAAGGACACCTGATGAGCATTTATTCAGACAATTCTATTACCATGGCCTATATCAGTCATTAAGAAGGCACCATAAGTCTAATTGAAGCAGACTCCATTCTCTCTTGGGTAGTACTTTGTGTTCTGGCCTGGTCTGCCATCCTCAGGAGTGGAAAATTGGCAGGCTGACTGTCTCCGTCACCAGCTTGTAGATCTGGGGGAATGGGCTCTCCATCCTTAGGTCTTTAATACCCTTTGCCACAGATAGGAAATGCCGGATATGGATCTCCTGCCATCAGCATTCAACAGGAAACTGGACAGGATTTTGTTCTGGTCCTTGGATCCTCAGACCTTCGCAATGAACTGACTCCAGTTCAACCTTATCTATGCCTTTTAGCCCTTCCAGGTTCTCCCTTGCCTACCTCACAATATCAACCAGGTGGGTATTCTGTTAATCCCAATTGGCCAAGAAAGATGTTGTACTCATTCTCCTCTTCTGTCACGCTTTCCTTAAACCTATTTGGAACTTCTCTACCAAGGTTCAGTGCTCCATCCTGCTTCTCGATTGCTTGCTTTTTTAATAACATGGCTCAGACACAGGGGCTTTTTGGAATCAAGTCATTCCTACCCTCTTGAAGGCTAGGAAGTTGACTCTTTGTAAGTGTTATCGCACCTGGGCTTGATGAGAGTTGAAAGACTTTCATCTTAGTACTCTGTGGGATGTGCGCTGATCGGCCAACAATGGACTGTTTTACCATTTAAGAGGAAGTAAACACTGTAAAAAAAAAAAAAAAGTGTCCCCCTTCCCTGCAAAGTATGGTTATAATGTGCTAGTATGCATACTAACACATTATGCGACACCTGCAAACGAAGCCGGCATCGTCCCAGCTGCAGGCCACATCCACCTTTGCCCATTTTCCTTCCGGGGCCACGGACTCTGGCTGTTATGCGCGAGGGAGCCGCTGGTCACGGCACTTGCTCCTGAAGAAACGGCATGGGCAGCTGCTCCTTCAGAGCGCATGCGCCCATGACATCGGCACAGTATACAGTAAATATCTCCTAGACTGCGCACGTTTCACAGTACCTATAGGTAATCCTTATTCTAGGCTGACCTATAGGTACAAATGTTACAGGTGTTTACAACCTCTTTAAGGAATTACATCTTTTTCAGAGAACTTTGATATCTCACTCTCTAGGTAAGGACTTGTTCAGGGAGTAGCTCCCATCTCTTTCCCTGTTTGTTCCTCTGCATCAACTTGGGATCTCAATCTGTTTCTCTCTGCTCTTCAGATGCTACTTTTTGAACCGGTTAGGGATGCTCTTGTCTTACCCACTCGCTAAGTGGCCTGTCTTGTTATCACTTCTGTGAGGAGACTCTGAGCTAGTTGCCTCAAGCTGCAATGAGCCTTGCTTTTACAAACGGTCCAAGGCTTAAATACAGTAGATACAATAAGCGTACATTTAGTTTGTATGTACAAAATGGAAGCAAGCATGTACAGTATGTTGCAAAGGAAGGTATGCTGGATATAGAAAACATTGAACTCGAACAGTTAGCTGATTACTATTGGACTCTCAGGAATAGGTAACAAGATAGGAGAAAATACAGGGGAATCGGATCAGCCCGCGGATGAGCTTTGGAGTAAAGATCACCCATGGCAACTTTGTAGAATATCCATTATAAGTAGAGGGTGACCATGTATATCATGATGGTAATGTAGATTTCAAAGTTAGGGAATTAATATTGGAAGGGGAAGGAATGACAGGTAAAGGAACTAGAAGGAAGAGAGTTAAAGTGGAAAAGAAAATGTAATGTGAGGAAAGCAATAAGGGCTTGGCCAGGTGCGTCCAAATTGTAGATTATACAACACATTAACGGGAGAATAGAGATCTGTCCGTGTTAAGGTCATGGTTATACTTTAGCCAAGGAGACTATGGGGTTGTTTTACTAAAACTGTAAAGTGCAAAATCTGGTGCTGCTGTGCATGGTAGCCAATCGGCTTCTAACTTCAGCTTTTTCAATTAAGCTTTGACAAAAAACCTGGAAGCAGATTGATTTTTATGCAGAGTTACAACAGATTTTGCGCACTCCAGTTTTAGTAAATCAACCCCCATGTTTTCATAAATTTAGAATGACTATCATTCAATATGGATATGAGCTATTTGTGTACCATGGTGCCCATTATCTGTTGCTTCACCTCCATGAAGTTCAGGCTCATACAAACAATGAGAATATCGGATGAATGATCGTCTGGGTTTTTTTTTGCATGCTAGTCTCATACCGATAATGAAGAGGTTACTTAACTCTTTCATGCCTAAGCCTTTTTCTGACCGTTGCTTAAAATCCATATTTTTTTGCTAGAAAATTCCTTAGAACCCCCCCAAAAAAAAATATATATATATTTTTAGCAGAGATCCTAGATAGTAAAATGGCAACCGTTGCAATATTTTATGTCACACAGTATTTGCGCAGCGGTCTTTCAAACGTCATTTTTTTGGAAAAAAAGACACTCATGAATTTTTTTTTAAAAAAAACAAAACAATAAAGTTAGCCCAATTTTTTGTATAACGTGAAAGATGATGTTACACTGAGTAGATACCTAAAATGGCATGCTTTGAAATAGCGAACGCTAGCGAAATGGCGGCAAACTACAGTGCTTAAAAATCTCCATAGGCGACGCTTTAAAAACCTACAGGTTACTAGTTTAGAGTTAGAGGAGGTCTTGTGTTAGAATTCTTGCTCTCACTCTTAACGATCACGTTTACATTTCCGGGCGCGACTTGCGTATACGTCACTTCTGCGTGTGAACACGTAGGGTTGGGGTGGTTTTAACCACTTTTCCGACCGCCGATCGGCATCTGACGGCGACAGAGTGGCTCTGTAAGGCAAAACGCCGTCATATGACTGTGGCTGCCAGATCTCTCACTGTGTCCGGGGAGGGCCAGGGAGCGAGTGCGGCGGATTCGATCTCCGCCGGCTACCCGCGATGCCCCCCCCGGAGTGAAAGAGCGGAGGTCCGTGTAAGTAAACGCGGACCTCCGTTCTGTGAGAGGGGGAAGGACTGTGATCACAGCCTTCCTTTACTTGGAAGCTGTGATCACTTCCCTTCCCCTGTTAGGGCAGCCCCCATACAGTAAGAACACGCCCAGGGAACACAGTTAACCCTTAGAGTGCCCCCTGCAGGTTAACCTTTCACTGCCAATGGCATTTACACAGTAATCAGTGCATTTTTATAGCACTGATCGCTGTATAAATGCCAATGGTCCCAAAAAAGTGTCAAAATGTTCCGACATGTCCGCCCTAATATCGCAGTACCGCTAAAAATCGCAGATCGCCGCCATTACTAGTAAAAAATAAAAACCCCAGAAATTAGTTCTCATCATCCGTAAACGCGACCACTTTTGCGCAAACCAATAAATGCCGATTGCGATTTTTTTAATCACAAATATGAGGAAGAATATAAATCGGCCAAAACCGATGAAAAACATTTTTTTTATATTTTTTTTTGGATTTTGTATTTTAACAAAAAGTAAGAAATTTTTTTTTTTTGCTAAATTGTCGCTCTTCTTTTGTTTATAGCGGCGATCAGAAATGATGCAGCGGTGATCAAATACCACCAAAAGAAAGCTCTATTTGTGGGAAAAAAAGGACGCAAATTTCGTTTGGATACAACGTCGCACGACCGCGCACTTTTCAGTTAAAGCGACGCAGTGCCGATTCGCAAAAAGGGCTCTGGTCCTAAAGTGTGAAATCCTTCTGGGGCTGAAGTGGTTAATTTTATTTTTCTGATTTTTTTTTTATTTTTACACTGCCCCTTAAAAAAAATTTCTGACCATTTTTATTGCTGTCACCAGGAATGTAAACATCCCTTGTGACAGCAATAGGCAGTGACAGGTACTCTTTATGGAGGGATCTGGGGTCTAAGCTAAAAAGAAACAATGTTTCTTTTTGTATCATTCTGTTTATTTACAGATCAAAGGGATGAAATTTCGATCTGCAGATGAAGTCCTTTTAAGGCCCCTTTCACACATGCGGACCAATCAGGCCCGCCTGTCTGCTTTTCAGGCAGACCTGATCGGATGCGCCATTCACCTCTATGGAGCGACAGATGTTAGTGGTGACATGTCCACTGACATCTGCCACTATCCGATCCGGTCCGCTAAATCCAGACTGATGGAAACCCTATTTTCCATCCATCTGGCAGATCGGATGGGATTAGATGAAAGATGTTCCCCTTATTAACCCTTAATTTGCTCTAATCCGCCTTAACTCCTTATTCTCCTTCATTTAACCACTTGACCACGGGGCACTTGAACCCCCTTCCTAACCAGACCAATTTTCAGCTTTCAGTGCTCTCACATTTTGAATGACAATTACTCCGTCATACTACACTGTACCCATATGAAAATGTTGTCCTTTTTTCACGCAAATAGAGCTTTCTCTTGGTGGTATTTAATCACCATTAGAGTTTTTATTTTTTGAGCAATAAATGGAAAGGACCGAAAATTGTGTAATTAAATGCATTTTTCTTTGTTTCTTTTATAAAATTTTGCAAATTAGTAATTTTTCTTCATAAATTTTGGCAAAAATGTATACTGCTATATGTCTTTGGTAAAAATAACCCAAATTACTGGATATTATTTGGTTTTTGTGAAAGTTTTATAGAGTCTACAATCTATGGTGGCAATCACTGAAAATTGATCACACCTGATGCACTGACGTCCTATCTCATTTCTTGAGACCCTAACAAGCCAGGAAAGTACAAATACCCCCCAAATGACCCATTTTTGGAAAGTAGAGAGTCCAACGTATTTAGTAAGAGGCATGGCGAGTTTTCTCCTTACGTTCACTGACAGACGCAGCTCTCCATTGACTTTGTGGGTTTTATCTTCGTCCCACTAGGAGTTAACTAGGCAGGGAAAAGAATCAGCTGGCCCCTCCCCTGGGGGCCGTCCTCTCTTCCTACATTGAACCCCCTCACAGTATAACTCTTCAGTTTCAATGCCTAGTTCGCAAGGAGTTGACCTGGCTTCCCTGCTATAGGGAACTGCGGTCCTGTTATGACCATTTTTTATTTTTTTACTGCAATCAAGATGATCTGCTATCAAGGAGCCGGTCGGGGCATAGAGAGTCCTGGAGCTCTGTACTTTCCCCGACCTGGCCAACATGATGCGAAGCCAGTCCCGCTATGGGGGACCCGCCGCATCTTACCCGTTCCGTGCGGGAGGCCCGGGGTGGAATTCCCCTGTTGGTCCCCTTTACCGATGCATTCGGCAGGGCGACTTTGAGCCTGCAGCATACTGCCATCAAGGGCGCAAAGTCTGCATTTGGGTGGCTACCGTGGCGTCGGACCGGTAAGTGAGCGCCCTGTCTTCCCCCACTTTACAGGGTGTGAAGAGGGCCCGACGTCCGAAAACTCGTGATTTTCACTTTGTCCGGGGTAGCCACTGGTGGGATCAGCTCTCCATCTTGCCCCCTGCCACACCTCGCACCCCCCCCCCCCATCCAGCACCGTGCGATCGTTCGGCCTTCACGTCCGGATCGCCATGCGGCGGACCGCCACCATTTTGCCGTAGCCGCGGACATTTTCAGTCTATGGGGCTTTGCCTCTAGCGCTCGGAGTGCCCATTTTCGGTACTGCACGTTACCTGAGAGGTGTGTTTCGGCCTCTTGTGTTTCCTGGCGGCCATTTTCACTGCATGCTTTGCATTTTACACGTGGCTGCAGCTTCTCTCTCCTCTCAGGAAACGGCGGTGACAGCAGCTCTTACTGACGATCTGCGCTAACTAGGCAGCCCAACAGCAAGTATAGCTGGGCTCCCTCCGGGTGCTGGTGGTGGCGGGGTGCTGTCCTCTGACTATGTGTGGCTGTGTGCGGGGCGCCCCTTCCATCCCTGTGTCATTTCTGGCAATGGCTGATCTCCCTGCTGAACCTGCTGAGGTGGCATCAGCTGCCACGCAGTCTGACCAAGGGGCTTTTCTCAACCAGCTGCGGGCTGTTTTCACTGAGTTTTTTCCCCGTGGGGACGCCGCTCCGTGTGTCCCCAGGAAGCGTCCCCCTCCCCCTCCTTTATCCTCAGGGGAAGATTCTGAGCCGGAGGTGGCTTCCAGGTTCTCAGGGACCCCGGGGGACCTGTCTGATGAGGAGACGGGTGGTAACAGTGTGTTAACTGAGGGGGACCAGGGGCCAGCTGCTGACCAAGAAAAAGTGCTGGTTGCCACTATTATCGCTGGCATTCGCACTAAGTTGCAGCTGGATCAAGATGGCAAATCGCGATCTGCTTATGTGTGCGGGTCTTCTAGGGCCCCCAAGACCTATCCTTACAATTAATTTTTTGACCATTTCCTATATCGTGAATGGCAGCACCCACAGCGTTCCTCCTCACTGACTACACATTTTGCTGTACGCTATCCCTTTGAGGAGAGCTTCCTAAACAAATGGGAATCACCTGTGGATCCTATGGAAGGGACTCCTTCCTTCAAGGATCCCGCTGATAGAAAAACAGAGGCACTTTTGAAGTCCCTGTTCTTGAATGCGGGCTCTGCTGTGCGACCGGCTTTGGCTGCGGCCATGGCAGCGCAGCATCTCTCTGAATGCATGGAGGAACTTAGGAAGGACCTGGTAGGCGGTCGCCTGATGGAGGCACCGCAGAAGGCTGAGTTTTTGCTCCAAGGGATTAATTACCTCTGTAATGCGGCCGTGTATGTTCTGCCTTTGTTATCCAGAATATCGATATCGGCCGTCAGACTTCTTAGAATTCTATGGCTGCGTTCCTGGTCGGGTGACCACGCTTCCAAAAGAGGTTTGGCTGACCTCCCTTTTCAGGGTGGGCGCCTACTTGGCTCGCGTCTTGATGAAATCATCAAGGATTTCACGGGAGGTAAGAGTACCTTCCTTCCGGAGCCCAGCAGGCATGAGTTTCGCCGCAGACAGGAGCCTTCTACGTCGGGTCAGAAGAAGCCTTTTCGTGCCTCAGGCGCGGCAAGCAAAGGGACCCGTTCCAGTAAGGTCGCTGCAGGGGCCGGACGACTGCAGTGGCAGCGCAAACCAGAAAAGACAGAAGACCAGTCTTCTTCAGCCTGATGGGTTGCCCCCACCCGAGTGTCGGGTGGGGGGACGTCTTCTGGGGTTCGCAGATCGGTGGCTGGCTCACATTTCCGACCGCTGGGTCCGGGAGGTGGTGTCCACCGGGTACAGGATAGAGTTCGTCACTCTACCCCCAGACAGGTTCTTCCCATCAAATTTAAACCTCCCGCAGGAGCGCAGGAAGGCCCTTTCCAGGGCGGTACAGGCCCTCTCAGACCAGGGAGTGATTGTACCGGTTCCCCCAGGAGAGAGGTTTCGAGGTTTTTACTCAAATCTTTTTGTGGTGCCCAAGAAAGGGGACGGATTTCGGCCCATCCTGGACCTGAAGGCCCTAAACAAGTTTGTCAGGGCGCGAAAGTTCCGGATGGAGTCTGTTCGGTCGGTTGTGGCCGCCCTTCACCAGGGGGAATTCTTGGCATCGTTGGACATAAAGGATGCGTACCTCCATGTACCCATCCATCCGCGACATCAGCGCTTCCTGCGGTTCGCAATTGGGGATCGCCATTTTCAATTTGCAGCTCTCCCTTTTGGCCTGACCTCCGCGCCTTGGGTATTCACAAAGTTGCTAGCCCCGGTGTTGGCGTTGCTGCGTCAGAGGGGAATTGCGATAGTGGCATATCTGGACGATCTGCTCCTGCGAGTGGACTCTGTCTCTGCCCTGGAGGAGAATGTGAACATCACAATGGCCTCATTGCTGGACTTCGGCTGGTTACTCAACCTGAAGAAGTCGTCAGTGTCTCCTTCCTGCCGTCTGGAGTATCGGGGTCTCATTCTGGACACAGAACAGGTGAAGGTGTTTCTCCCTCCGAAAAAACTGCAGGGCTTACAGTCAGCTGTGCGCACCATTCTGTCGCACCGTCGGTCTTCCTTGCGGTCCTGTATGAGGGTGCTGGGGCTCATGGTCTCGTCGTTCAAGGCGATACCTTTTGCCCAGAGTCACACTCGTTTGCTCCAACGAGCAATTCTGGCTCAGTGGGACAAGTCCCACCGGTCGTTGGATCTTCTGATCCGGCTGGGCCCCCAGACCAGGGCGTCTCTGACCTGGTGGCTTCGGGACTCGGCCCTCACTCGGGGGAAGTCGTTCCTGCCCCTTCAGTGGACGATAATCACCACGGACGCCAGCCTGACGGGCTGGGGTGGAGTCCTGGGGCAGCTATCAGCCCAGGGTCGTTGGTCGACCCAGGAGGCTTGCCTGCCCATCAACGTGCTGGAGCTGAGCGCAATCAGGCTGTGTCTTTTTCATTGGACAAAGAGATTGCAAGGCAGTCCGATCCGAATTCAATCGGACAATGCCACGGCTGTGGCGTATGTAAATCATCAGGGCGGCACAAGGGGCCCAGCGGCGGCTGCAGAGGCAGCTCTGATTCTGCGTTGGGCGGAACTTCACGTTCCGGCGATCTCAGCGATTTACATTCCAGGTGTGGAGAACTGGCAGGCGGACTTTCTCAGTCGCCAGAAGCTGGACCAGGGGGAATGGTCCCTCCATCCGGAGGTGTTCAATCTGCTTTGCCGCAGATGGGGAACACCGGATGTGGACCTCATGGCGTCCCGGTTCAATCACAAAGTGAGAGCCTTTGTGTCCAGAACAAAGGATCCGTTGGCCGTGGCCACGGACGCTCTGGTGGCCCCCTGGAGCCATTATCGTCTCCTGTACGCCTTCCCTCCGATACGTCTGCTTCCGAGATTGGTGCGCAGAATAATGATGGAGGGAATACCAACCATTCTGGTGGCCCCAGATTGGCCCCGGCGCACCTGGTACGCCGACGTGGTGCAAATGGTGGCAGACGCCCCTTGGCGGCTTCCGATGCGAGACGATTTCCTGTCTCAAGGACCCATATTGCACCCTGCTTTACCCTCGCTGGCTTTGACGGCTTGGCTATTGAGTCCCAGGTGCTGAGGGATAGGGGAGTGGCCGACTCTGTAATCTATAAGTGTATCTCCGCGCTACTATGGTTGTGCACTGGGGATGGAGATAGGTTGCTGCTGTACTTAATATCTGACAATATGTGATGCAATTCTAAGAAATACAAATAGTACTGCGCAGCCTATTACAGTGTACTAATAATGACCCTGCCCCTAGTGGATATGGGGCATATTGCCATATACAAAACTTCTATTACTGATGGGATATATAATAGTGTAGGTATGGATACGATAAAATACTTCTTTAAAATTATTAGACCAATAAAAGACAATGATCGTATCCTTAAAATTTATCACAATGAATTTGTCATGTTATATGCAAACTGCTGTGTAGTAGAACTGATCCTCATAGTGTAATGTCATCAATGAAAATTCATCATAAATAGCCAATAAAATTCTTATATTTAGATGGAAAATTCATAAATGTTTTTTGCAAATTCAAGTGATTAAAGTGACAGTGATTTGTGCAATATCATCAATAAAAATTCATCATACATATATATAGCCAAAAAAAATCTTTATATTAGATAGAAAATTCATAAAATGTCTTTTGCAAGTTCAAGTGATTAAAGTGACAGTGACTTGTGCTCCAAAAGTTCATAAAAATCATTCGTGCTCCAAACGGGTGTGGGAAGCCTCTTTGTGCAGGGGGGTAGTTAATTACCCCAAAAGGATTCCTTTAGTGGTGTGCTTCAACTTGATAAGTGCTCTCAGAACTCTCACCTTAGTGGGTTCGGATCTGTGCGCATCAAGGTATATTTGCGGGTATCGTTTTTCCAAATGTGATGTTTCCTCACCTCCTCCGCAATCTTTCCGTCTGTATGGCTCGGTACGACCTACCGGTCGTTAAACTCCTTCCGATCGACTTTTACTCCAAACACATTTTTGTATGCAGGAAGAGATAAATGAATTCCATAGTGTAGTGTGTCAAGGATGTTTATTAATTTAATAAAAAACCGTTTCCCAAAAGTTAAAAACAAGTCCGTTTTTGTTAAAACTCTAAAGCTTGCACAGCGGCGTTCATACGCCTCTCACTGTGTATCCAGCACTCAATAATCAGCCAAACTTTTTTACGACTCCGTAATCCCTACTCTGTTGAAAGCTCGCAAGTGCACTTCTCGCAAGATTTATCACCGCACCTGGAAGGCTTACATTGCTTGGTGCGAGGCGGAGGGCTATAACCCTCGCTCGTTTGTCGTTTCCAGGGTCCTGACCTTTTTACAGCAGGGCCTGAATAAGCATTTGGCTTTGAGTACTCTCAAGGGCCAGATCTTGGCCTTAGCCATACTCTTTCAGAGACCTTTGGCTTCACACTCGCTGATTCGTACCTTTGTACAAGGTGTGCGACATGTGGCGCCTCGGGTGAGATCCCCGATGGCCCCGTGGGATTTGAATCTGGTGCTTTCTGTTCTTCAAGAGCCACCTTATGAAAAAATCAGGGAGATCCCCCTACAACTTCTGTCGCAGAAGGTGGCCTTCTTAGTTGCCATCACTTCTGCCAGACGAGTGTCGGAATTGGCTGCCCTATCGTGCAAGTCTCCTTATTTAGTGATGCATAAGGATAAGGCGGTCTTGCGACCCCTTCCTTCTTTTCTTCCGAAGGTAGTCTCTTCTTTTCATATCAATGAAGATATTGTCCTGCCTTCATTGTGCCCTCGTCCATCGCACCCGAAGGAGTTTGAGTTGCATGCCTTGGACGTAGTAAGGGCCTTATGGGTGTACTTGGCTGCTACAGCTCCTTTTCGTAAAGCTGATGCCTTGTTTGTTCTACCAGAGGGCCCGCGCAAAGGATTGGCGGCCTCTTCGGCTACGATTTCTCAGTGGATTAGAAAAACCGTGACCCATGCGTATTCTGTTCGGGGCAAGGTTCCCCCTTTTCCGGTCACGGCTCATTCTACTCGGGCAGTTGGTACTTCCTGGGCCTTCAGACACCAGGCCTCGGTGTCACAGGTGTGCAAGGCGGCCACTTGGGCCTCGGTTCACACTTTCGCTAAGTTTTACAAAGTTGATGTGTTTGCATCTTCGGATGCTGCTTTTGGCCGCAAAGTTTTGCAGGCGGCAGTGTAGGCGCGACTGGTGCCTTCTCAGAGGTTTAGTTGGGTACAGTTGTTAGTGTTTACCCACCCCTCTTTTTTGACACAGCTTGGGGACGTCCCCACAAAGTCAATGGAGAGCTGCGTCTGTCAGTGAACGTAAGGAGAAAAAGGGATTTTATTAAAACTTACCGTAAAATCCTTTTCTCCGAGTTCACTGACAGACGCAGCACCCACCCCTCTGGGCTCTGTTTTGGTACGGCTTGTGTACGTACTGAAGAGCTATACTGTGAGGGGAGCTATACTCCTAGTGGGTCGAACATAAAACCCACAAAGTCAATGGAGAGCTGCGTCTGTCAGTGAATTCGGAGAAAAGGATTTTACGGTAAGTTTTAATAAAATCCCTTTTTTTGAAGTTGTAATTTTTTCCCCACAATTCTTTGCAAAATTAAGATTTTTTTTTTTTCTGTTTTTTTTTTCCACAAAATTGTCAAAATAACAGATTATTTCTCACACCCAGCATATGCATACCACAAATTACACCCCAAAACACATTCTGCTACTCCTGAGTATGGGGATACCCCATGTGTGAGACTTTTACACAGCCTGGCCACATAATGAGGCCTTACATGCAGCGAGCACCATCAGGCGTTCTAAGGACATAAATTACACATATAATTTCCCGACTACCTCTTGCACTTTTGAAGGTCCTGGAGCACCAGGGCAATGGAAACGCCCAAAAACTGACCCCATTTTGGAAAGTAAACACCCCAACGTATTTTCTACGAGGCATGATGAGTGTTTTGACTGGTTCATTTTTTCCACAAGTTTTTGTAAAATGTGGAAAGAAAATGAAAACTTTTTTTTTTTTTTTTTTTTTTTTTTTTTTTACACAAGGTTGTCCATTTATACAATATTTCTAACACACAACATGTACCTAGCAAAAAATTTCACCTTAACCACTTAACAACCGCCCCATAGACAAAAGACGTCTACAGGGCGGTTGCTTAATTCTGGGAGGACGTCTATTGACGTCCTCCCAGAATCGCGCTTCCCGCGCGCCCCCTGGGGCGCGCACACGGGAACATCAGTGACCGTCGCGCCCTTCGCGCTAAGACCCTCC
>BLSH010398289.1:873474-892674 GCA_018402905.1 Glandirana rugosa | reverse complement strand
CCCCCCCCCCCCCCCCCCCCCCTGCAAGGGATCCAAAAATTGAAGAGTTCGATACAGTACAGTCCCTAGTAGAACTTATGAAACAGATAAAACTAGGGAGTCGTATTTCTTCTGTAACTGTTATTTAGGGGGGTTTCCTCAAACCTCTCCGACTACACCGTGGGAGGAGGAAGATAAAACCCAGGAACCTTGTTGATCCCAACATACGATAATATAACGGTAACCTGAAGAGCTGAATTAGAAGAAAGGTAGAATGGAAAGTAGGAGAGGAAGGAAAGAAGAGAAAGGATGGGGGATATTGACACCAGTGTAGTTAAGTGGAGGAGTCATGGAGGAAAACTCACCCTGGTAAATTTAAGTGAATCCTCCAGGGCTCACAGACAAGGTCAAATTTCGGGGAGGTATCCAAGATGTGACTAGCCTGTTTTTCCTGTACCATAATCCAGGATATCTTCCTCAAAGCCTCCGTGAAGGATATTGAAGGATGCTTCCAGGACTTAGCGCTTTTGATCTTGTCCCCCAAAAGGATGAATTGGGTTAGCTTATATAGGGATTTGGACATACCTTCAGGTTTAGAATTGAGTAAGGCTATTTCTGGACATTGGGTAATTGGAAGGCCCGAGATCTTACGAATCAAATGAGAGAATTTGTTCCAGTAGCTTCTCAGATGAGGACATTCCCACCATGTGTGTAGGAAGGTGCCCACATGTTCGCAACCTCTGAAGCAGAGGTTGGAGGTATTAGGGAACATAGCGGCGTGTCTAGAAGGAACCAAGTACCATCTAATAAACACCTTTAAGTTGGCTTCTATCAGTGAGGTATTAAGGATCCCCTTAAAGCAGCGTGAGAACATCGAGGACCATTCGTCTGCATCCCACTCTACGTTTAAGTCCTTTTCCCATTTTTCCACAAAAAGAGGCTTAGATGAGTCATCCGCCAGAGCAGCATAGATCAAGGAGATACCCCCTTTAATGACCATTGGTCCCGAGCACCACTGTTCAAAAGGGGTAATGACTGACTGACCCTTCCTTGAATTCCACCAAGTGGAAAGGAAGTGGTGTATTTGGAGGAATCTGAATTTTTCCGAGAGTGGCATGTCAAGTTTATTAACCACTTCAGCCCCGGAAGGATTTCCAGCTTTAGGACCGGAGCCCTTTTTGCGATTTGGCGCTGCGTCGCTTTAACTGACAATTGCGCGGTCGAGCGACGTTGTACCCAAACGAAATTTGCGTCCTTTTTTTCCCACAAACAGAGCTTTCTTTTGGTGGTATTTGATCACCGCTACGTCATTTCTGATCGCCGCTATAAACAAAAGAAGAGCGACAATTTTGCAAAAAACCCCAAATTTCTTACTTTTTCCTAAAATACAAATCCAAAAAAAAAATATAAAAAAACATTTTTTTTCACCATTTTTGGCCGATTTATATTCTTTCTCATATTTGCGATAAAAAAAATCGCAATCGGCGTTTATTGATTGGTTTGCGCAAAAGTGGTCGCGTTTACGGATGATGAGAATTCATTTTTGGGGTTTTTAATTTTTTTTTATTTTTTACTAAAAATGGCGGCGATCTGAAATTTTTTTGCGGTACTGCGATATTTTAGCGGACATGGCGGAACATTTTGACACTTTTTTGGGACCATTGGCATTTATACAGCGATCAGTGCTATAAAAATGCACTGATTACTGTGTAAATGTCATTGGCAGTGAAGGGGTTAACCTGCAGGGGGCGCGCTAAGGGTTAACTATGTTCCCTGGGCGTGTTCTAACTGTATGGGGGATGCCCTAACGGGAAGGGAAGTTATCACAGCCTTCACGTAAAGGAAGGCTGTGATCACAGCCCTTCCCCCTCACACAGAGCGGAGGTCCGTGTTTACATACACGGACCTCCGCTCATTCGCTCCGGGGGGGGCATCGCGGGTGGCCGGCGGCAATCGAAGCCGCCGCACCCGCTCCCTGGCCCCCCCTGGACACAGTGAGCGCACTGGCGCGTCCCCGGCGGCGCGCCCGCGCGCTCACTATACACGTTCCCGCAGCCGCCGTCGTATGACGGCGATTTGCGGGAACGAGCCACTTTGCCGCCGTCAATTGCCGATCGGCGGTCGGCAAGTGGTTAATAAACACTTATCCACCAGGTACGTGACACTTACTATCCAAACCAGGATGGAACAGAGGATTATGAAAGAGATGTGTGTGAGGACAGAGAGCAGAAATTAAGTTAGGGGACTTGAGAACCGAGTCACAAAGGGCCTTAGAGTGAGTCAATGTAGGGGAGAGGATTAAGGGTCTTGTTTTAGGGTGGATGCCTAACAGATAGTCAATAGTGTTGTGGGGGACTGCCTGTCTCTCTATTCTAACCTATACGGCAAGAACCCACTAGAAAAGACGATTAAGAACTGGGCCAATTGAGCCGCCTGATAGTATTTAAAGAGGTTTGGGAGACCAAGTCCCCCTTGACTGCGTTTTCTGAATAGAACCTTGACTGAGCATCTGGGGCCTTTACGGGCCAAGATGAATTTTAAGATCAGGGATTGCAGTTTTTGCAGGTCATATTTCTTCACTTGAATGGGTAGTGCTCTAAAAAAATATAAGATCCTAGGGAGAAGGGTCATCTTGATCGTGTGAAGCCTGCCCAGCCAGGAGATGCCCCCCTGGTCCCAATTAGATAGGTCTTGAGCTAATTTCTTTAGGAGTGGGGGATAATTTGCTTCAAAGAGTTTGTTGATGCTGGCTGCCAAACTGACCCCCAGGTAAGGAAGCTGGGAAGATTTCCAGGAGAACTTATACTGGTTTTGGATTCTAATTCTAGTCTGTTCTGGTACCGAAATATTTAGGGTCGCTGATTTAGACCAATTTACGCAGAGCCCTGAGATTTCCCCGAAAAGTTGAAGAAGCTGGATGATCTTAGGGGTGGACGTGATGGGGGAAGAGATGAATAAGAGCAAATCGTCCACGAAGAGCGCACACTTATGTGAGTTCTGGCCACAGGAAATCCCGTGGATCTCTGGGTCGTCTCTGATAGCAATAGCCAAAGACTCCATCGCAATTGCAAAGCTCAAAGGGGACAAGGGGCATCCTTGTCTGGTGACGCGAAAGATAGGGAAGGGACCGGAATAAAAGTTGTGCAATTTAACTTGGGCACTAGGATTTGAGTATAGGGCTTCTAGAGTTTGAATAAAACTAGGTCCAAAGCCCCATTTTTTTAAAACTGCAAAAAGATACGCCCAGTCTACCGTGTCAAAGGCTTTTTGCAAGTCAACCGATAGAATATAACCCTCCCTAGTGGAAACACCATCCCAGTTTGAGTTAAGTAGAGAGATAATATCCACTACTCTACGGATCTCATCGGGGCCTTGCCTACCCGGGATGAAAGCTACTTGGTTCCTATGAATGTATTGGCCTATACATTTAGACAATCTATTAGCAAGAACTTTAGTCATAATTTTAAGATCGTGATTTATCAAAGAGATGGGTCTATAGTTACTGACATCAGATTGATCCTTTCCAGGTTTGGGAATGACCAACACAAATGCTCTATTGGCGTCGCTTTGAAGGCTAGCTCCAGATCTTAGGGAGTTGAAAAATGTTGTTAGGTATGGAGATAATACTGGACCAAATGTTTTATAGTAGCCCGTGGAGAAGCCGTCCGGGCCCGGGGCTGAGCCTTTCTTGAGATTTTTAATCACCTCCATCACCTCTGCATCATTAAATGGTAATTCTAGGGAAGCAACATGGTCTTCCGACAGTTTAGGAAGGGTGATGGAATTCAGAAAGACTTCAAGGGATGCGGGAGAAGCTTTTTGCCCTTTGTCGTAGAGTTTAGCGTAAAATCTTTGGAAGGAGGTCATAATCTTTTTCGGGTTCTGAGTGAGAGAACCCGAATGGTCCCTAATCTTAGGGAAAGAGAAGGTGCGACATTTGGGTGACAGCCTGGCAGCCAGTTTAGGACCTATGTGATCTCTTTGTAAATACCAGTGGGCTCTGGACCATTGAATTTGCTTCTCAGCTTTAGTGGTAAGTGCCAGGTTCAAGGCAACCCTTCCCGCTTCAAGTCGTGCCCAAGATTGATGGGTCGGATGCTTTTTATGCAATCTAGCAAGATCTTGAAAGTTATTTTCCAGCCTCTCTATCTCTATCATCCTCTCCCTTTTTAATCTGATAATTGGATGAGATTTCCTCTCATAACCCCTTTGTGGGCTGCCCATGAAATCGAGGGGGAAACTTCCCCAGTATCGTTCCTGTGGAAATATTCTTTAAGATCATTCTCTAACATAGTACAGTGCACTGGATTGTTCAGGAGTGATTCATTAAGGCGCCACTGGGGGTTCCTCACCCCTCCTGGTTCAACTTTGATGTGTATTGTTACTAGAGAATGGTCGGACAGGGGAGAGTCCCCAATGGAAGCTTTAAGGACTAGTGGGGATAAAGAAGCTGGAACAAAGATATGATCTATTCTTGCCATACTCTTATGAGGGGCTGAATAGTGCGAGTAGTCCCTCACCTTTTGGTTTAATTCTCTCCCGATGTCTATAAAACCTATAGAGAAGAGGAGTCTAGCAAACTTGAGGCTGAGCTTTGGGGGCCGGAGAAGACTGGGTATTCCTGAGCCAGATTTGTCAAGAATAGGATCAAGGGCGAAGTTCGAGTCCCCTCCCAAGATGACTTTCCCCTCAATGAGCGGAAGGATGCGCTCAAATAACCCTTGAAAAAATTTGACCTTGCCGGAGTTTGGGGCATAATATGACACGAGAGAATACAACACTCCCCCCAGGGACCCTTTCAAGAAAATTAATCTCCCATCTGGGTCCTTGATTTCCTCCCAAAGGGTAAACGCTAAGTGTTTAGCGAAGAAAATCCCTACACCTCTTGTGCAATTGCCAGGAAGAACTGTGGATAGTATGAGTGAATATATTTGGGGGCATATCGCTCAGTAAAGTGGGTTTCTTGAAGCATAACTATATCTAGGTGGTGGGATCGAGCTAAGTTAAAATACTTTTTCAGTTTTACCGGGGAATTAAGGCCCTGGGCGTTATGAGATGCCACTCTCAGGAATGAAGGTAAATTAGTAGACATGGGTGCTGTGTAAATATTGATTTACAAGTTGCAACAGGCTAGGACTCACCCAAACCCAAGCTGACCTGATGAAGGGCCTGTCCACTCCAAAGGAGACGTAGTTGGACCATGGTGGCCTTCTACGAGGAAAACCTTCTTGGTGTCTAAAATGGAGAAGTAAAAACAGAGCGGTAACAATATTTTAGCACAAAAGAGAAAGAAAAGAGACTAAGAGAACAAATAGTGGGAGGATGTGACAAAAACTAGCCACGATTCCCCCCAAATTCCTGGGAGTGAGGAGACTAAATAGACCCCTCACTACCAGAAGACGTAACAGAAGTGTCTGCCCATACAGCAGAACTACATCCGATCCAGGGAGTACCATTGAGAGGATCCCTAAATCAGAGGGAGGAGCATGGCCTCCCTCCCGGCCACTTCTTGGAGCCAAATAAAAGTTAAACAGGTGGCTGACTCACTAGTAGTATAATTATCTTAGATTAGGAGCGAACAACACGCACCTCTAGTGCAATTAAACCATTATAACAGTTATAGTAATGACCCTTAGAGATCCGTTTTGGCAAGTCTTAAATATGATGTGTGGTGTATGGAGTAATAAAAGCAAACTTGCGAACAATCAATGAAGGCATCCTTTAGCTGGCCCACCACCAGCCTCCTCATGGTGGGCTAGGCCCAGGAAGAGGTGTGGGAGAGAGCCAGCCCCGGAGCCCCCAGAGAAAGACATAACTAGAAATGTATATTGAAGAAAAAAGTTAACAAACAAATATTTTAAGACCCCCCAAGGAGCGGGGGGCCAAAGAACCGTGGAATCCGGTGAGAAAGGGTCCTAAATGACCCGAGTGGTAATCAACAACAGGAATAGCAGGACAGAAGTCATGGAGGGTGAGCATCCTTGGCCTTCTTCTTTTGCTGTCTTTGCCACATTGGAAGTATGGGGCTCTGAGGGGATGGTCTCTTGGAGTGTCCCACGTTCTTGTGATGAGAAGCAGATGACGAGGAGTCCAGTGATTTGAGATTGAGTTTGATCAGAAGCTGTTCTCCTTCTTGGAACAAAGAAAAACCAAATTTCTTGCCTTTGACGATGATATACAGCCGGAAGGAGAAGGACCACCAGTATTTAATGGAGGATTTATTGAGGATTTCCAAAAGGGGCTTGAGAGATCTCCTTTTTTGTATAGTAGTCGGAGATAAATCCGTAAATACTTGGACAGAGTGGCCTTGGATAGAGAGATTGGGATTGTATCTTGAGGCCTTCATGATCTCCTCTTTAACTCCATAAAAATGTGGTTTCACCAATATGTCTCTAGGCAGGACATCGGACCTCGGTGGCTGGAGAGCTCTGCGAGCCCTGTCAAGTTCCAGACGGTGTTCCGGGATACCTGGGATGGTTTCTTTAATAAAATCGATCACTGTTGTACGCACATCTGTGATTGCCTCCGGAATCCCCCGGATTAGAAAGTTATAGTGTCTAGAACGATTTTCCAAATCGTCTATTTTGGAAAAAGCCGCTTCCAGTTGATCTTGGAGATCCTGAATACGTGCTGTGTTTCGATTAATTCTAGAAACTGATTGGTCCGTCTTCTGTTCTATTATGTCTATTCTGGTACCCAGGCCCTGACGATCAGCCTGAATCACCGAGGTAATCTGAGAAGCTGTTTGGGCAAGACCTTTAGAGAGCATTTTGGAGAAGACTTCCATCATCATGTGGAAGTCTGGTTGAGGAATTAAGGCTGGTGGTGTAGCCGGGTCCACTAATGGGTTACCCGGACTCTGATCTTTGAAGGGTGTCGTTATGAGTTCATCTAAGGTCCTTTCTAATAGTGAGATTGTAGAGGCCGGAGAGAGGATCTGCGCCGACAGAGAACCCGGAAGAGGCCCTGGGGAAGGCAGAACATGAGAACCTCCATCAGACCCTGCTTCCATCTCCTCTATGGACCCCAGGGTTGGGGGTGGGCTTTTAGACCCCTGAGGGTCTTTAGGGGCTGGGTTATCAAAACCCGGTTGACGGGAAAGGTCCCGTCTAACTGTTCACGATTACATATTCGGGGCGTAGAGTAAAGTACCAACAGAGCTGGAAATGTTATTCACTCCCCTCAGAGCACCCAAATAATGATAAATAGGTTATCCTTGTGGTAAAGCTTACAGATTAATATAGGGACAAGCAATGTGTCAAAATGAGGATGGGAAGGGTCACTACTGGAGAAGGGTGCTTCAAACCCGCAGTATATGTGATTTAACCAGAAAGCATCCAAATATCTCAAGAGCCAAGGCTGATTGAAGCTGTTAAGTTAGGCCTAATTTTTGTGTTTCCATAGGGCTTCACACCCCTGTATAAGGTAAGCCAGGTCCATTGCTACTGATATTGTAATTACCCTGGGAGGGTTCCTGGTTAGAAGACCTGTGGGGACCCCCTGTATAGATTCCCACTGCGTCCAGGGCCACTGCACCCCCGTCGCCTATGAGCCTCGCGGTCTGCTCTTCTGCTAGGCCGAAGCCGCGGCCTCGATTTAGGAGTAGTGGCCAGGAACGGAAGTCACGGTGCGGGCCCGATCCCCGTTTCTGCTCCGGGTCGGTCCTGGTATAGTCCCCTTACTTATTGCTGCTCGAGCGGGTCAGCCTGATTCCGCTGCTGTCCTAATGAGCTCCAAGGGCCGGGAAGAGACGGAGCTCCCGTTTTAGGCAGCCGCCATGGAGCTCCGCGCATGCGCACTCTCGTGTACTATTTTTCATGCAATTTTTTGATCGTGTGTACTAGGCTTTAGAGATCATTTGGTGGTAGCTAAGAAGATAAGGGAGACAAGTTTCTGCACATACTATCAGATCTGTTAATGTTTCATGGGCTTTTTGGCATCATGCATCTGTTTTTTGCAATTGCAAGTCTGAAACCTGGGTTTCTGATAACAACATATTTAAGTTCTAGCCTCGGATGCCAGTTTTGGGAATAAGTTGCTATAGCTGCTCTGACCTATGTTGGTGTCTTCTTGACCTGTTTGTGTGCCTGTTGGCATTGTTTACTATATAGCCCACCCTTGACTTGGAATGCTTTTGGATGGTTTAGTCATAATGATTTAAATAAGCCTGTGTCCTATGCTGTGCAATCACGAAAGCAACCTTTTTGAACAACCCCAGATCCCAGTATGCGCAGCAGCTCAACACCCCTTTATTTGTGCATTACTTGTATTTTCCAATTTATATTTACAGTTTATTCACATATCTTCCTAATGTCATCTCCAAGAGCCTTTGTTAACCTGAGAATGGAAAGTCTATCTGAAATGAACCTTCACAACAGAACAGTGGAAATGCGCAAATATCTGATTTTCGTACAGTTTAGGACACGGCCTTACTTATATCTCAATTTTTGCTACTGTCCCCATGTTAAGGACCTCTTCTCCCTATTATTTTATGTCAACCAAGCCCCTGCTGTTTTCTAATACAACAATAAAAGCAGTGCTTCCAGATAGGTAAAACCTTGGGAGCCATACCTGAGCCCCATGCTTTGGATCGGCCTATAATGTTGCTTCAGGCTTTGGATCCTGCTTGGGTACTCCCCCTCGGCACTTAGGGCAAAATATGTAGTTAGCCACAAGGTACTATGCAGGTCCAGGGCCGTGGTCCATTCCTATGAAAATTATAATGGTGTGGATGAGCTACCAGTTAATAAATGCATCAATAAACAGATAAATAGTAAATAAGCAAACGTGACTAATAATATAATAAAAGTTGCACAAGATGTGAATATCGGGAAATGAATCCTTAATTGTAAAAGGTGGAAAAATTATGTGGAATGGACACCCTAAAGGTGCTGACAAAAAGTGCTGAGTGCTCCAGGTGTATTGTGCAAGGGTGGACAAATATTTCATGCAAATGATTGAAGTCCAAAAAAAGTCTCTAATTGTCAAAAAAGGTGCTAAGTGCTGCCAATATATATGTGCATAATTAAACAAATGCTTCATGCAATAATAAAAAAAAAAAATCTAGAAAAAGGGTGATCCTTGTATATTCAATGCAATTAATGGTTTGATCACTGATGATCTTCCTTCAGTGTAAACTTCTGTGATCCTTCTTATCAAATGTGCAAATACCAAGCTAGCAAGGTGCGCCCTCCAACAGGTGAAATGGACTCTCACCTTAATTGGCGACCCCCACTCGGGTCAAATCAGGCTTATGGTATAACTCTTTCTCTTGTTGGAGCAAGGCCACTTTAAATAAACCAAAGAGTGCTAACCGCACTTAATAAATGAATTCAAAGTGCTAATCGCACAAAGTATAAAACCATAAATGCTAATCGCATCAATTTCAAGATGTCAAAATGTGCTAATCGCACAGATGCTAAGATAGCGATGCTGATCGCATCAGAGAGATAAATAACCTGGTGCTAACTGCACAGGGTTTAAGAACAAGTTCCTTCCAATATAGAAACACTTAGTGCAGGAAAAACTTAAACATAAACTCTCTTGGTGCGGGAAACTTCACTGGTATAAATAATTAAAAATTCAACCGTGGATCCCAGGTAAGCATGAAAAATAAAGTTTCATAGTGCAATATGTACAGCAACTTATGAATAAACCATGCCTCCCCTTTGGAAAACTACTCACATTTTATTAAAATTTCAACAGCATAAAAGCAAGTAAAGGACGATCTCACATAAGTTACAGGATACCACCGCCAGGCTCTGCCTCTACATGTTACGCCACCTGCCGTCGTGGCTTCGTCTGGTGTTTTTGACATAGACATATTCAAACTATGTCAGAAATGTGGGACCTTGGGTATAGACATACTGGTCTCCAGATTCAGTAGAAAATTATCTTGGTTTGTGGTCAGAGCCAATGATACTCTAGTGCTGGTCTTGGGTATTCTACTATTCCCCTGGTCTCAAATCAGGCTAATTTATGCATCCCTCCAGTTTAAATTCTAATAGGAATAGAGCATCAAAAGGAAATCTCTTTATTGCCTAGACGTATTCCAGTCCTTCAGTTTTTTGTTAGTGTTTAAAAGCGCTGGACCTCTCCTCCTGTGTGATGAAATCTGCTTCACTGGTTTATTTTCTTAGAATTCTTCAGTCCACCTGTACTGTCTTCTATTGCAGTATATCTGAATCAGCAAAACCTTGGGAGCCGTACACGGATTCCATGCTATGGGGTCAGCCCATAGTGTTGCTTCAGCACTGGATCTTGAGAGGGTTACTCACCTTGGCACTTGGTGCAACACAATGATTTAGCTGTAGGGTGCTATACAAGTCCAGGGCCGGTCTATCTACATTGATGCCAGTCCCTGAAGATCCTTTTGGCAGTATGCCTGCCATGATAGGCAAAGCCTGATGGACCAGTCTGTGCAGTACAGCATCGTGGATAGGGAAGGGTTAGCCTGTAATTCCGTCAGTAACTGTACAAATGGTGCTATGTGTAGAATATATTCACAGTGCGAACTTTTCAAACTTAGTGCTAAAATGTTTCCACTCAGTCTTAGATGGATGTCACCAGGCACCATGTGTCACACAACTGGTCGCACACTTGAACAGCACTTCAGCCTAGAGCTCTTATAAGGTACTTGGGCCCTTTTCACGCACCCTTTGCAAGCATTCATTGCAGGTCTGTCTACACCTCGGTTATTGTGTAATCCTTCTCATACACACTTGCCCTATTTCCCATTGTACTTCGTAAGTACCCCACAAGGGAATTCCCTCACTTGTAGCTATGGCGGAAACCTTGTTAAAGGGAGCCAGTTCTAAATAACAAGCCAACATTCGCTCTATTGAAGGCCCGCTCAACCTCAGAGTGACAATGCATCCAGTGCACTGGAGCAGGACACAGATTTAACATCGGTCTCCACTTCCAATCCTACTTTTATTTCAAGTACACAGTAAGTGGCCTACCTAAGAAGAAACCAAATTCTCCTGGTTTATATCACAATTCTTCAGACAGATTACAGCCTAAATAAAGACATATTTGTAAAGGGCTCAGAAATGTCCAACCTCCTTTTCCTACTCTTGTTCTCAACCAGAATCGGACCCTAATATGCCGTTACTAGAGTACACAGAATCGGAGGGAAATGAGGTTATTGAGGATGTGTTGGAGGCTGCAGAAGATTCTTCTCCCAACATGTCACTATGTTGAAGGAGCTTTGCTCAACATGCTCGCTAACCTTTAAATGTTAATTACCTCTGTTCCCAAAAGACTTGGCATTGTGCAGCCTGACACTCCTTCATTTTGCCATGCCTTTATGGGTACAAAGGGGCCTACAAAAATTTGCAAAACCTTTCCTGTTTATGAACATAAAGAATGTGCAGTTTGAGACTATTGGGTCATTCCTCAAAGAATTCTCACTCCCTCAAAGATCTTTGCTGACCCCTATTCAGTGGAAAAAACGTTTTTTTAAAAAGTGGGCTATTTCTGTAGTTGATCTGTCATAAACAAACCCCCTCACTGTATCTATTGGATATGTTCCTTCCTTCAGGGATCCTACAATTAAAAAAATCTGAGTTTTTAACAGCATCTCAAATTTTCTAACTTGGCAGGCCCAGCCTTCAACCAACTCTTGCTACTTTTTCCGTATTTCAAATTGCAGCTAACTGGACTAGGTAAATTAATAACTGACGTGACCCTTTATTTCAGGATTGCACTTTTACAGCGCAATTACAATAACTGTCTTCTGCTCTTCTATTTTGTGTAGATGCCCTGGAGCACATAATGAGAGAAATATCCAAAATTGCTCTAATCTCTATTCAGATGCACAGAATTTCATGGCTCAAGGCCTGGGCAGTGAAAGCAGCCTATAAAAGGCACCTTAAATGTATGCCTTCCAAGGAAAATGTCTGTTTGGTGAGGAACTGATGCAATTAATCAAAGAGGTCACAGGTGGGAACATTTTTGTTTCTAAAGTGGAAGATTCCAAAAACCACCGAAAAACTACCCTCAGGAGCGCTAGAACCTCAAAACTCAGAGCAGCTACATGTGCTTAACCAGGCTTCAACTTCAAAATCCAAGTTCAGACCAGCTTATGTGCACAGGGCTGGGCCCACAAAGGCCACCAAACAGCCCCCAAAGGCCTTTTCACACTGAAGATGTGCTTTCACTCCCTGGGGGGGGGGGATGTCTGTTTCAGTTTACATGTATGGGTAACAGATGTCCCAGACCTCTGGGTTCAATCGGTAGTTTCATACAGGTACAGAAAGTTCAAAACTTCCCACCTGACTGCTAACCTTATTCTCTGCTCCCAGGGTATTCACAAAGGTCTTTGCATGCTTGCTTGTCCTTCTCAGAACTCTGGGCAGCATCAGTGCAATGACAGGTTATATGGATGGCCTTATACTGAAGGATTCCTCTTATTTTCAGCTCTCAGCAAACATGCAGGACATTTCATCGATCATTGGGCTGCTCCAGACCCTTGACTGGGTGACCAATTAAAAAAAAAAAATCTGTCTAGAATACTTGGGTCTGATCCTGGATATATCCCAAGCAAAAAATGTTTTTCCAGCGATTAATATTCTTTATCTAAGAACTCATATTCGTCAGCTCAGATCCAAAAGAAATTCAACACTGGTTTTTGCTATGAGTTTTGTGTCTCGGGATTGCCTCCCTTAAATCAGCAACTTTCTCTAAATGGCACTTAAAGACCTTCCTTGTTCTCGTGGATCACCACTCCAATGCCAACAGAGGGGAAAGCTATCACTCCTAACAATTAGGTTCTTATAATGGATGCTAGTCTGTCATGCTGGTTTTTCTATCCTTGACGGTTCAGGGGAATATGGTCAAGAAGGGAAACAAACTCATTAGCTTTTTGGAGCTTGGAGCAGTCAGGTTGTCCTACCAACACGGCCTCCCCCTCCCCACGAGGGACACCCAGATTAGGTGCAGGTGCAGTCAGACAATGTCACTACAGTGGCATATGGCAATCATCAAGGGGTTTTGAGAAGTCTGACTGCCTTTGAAAAACAAACCAGATTCACTTTTGGACAGAAAATCACTGTCCAGCAGTCTCTTTGGTCCGTGTCCCAAGAATGGACAGCTGGCATTCGACTTATCTCAGCTGCCACCATTTGGAACAGAGGGGAATGATCTCTTCATCTGGATGTGTTTGATTTGATATGCCGAAGGTGAGGGGCTCTAGACATTGACATCCTGGTCTCCAATTACTACAAACTACCTTTGGTTTTATCCAGAACCAGGGATCCTTTGTAGCTCTATCCTTTGTTGCTGTAGTTATCACCTTGTTCTAGATGGAAGTGTAAACAGCATTAGCATTGTCTTGCATTGTGATGAGGAAAAAAAATGCCGCCTGCTGAGTTTGTCAGGTGTTGATGTTTTGCAACCACCTCCTTTCACTTCTATTGAATTGATTTGCTAGCACATCGTAAATGAGCCTTGGCGTTTTAGGGCATAGTTGCAATGTCAAAAAAGGGATCATGTTCCAATTTAGCCTTGTTAAAGGAAAAAAAAAAACTTACAGGGCATTTTGAGAAGTGTATCCTGATGTGACTTCAACACCTATGCAACCCGTCCAAAATGCTTATTGCTCTAGGTCAGGACTGCCCAACCGCTGGCCACATGTGGCCCGTGGCACACTGATGTGGCCCGCCACCTCCTGCTCTGGGATGGCGGGTCGGCAAGCCCACATTATGGTTTCCCAACCTGCAATCCCGAGCATCAGTGTGACAGAAGCCGGCGATAGAGAAAGCATGCGGCTGCAGTAGAGAGCAGAGCCGATGCTTCCTGTATAGCAGCCTTAGTCCCCTTTCATGCGATTGGTCCGATCTGATCCGCCTGTCCATTTTTCAGATGGACCCAATCAGACCCTCCATTCAACTCTATAGAGAAACAGATGTAAACGGACTTTTGACCTTTTACACCTGCCTATCTCCAATCTGATCCACTTAACAAAACAGAAGGGAATTGGAGGGCGCATAGAGTAGAGCAGGCTGTGTTCGTGTCTGCTCTGCATATGCAGAGTGGACACAGACCAGTCATTCGCTCACTCCACTCATTGTGGTCCACGACCGGTTTCCAATTCGCTAAAGTGGCCCTTACTCTTCCAAAGTCTGGGCACCCCTGCTCTAGGTACATTATTGCACCTTAACGGCTACATTAAAGTTCAACACGTTTGTGAAATTAGAGTGTACCTGAAAGTTACTTCCTCCATTTGACAAGCAGATTTCCAGTTTCTTTTTCTCTGGATTTACCACAAAATCTACCACTTTGAGTTCCACAGCCGTGGCTACTAAACCCCAATAAGACTGTGTAGTGCAAACACAAGGGAACAGTCCTTCAAAATCGGGAAATATAACAAGTCGATGTGTAACAGAAAAGGTCCCTGCAGCCAGTGTCCATGACAGCCTTTTTGGGGAAAATGTTTCTTGTAACCCCAAGAGAGGGGGGTGTCTCCTTAGTCCTGGGTCTGTAGTCAGTGTGAAGGAACCTGGCCCAAGACATGGTGGTTCCAGTGACTGTAGGGTTGTGGAGAATTTTATCCCGGGGGGACGGGGGGGATCCTCAAAAACTTGCCAGTGTCTAATCATCTGAAAAAAAGTACTGTAAATCATGATGTATGAATACGTGTCCAGTGTCCTGTACAGTACTCCAAGATATGGAATGTACAGATAAGTCAAAATTCTTCCTCATCTTCTAAACCGTCACTGTTCTGGGTTATTGTTAGTCTATTCGTTAACAACCACACCCATTTACCACCATTTAGCCCTCATATTATGTGACACAGCATCATAGACAGAATTGTTTAAAGTTTTTTGTTATGTACATCCCCCCCCCCCCCTTTTTCTTTTTATGCAATAAATATTATGTGGAAATACATTGTGATAGCCAAAAATGTGTTACTGCTGCAAAATGCTGAATCTTTAAACTCTTTGTGTTTTATTTTATTGTAGAAGACTTGCCGCCTAAGAAGTTTTCACCCGAGCCAAACAAATATTATGTCCACGTGGGAAACATAGCCCTTTTAGTGACAGAGGTACTATTATATCTGTAAAAATGTGTATAACAATATTATCTTCACTACAGCATCTGCATTTTAGCCCATAATTTATATGCTGCTGCCTTCAGATGAAAGGGCACTGGCAACAGCTTTTCTGAGAACTGACCCCAGTGTACTCGTATAACCCCACCCATTCTGTGAAGTCTTGTTTTTTTACTTGTGTCCTTATGTTGGGTACACACTGATTTGAAATTCATCTGGTTCAGCAGGGACGGGATGAATTTTGATCCGTTAGTCCTCCCTGTTCCAGAGAAGCTAATCTAATGATTGGTTTCGGACTAATGGACCTGCTGGAAAATTCTTATTTGAAAATGTAGCATTGCTTAGTTTCAAGGCTAGCCTGTAAAGTTTGCTCCAAATACTTCAAACAAAATCCAGATAATTGAATCAATCAGCTGAATATAGCAGCGCTTCAATAAATTTAGTAATTAGATAAATGAAATATGTAAAAAGGTCGGTGATACTACCCAAGAATAAATAAAGTCCAAAACATGCAAAGTCCAAAAGCAGGGGTGATTCAATGCACGCTGAATCTTCCAAGTCAAGGTCCGCCACCACACCACAAGTGAAGCAGAGGGGCTTGCCCCCTATATGGAGAGACTCGCCAAAATTCACGTGTAATAAGCTGTGTTTTATCTGAACTTTGGTGAGTCTCTCCATATACGGGGTAAGCCCCTCTGCTTCACTTGTGGTGTGGTGGCGGACCTTGACTTGGAAGATTCAGCGTGCATTGAATCACCCCTGCTTTTGGACTTTGCATGTTTTGGACTTTATTTATTTATTCTTGGGTAGTATCACCGACCTTTTTACATATTTCATTTATCTAATTGCTGCATTTATTGAAGCGCTGCTATATTCAGCTGATTGATTTAATTATCTGGATTTTGTTTGAAGTTTTTTATATTTATAGCGGCTGCTGACATCTCCTCACTAATTTTAACTGTGTTGAGTGGTATCCAATTTAGCGCTGATTTTTCTCATGTGATTAATTTGCTTCCATCAGGAGGTTGGTTCATTTTGTGGGATTCTTCTTTGCTCCAAATACTGGTTCCTGCATTTGTAGTGCAACAAGTAAGTTGGCTACAGTGTGCTATACAGGTCCAGGCAGACCTGATTATGGAGCAGGGACCTATTTCTCCTATCGTTCACTGACAGACGCAGCTCTCCATTTCGTGTGGGGTTTATGCTGGTCTCACTAGGAGTTAACTAGGCAGGGAAAAGAAACAGCTGGCCCCTCCCATGGGGCCGTCCTCTCTTCCCACATAAACCCCCTCCATAGAATAGCTCACCAGTTTAAATGCCTATTTTGCAAGGAGTTGACCTGGCTTCCCTTTAAGGGAATTGCGGTCCTGTTTGTGACCATTCTTTTTATTTTATTTTATTGTCCTGTCTTCTATCAAGATGATCTGCTATCAAGAAGCCGGTCGGGGCATGGAGAGTCTATGGGCTCTGTACTTTCCCCGACCTGGTCGACTGATGCGAGCCAGTCACGCAGTATGGGGACCCGCCGCATAGTGCCCGTTCCATGCGGGTGGCCTGGGGTGATCCCCACTTACGCCCGGCCCGGATGCGATTTGGGAGGGCGAATATCTGGCCTGCAGCGTGCCATCCAGGCAGGGGCTGAAAGTCTGCGACTGGGTGGCTATCCATGGCGCTCGTCTGGAGTGGTGAGTGAGAGTTCCTCCCTTCCCCCCTTTTCAGGGGCGGAAGGAAGACCGAAGAAAAAAAAAAGTTTTCTTTTTTGTCTGGGTAGCCGCCAGCAGGGGCGCGTGGAGCTCCTGCTCTCCCTTCACACCCCGCACCCACCCAGTCCGTCTGTGCCGTCATTTTAGTTTTCGCCGCCAGGCGGCAATCGGCCGCCATTTTGCTGTAGCCGCAGACATATCTGGCCTATGGGGCTTTCCCTCTAGCGCTCAGAGCGGCCATTTGCGGTACTGCAAGTCTCTGTACAGGAGGTTTCGGCCTCTAGTGTCTAACGGCCATTTTGACCACATGTCTCTGCAAATAACGTGTGTACAGTGTTTTCCCTTCTCTGTGGAGCGGTGGTGATCGGACGGCGCGGCTCTGACGATCCTCCGGGGTTACTGGCAGCAAAAAACAGCAAGTAACATCTGGGCTCCCCTGTGGGTGCTGGTGGCGGCGGGTGCAGTCCTCCTGGGTTCCCTGGTGCGCTGTGGGGTGGTGGTGTGCGGCAATGTGGGGGTGCCTCATCCTCTTTAGTACCACTGAGAGGGGTCTGGGGGCAAAAAGCAATGGCATATTACACTGCTGAACCTGCTGAAGAGGCATCAGTGGCGGCGCAATCTGCACAAGGGGCTTTTTTGGACCAGCTACGGGCAGTCTTTAGTGAATTTCTTCCCAACAGGCCTCCAAGAAGCGCCCCCCCCCCCCTTATTCATCGGGGGAGGATTCGCATCCGGAAGTGGCCTTTGGGATCTCAGGGACCCCAGTGGACCTATCTGATGGGGAACTGGGCCCATCGGACGGTGAAGAGGATCAAGTGGCAGCGGCTGCACGCGAAAAAGCGTTGGTCGCCGCCATTATCACTGGCACTCGCACTACACTGCGATTGGGCCAGGATGGTAAATCGCAGACTTCTGCGTATGTGTGTGGTTCCTCTAGGGCCCCCAAGGCTTACCCCTACGATCATTTTTTTTGATTGTTTTCTTTACCGTGAATGGCAACGTCCGCAGCTTTCCGTTTCGCTGTCAAAACGTTTCGCTGCTCGCTATCCCTTTGAGGAAAGCTTTTTGAAAAAATGGGAATCGCCTGCGGTGGACCCACCGATAGCCCGTCTTAGTAAGGAGACGACTATTCCTCTGGAACGGTCTCCTTCTTTCAAGGACCCCGCTGATAGAAAAACAGAGGCGCTTTTAAAGTCTCTTTTCCTTGTGGCAGGTTCTGCTGTGCGGCCAGCCCTGGCGTCTGCCATGGCGGCTCAACATCTGTCTGAGCGTATGGCGGAGCTTAAGTCCGATCTGGAATGCGGCCGCCTGATGGATGCTCCGCAGAGGGTTGAGTTTTTGCTCCAAGGGTTCAAGTACCTTTGTGATGCGGCCGTTGATTTACTGCCGATGTTATCCAGGATAGCGATTTTTGCTGTTATCCTCAGAAGAATACTCTGGTTGCGTTCTTGGTCTGGCGACCATGCTTCCAAAAAATGTCTTGCTGACCTCCCTTTTCAGGGTGGACGTCTATTTGGTCCACGTTTGGATGAGATCATAAAAGACTTTATGGGAGGTAAGAGTACTTTTCTTCCGGAGCCCCGGAGGCGTGAGTTTCCCCGTAGACAGGGGCCCCCCTCCCTCGGGTCACAAAAGGTTTTACTCTTCCATTCACTGACAGACGCAGCCTTCTTATGACACGTGGGGTTATGCTCATATCACTAGGAGTAGACTAGGCAAAAACAAACAAAAGCATAGGCTGGCCCCTCCCAGGGGGCTGTCCTCACCTTAGCATATAATCCCCCTGCTCTGCATAGCACACCAGTTTTTAATTGCCTAGTGCAAGGAGTAGACCTGGTTCCCTATGGGATCTGCAGTCTCCTGAAGAGTTTTTCTGATGAAGACTGCTATCAAGAAGCCGGCTGGTGGTATAGAGGATATCTCAAATCCAAAACTTTCCCCAGTCTGGCCGACACTATGCGAGCGACCCTTAGCGGGGGCCCACCGCATAGCGCCTGTTCCGTGCAGGCGGCCAGTGGCTAAAACCCACTAGAGCCCAGTAACTGGTTTGCCTGTCCAGAGGCCTGGCTCCGTTTGGTCAATGACCCGAGATCACCCAAAATCGGTGACCGGCGGACGTGCCTTGTCCGCGATACGCCACCCGGGGGCGATTCCCAGCGAGCGTATCACAGCCGGTCTGACCCCTTTCAAAACCTAAACTCTATAGGAGATATGGTGGTCGGCCGAAGAACTATCGTCAGAAGTAGTCTTTTTGAGAAGTCCTCTGACGTCTAGGGTATCCCTTGGTCCAGATGAGGAACGTGATCCGTTAATTTTTGACCACACGATACGTCTCGTCCCCCTAATATACGATTCCACTCCTGTCGGGGGACCCTCCCCGGTCGGATACGAAAACAAACAAAAACGGATCAGATGAGGATCACTATACTCGTATTGGGGTGCACAGTATTCTTCCGACGCAGACAG
>BLSH010398289.1:846573-872356 GCA_018402905.1 Glandirana rugosa | reverse complement strand
TTTTTTTTTTTTTGTGTATATATGTGTGTGTGTGTGTGTGTGTGTGTGTGTGTGTGTGTGTGGGTTTATTAGGGTATATGTTAGGAAGTGGGTGTCAACTAGGTCTCCTTCCGTTTTTTGGGGTCGTTTCGTACCTAGGTTAAACGATATTGCCCCCTTTTTTAAGGAAGGACTAAGGGGCTCTCCGTTAGCCTAAGTGAGACCTAGTTGAAATGGATTTTTGCAATCATGGATCAATATAATAAATGTAATTCCTTTCTTAGGTCCGGAAAAAATTTCGTTAGTTGACACGACCGGTTTTGGTGGAGACCTCCCTCAGATAAGGTGTAAAAGTGTCGAGAATGACACTTCTTTGGAAAGGCATAAACATCTATGAAAATGTGGAATAGACTCCCTCCAGAGGTGGTTTTGGCCAGCACAGTTGATTGCTTTAAAAAAGGCCTGGATTCTTTCCTTAATGTAAATAATATAACTAGGTACTAACGTTTTTAGGTAAAGTTGATCCAGAGTGAATCCGATTGCCTCTCGGGGAATCAGGAAGGAATTTTTTCCCCCGTTATAGCAAATTGGATCCATGCTTTGCTGGGGTTTTTTGCCTTCCTCTGGATCAACTGTGGGTGAAGGATTGTATATGGGATTATTTGGGTGTGTGTGTGTGTGTGTGTGTGTGTGTGTGTGTGTGTGTATATATGTGTTTTTTTTTTTTTGGTTGAACTGGATGGACTTGTGTCTTTTTTCAACCTGACTAACTATGTAAGTGGCAGTATAAGGCACGGTTAGCGCCGCCTGAGAGGGCGTTTGTTCTGTTGGGTACAGTTGTTATAGTTTGCCCACCCCTCTTGATTGGCACAGCTTTGGGACGTCCCCACGTGTCACAAGAAGGCTGCGTCTGTTAGTGAACGGAAGAGTAAAAGGGATTTTATTATAACTTACCGTAAAATCCTTTTCTCTGAGTTCACTGACAGATGCAGCACCCACCCCTCTACGTTGAGTTTGTACAGCTTTTTACGAACTGGTGTGCTATGCAGAGCAGGGGGGTTATATGCTAAGGTGAGGACGGCCCCCTGGGAGGGGCCAGCCTATGCTTTTGTTTGTTTTTGCCTAGTCTACTCCTAGTGATATGAGCATAACCCCACGTGTCATAAGAAGGCTGCGTCTGTCAGTGAACTCAGAGAAAAGGATTTTACAGTAAGTTATAAAATCCCTTTTTTCGCTCCCCGAGTTCAACAGGTAAGGGGACCCGTCCTGGTAAGGTCGCTGCAGGGGCCGGTAAGCGGCAGTGGCAGCGCAAAACCGAAAAGGCGGAAGGCAAGACCTCCTCAGCCTAATGGGCTGCCCCCACCCGAGTTTCGGGTTGGGGGACGTCTTCTGGGGTTCACAGACCGGTGGCTGGCTTACATTCCCGATCGTTGGGTACGGGAAGTGCTGTCCGCCGGGTACAGGATAGAGTTCAACACTCTACCCCCAGACAGGTTCTTCCCATCAAATGTGGGGCTCCCGCGGGATCGCCGGGAGGCCCTTTTCGGGGCTGTTGAAGCACTTTCAGACCAGGGAGAGATTGTGCCATTGCCTCCAGAAGAGAGGTTTCTACTCCAATCTGTTCGTGGTTTCCAAAAAGGGAGAGGGGGGGCGGCCAGTACTAGACCTAAAGGCCCTGAACCCCGAGTTTTCACAAAACTGTTAGCCTCGGTGTTGGCATTGCTGCGACAGAGAGGCATTGCGGTGGTAGCCCACCTAGACGACCTGCTCCTGCGAGCGTAGTCTGCCTCGGCTCTGGAGGAAAATGTGAGGATCACAATGACCTCACTGCAGGATTTTGGCTGGTTACTCAACCTGCAGAAGTCGTTGGTGTCACCAACCAGTCGCCTGAAGTACCTGGGTCTGATTTTGGATACAGTGCAGGCGAAGGTGTTCCTCCCCCCCGGCCAAGCTGCTGTCTCTGCAGTCGGCAGTGCGAACCCTTCTGTCACACCGTCTGTCTTCATTACGATTCTGTATGCGGGTGCTGGGGCTCATGGTCTCTTCTTTCGAGGCAATACCCTATGCCCAGAGTCACACTCGTCTCCTTCAGCGAGCAATTCTGGCTCGGTGGGACAGGTCATTTCGGTCCTTGGACCTTCTGATTCGTCTGAGCTCACAGACCAGGGCGTCTCTTACCTGGTGGCTTCGGGACTCGGCCCTGACTCAGGGGAAGTTGTTTTTGCCCCTCCAGTGGGTGATCATCACCACGGATGCCAGTCTTTCAGGCTGGGGAGGGATCCTGGGACAGCTGTCTGCCCAGGGCCGTTGGTCGGCACAGGAGGCTCGCCTCCCCATCAATGTACTGGAACTGAGAGCAATCAGATTGTGCCTATCTCACTGGACAGTGAGATTGCAGGACCGCCCTGTCCGAATTCAGTCGGACAATGCCAAGGCAGTGGCGTGTGTGAACTATCAGGGCGGCACAAGAAGTCCAGCAGCTTCGGCGGAGGCAGCTCTGATACTGCATTGGGCGGAACGTCACGTTCCGGCAATCTCCGCCATTTACATTCCAGGTGTGGAGAACTGGCAGGCGGATTTTCTCATTTGCCAGACGCTGGACCAGGGAGAGTGGTCCCTCCATCCGGAGGTGTTCAACCAGATTTGCCGCAGATGGGGGACGACTGATGTGGATCTCATGTCGTCTCGGTTCAATCACAAGGTGGAGACCTTTGTGTCCAGAACAAAGGATCCCTTTGCAGTGGCCACGGACGCTCTGGTGGCCCCCTGGGGCCGTTACCGACTTCTGTATGCCTTCCCTCCGATAAAACTGTTACCCCGCCTGATCCGCAGGGTAGTGGCATAGGGAATACCAATAATCCTGGTGGCTCCGGATTGGCCTCGGCGCACTTGGTACGTCGATGTGGTGCAAATGGTGGCAGACGCCCCCTGGCGGCTCCCGCTGAGAGACGATCTTCTGTCTCAGTGGCCCATCTTCCACCCTGCTTTACCCTTGCTGGCTTTGATGGCTTGGCTATTGAGTCCCAGGTGCTAAGAGACAGGGGAGTCGCTGACTCAGTGATTCCTACATTGTTGAAGGCTTGCAATTGTACTTCTCGCAAGAATTACCACCGCATCTGGAAGGCTTGTATAGCTTGGTGCGAGGCGGAGGGTCATAACCCTCGCTCTTATGTGTTATCCAGGGTCCTAACTTTTTTGCAGCAGGGCCTGAACAAAAAACTGGCTTTGAGTACTCTTAAGGGACAGATTTCGGCTCTGGCAGTTCTTTTCCAGAGACCTTTGGCTTCGCACTCGTTGATTCGTACCTTTGTTCAAGGTGTACGACATGTGGCGCCTCGGGTGAAGATTCTGTTGGCTCCTTGGGATCTGAATTTGGTGCTTTCTGTACTTTAGAAACCGCCTTATGAGAAAATCAGGGAGATTTCCTTACAACTGCTCTCGCAGAAGGTGGCTTTCTTAGTAGCCATCACCTCCACCAGACGGGTGTCTGAATTAGTCTTGTGCAAGTCTCCCTACTTAGTCCTGCATAAGAATAAGGCGGTCTTGCGACCCTCACCTTCCTTTCTTCCGAAAGTGGTTTCTTCCTTTCACATTAATGAAGATATTATTCTTCCTTCATTGTGCCCACGTCCATCGCACCCAAAAGAAATTGAGTTACATGCCTTGGACGTAGTGAGGGCCTTAAGGGTGTATTCGTCTGCTACAGCTTCTTTTCGAAAAGCTGATGCTCTGTTTGTGCTGCCTGAGGGTCCGCGCAAATGTTTGGCGGCCTCGTCGGCTACGATCTCTCGTTGGATCAGACAGACCATGACCCATGCATATTCTGTTCGGGGCAAGGTTCCCCCTTTTCCGGGCACGGCTCATTCTATCCGGGCTGTTAGCACTTCCTGGGCTTTTAGACACCAGGCATCGTTGTCACAGGTGTGCAAGGCAGCCACTTGGGCCTCGGTTCACACTTTCACTAAGTTTTATAAAGTTGATGTGTTAGCATCTTTGGATGCTGCTTTTGGCCGCAAAGTTTTGCAGGCGCATCTGGCGCCTCCCTAGAGGTTCTGTTGGGTACTGTTAACGTTTGCCCACCCCTCTTTTTGACGCAGCTTGGGGACATCCCCACACGTAATGGAGAACTGCCTCTGTCAGTGAACGATAGGAGTAAAAGGGATTTTATTAAAGCTTACCGTAAAATCCCTTTCTCCGAGTTCACTGACAGACGCAGCACCCACCCTTCTGTGCTCTTTTCTTGTACGGCTTGTGTGCGAACTGGTGAGCTATTCTATGGAGGGGGTTTATGTGGGAAGAGAGGACGGCCCCATGGGAGGGGCCAGCCATTTCTTTTCCCTGCCTCTTTAACTCCTAGTGAGACCAGCATAAACCCCACAATTAATGGAGAGCTGCGTCTGTCAGTGAACTCGGAGAAAAGGATTTTACGGTACGTTTTAATAAAATCCCTTTTTTAACTGTTTCTGCATCCAAGTCTATCTGTAAGGCACACAACTAGTGACCTATTGTCATTTTTTTTTGGACAAGTAGCGACCTGAAAAGCTTCAAGCTTGTTCTCCAACCAATATTTGACCCCAGGCCGACTTATCCGCTGTAATGGCAGATTTACTGAGACGACACAGCTGAAACAGCTAACCCCACACACTGCCAGAGTTGAAATGTGACATTCCTTTTCTAGAGGACACATATTGTATATTGACAGGAATGAAGAGGACCCAGAGACAGTGTTAAGCTCCATTTATACGGGACGTTGTTTCAACCTCCCCCGAACGATTTTTTTTGACAACTAGAAGCCTGCATTTTGCCACGTTTTGCATGCTGCGTTTAGCAGCGTTTCCGTCTAGGAGCGTTTTTGTAAAAAAAAAAAAAAGTATTTTTTTTTTTATTAAATGGAAATGGCTGTAAACGAAACAGTCTTAGATGCGAGTTACCGCGTTTAGGCGCGTTTAGTGGTGTTTACAAACTGTTTGGCATTTCAAATGCCTCCGAACTGGCGTCTTAACCCATTTTTTTTGCGTTAAAAAAAAAAAGCCTCTAAACACAACTGCCAGGAAACTACCTTAAACGACGCTGTGTAAATGTACTGCTAAGATAACATAGAGGAAAGCTCAGGGGCAGCTGAAAAAAATGCCCAAATGCCTCTAAACGTCAGTGTAAATGAAGCCTTGGAGGAGCCTTTTGGAGAATTCTCAAACCCTAGTCTTCATACACCTTATGTTATAGCTTCACGCACTATGCTTGCCAATGTAGATATGCATGCTTTTGCCATGCACAAAAGCTTTGACATTGACACACTTGACTCTGCTCTGTTTCGTCATGCCTCCTTGATACTAAGAGACATGCTAAATCAAAAAAGACATTATCCATTCATAAAGAAAATGAAATGAGCAATTTATGACGCTTTAACCCTGAAAAGATTTTCAGCCCTTCTAAAATCATTGCCATCCTCCTGTCTAGAGCAAAATAATTTTATTTAAAAGTGGTCTGCCCCAGTAGTAGACCCTGCATCCTCAGTTTTGAACATCTTACTGTATCTATTGAAGATATTAATTTACAGATTCTTCTGAGAGAATTTTTGAGACACTTTTAAGGCTCTCTTTAACCACACTAACACCTGTTTTTCCTTTTTCATAAGTGATCACATTCCCTCTGTTCTAAGCTGCATAAGAGCTGGGGGGGGGGGGGCGATAAGCAGCAGTACACTGAACTACCTTGTGAATGGTTGTGGGCGGCGTGTATTGGGACAAGTATTAGAATTGGAGGAGAGCAGGCTGAGTTCCCAGCACAGCTAGAGAACTAAGCATACTGTGTTCTGCTTAGTGTGGTCAGTTTTTAATAGGAAAGCACAGGGATTTCAGACTAAGGAAGCAGTACAAAGAGGACCGCATACTAGCAGAATCTTTTCTTCCAGGGTTGAACCTTGGTGGAGCACTTTTTTTTTACCCTGCCCTCCACTTTACGGTTTTGTGTTGATGCCTTAGAACAAGACATGACACAGATCTCCAGCAGGATTTCTTTCCATGTGCAGCCCCTCCCCCACCTAGCCAGACAACCACCTCCGGCGTCCGACACACACATACCCCCCTCGATCACTCATTCAATCGCTCGCCTGTCAGGCCCCCCACCTCCCCCACACTTAACCCATCTAGGTCGCAGCATACTGAACCATATCTCATCCCAGGAAATAACTGTTCGCCTTTCAATAGGACAGATTGAAAGGTTTCTGTTCAAACCTGTTCACAATACCAATCCCCAGCAGGGATGTTCATCCATCCTATATCAGGACCTGGACCTGAACCCAGGACCTTTGTTGTGTTTGGCAGTAACTCTTCTTGCTGATCCACCTGAGATGCTGGACAGCTCCTTGCCTGATTTCTTAGACAACCTTTCCATATGTCTTCTCATGAACCTTAAATCGGAGTTCGATTGTGTTCTAAGTTAATTAAAAGTCAGCAGCTACAAAAAGTGTAGCTGCTGACTTTTAATAGACACTTACCTGACTCCCGGTCCAGCGATGCGGCCGGCACAAGCCTCGGATCTCTCCCCCCTCCACTCCGCATCGCCGTCATTCCTACTATGAGCACCCGACTGTGACAGATAGCGGCTTCACGGCTGGGCACGTACTGCGCATGTGCGCTTTTTGATTGGCCCCGAAGTTTTATAGGACCTGTCCTGTGTCCCAGAAGACTTCGGGAGGCAATGGGGGACAGAGACCTTCCACTTCCGATCGCCTAAGGCGACCGAAGCAGAAGTACCCCTAATAATCAGGTATCCGCACCCCCCCCCCCCCCTCCCCCAAAGCTCAGTTTCAGGAGCTAGGGAGGGGGTCTTAAAGCGGAAGTTCAACTTTTGGGTGGAACTCCACTTTAAACTCTTTGCTCATACCATGAACTTTTTGATTTAAGCCATGTCTCTGCACTTCCTGTTCTCTCTCCAGGCAATATCTCACACTTGTCTGCTGCTGTCCATATCTTCACTAACACTCGTTACCGAACTTCTGCTTGATCCCTACCTGCTATATCTGTTACTTGGATCTCTGGTGAAAACTGGTTAGTACTTTTGGTTACCTGCTTGTTAGCTGGTCGTTGGGAGACTCTCTACCGCTATTGCTACTGGCTTCGGAGTCTGACCCCTTACAATGACATCCTCTACCTAAAGTCTCTAAACTAGCACCTTCATCTTCCAAAGTGTTGCATGGAATCAACAAGGTTGGTTTTGCCTCCCCAAGACAAAGGGGATACTCTTACACTTTGCAGTAGGGGACCAACACTTCTAATTTGTTGCATTTGCCGTTTGGTCCATACTCTGCACCTAGATTTTTCCCTAAGGTACTTGCATCCCTTCTTGCCCTCTTAAAGTAATTGTAAAGTCTTGTTTTTTTCTATTAAAATGATAATCATGTTCTACTTATCTGTTCTCTGCAGTGGTTTTGCACAGGGCAGCCTGAATCCTCCTCTTCTTGGGTCCCTGGCTGGAGCTCCTGGCCCCTCCCTCTAGTTGAGTGCTTCCACAGCAAGTCTGTTCTCCAACCTTCCCTTCACCTAGAATTTTAGGCCTCATTCTGGACACAGCCCAGGCAAAAAATTTTCTCCCAGAAAACAAGTTCTCCTCTCTCATGCGCGGATTAGACATCCCTCTGTGAGATTGTTTTGATAGTTCTGGACCTCCATGGTTGCTTCATATGAGGCTATGCCCTTCGCTCAGTTCAGTTCAAGGCCTCTTCGGCATGAAATGTTGTTGATCTGGAGCAAGCATGCTCCATGTCTCAACCTACCTTTGCTCCTCTGCAGCCAAGAAAAAAACTCTTAGCCTTTGGATATTCAGTCCAGCATTGACAATGGGGAAATCGTTTCTTCCACATTCATGAAGGTTGCTAACAGATGCCAGCCTCACAGACAGGGGAGGAGTGTTCCAATCTCTTACAGTTCAAGGAACACAGACACCCAGTGAGGTGCTGGAATTTGAAGGTGCTTGTTTAGGGATATTTGGAATGTGAAGGTGCTTATTTAGGGATTTTTGGTTGATGGGGAAGCCAAATTTCTCATCAATATCCTAGAAAATCCCTGAACCAGCCCCCACCCCCGTTTAAAAGGTCATCTGATCAGAATACAATTAAACAGCACAGCTTTGGCCTATCAACCACCAGGGAATTAGCAGCTGTCAAGCAACCTTAAAGCGGTTGGATACCGCTGGAAAAGTTTTTTTTTTGTGCTATCACATTATGTGAAACTTACCTTAAAAGAAAGCTCTTCCAGCGCTGCGATTTCAGCGCTGCAGCTGCATCCATCTTCACCGGTCATGTGCGCGGGAGCCGCCGTTCATGACACAGGGCTCGGAAGGAACGATGCCCATTCCTTCAAAGCGCATGCACCAGTGATGTCACTGGCTGCGTGTAATGTAAATGTTTCCTAAACGGTGCATGTTTAGGAGATATTTACACTACCTATAGGTAAGCCTTTATTATAGGCTTACCTATAGGTAAATGACATCAGAGGAAGTTTACTTCCTCTTCAATGGACATTTGATTCATCTCATGGGTGGAGAAACACTGTCCAGGCCTCTCTGTTGTGACCATATAGAGAAAATAGCACCATTCAAAAGCCTCATGCACAATTTCTTTTTGGCTCTCCTCCCCCTGTATGTGCCGGTCCGTCCAAAAGCATGTTCACTGCATAAATCCACCGCAAGTGTACGCCCAGTACCCCACACCATGTAAATCGTCCACATCCACTGGTAAACACACTGATGCTTCAGCTATACATTCATTGCATCTTGCCCACATCCCTCTAATGCTTTTCACCCTGATTGGACTTAGTCATAGGTGCGACTCAGGAGTGAAGGATGTAAATGCATTACAAGCCATTATAAAATTGTGTCTGGCTCAATAAGTCACAACTGCATTGCTTACCATGTTGGGACTGGAGAACAGAGCCCTCTAGCGGAACAGTATATAATATTGCAAAAGGCATAAACAGCACCAGGGTTAGTTTTGGTTACAGTGATTTGGCTTTCTGTATGCGATCGGTTGCCATTTTTCTGTAGCAGGAATTTTGACTTGTCTGTAAATTTCAAATCTCTGATGCAGTATGGAGGGTTCGTGATCACTAGCAAGGTGCTTGTAAAAGTTAATAGTCTTTAGTGGTCTCTCAAAACAGGCAATCAGAAATAGCTTTTTTTCAGGAAAGTAAACAAATAGTTCAGTCTTAATATAAAGCAAACCATACAAAGCAGCTCACCTCCCATTTTTTGGTCCCACACTAGGGTTCAGGCTTCCTACTTGTTTCAGGGTACCAGACAAGCCACAGGAGCTCAGAGACTCCACATTTTCCAGAGACACCACAATTGTTCACAGCTTTGAACCACTCTACACTACCCCACCTGCTGCTTTTTAAAATTCCCCTGCCCTTCAGTACCAGTTCAGTTTGGAGGTTCTTTCCTCCCAAAACTCTTAGAACCTGCGAAATTCTGGCTCCCCATTGAGGACTTACCAGTCCAGACAGTACTGAAAATCTGACCTCTCCTCTCTGACTGGAGTACCCCAAAACTGCTCACTCTGCATGGGTGAGAAGCCCTGAATACTCAACAATGTGTCAAAATAGGAAATATTCCTGTCATCCCGGACACACTTCCAGTATCCTGTACCATCCCCCTCTGTTATTCATGGCTTGGGCCTCAGTTTGGGGACAAATCCAGCAAAGCTTTGCCAGTATCAAATCACCTGAAGGTAGCAGCCTTTAGCACCTGATTTATGACTATCCAGCCTCTGTCCTTTACTGTACTCCAAGTTAAGGAATTTACAAGCAACTTTAAATTCTTTTTTTTCTCTTACGTTCACTGAGAGACGCAGCCCTTCTTTTCACAAGTGGATTATATGCACATCCTACCAGGAGTAGACCTAGGCAAATAGAAAGAAAGCAAGCTGACCCCTCCCAGGGGGCCATCCTCTCTCACACATATAACCCCCCTGCTGTGCATAGCATATCAGTTATTTTATGCCTAGTGCAAGGAGTTAGACCTGGTTCCCTTATGGGACCTGCGGTTTCCTTTTTTGCTACAGCTTTTTTTTTTTTTTTCAAGCTATCTGATGAAGACTGCTATCAAGAAGCCGGCTGGGGCATAGAGGATATCCAGAATCCTGTACTCTCCCCAGCACGGTCGACCGATGCTAGCTAACCTTAACCGTGGCAGGGTCCGCCGCATCGTACCCGTTCCGTGCGGGTGGCCAGTGGGTGACCCCCACTTGCGCCCAGTGACCGGACTTGGTTCCCGTCCAGGGGCCTGTGGCCTGAAGCATCCCTCTCCGGCAGGGGAGGAAGGTCTGCAACCGGGTGGCTACCCGCTACGCCTGTCGGACTGGTGAGTGACCCCCTTTCCCCCCCTAGGGGCATGGAGGGGGGGGGGCTGGGCGCTTGTTATCGGTCTGGGCCGGCCGGTGGAGGGTCTCTGATCTAGGGCTCAGGTTTCCCTTGGGTATTTTCGCCCCCCTCCTACACCCCCGCACCCCGTGCTTAGAAGCCGCCATGCGGCGATCCGCCGCCGCCATTTTGTTGGTGATTTTGGCCTCTAGTGTCGAGCGGCGGACATTTTGCCATAGTCGCTGCCTGTATATCAGGCTTTTGGCCTCTTGTGACCGCTCGGCGGCCATTTTGGATGTGCCTGGGGAAGGAAAAATGTGCGTTTTTAGTCGATGCTTCCTCTTTCACCCTGGAACAGCGCAGATGGCACAGGCGGCGCAGGCTCTCTGACTGGCGGTCACTAGCACTCCTACTGGGACGCAGTGCTTTGAGAGGCAACAAACAGCAAGTATAGCTGGGCTCTCCCTGGGGTGCTGATAGCGGTGGGTGTAGTCCTGGGTTTTTTCTACCCTGGTTGATCGGTGGGGCTGCATTGTGGGGCTGTCAGGTCCTTCCTGCTTGTCAGTGTACAGGGGCGCAATGGCGGCTGAACCTGCAGGTCCCTCCAAGAAGGAGCCAACGGAAACGCAACCTGCGCTAGGGACTTTGGTTTCCCTGGACCAGTTGAGGTCAGTATTTGGGGAATTTTTTCCCCGGGAGGGGCCGAGCCATGCTGCGGGGGCCCCTAAGAAACGTCCACCCCCTCCTCCTTCATCGGGGGAAGAGTCTGAGCCGCAAGTGGCCTCGGTGGTCACGGGGACCCCATTAGAACTCTGAGGGTGTGCTGGGGCTCTCGGACAGCGAGGAAGACCAGGGGGCATCGGTTGCATGCGAAAAGGCGCTGGTGGCCGCACTTATTGCTGATATTCGTGCGTCTTTGCAACTGGACCAAGCAGGGGAGTCGCAGGAGACTGCATACGTTTGTGGGTCTGCTAGGCCACCCAGGTCTCCTAGGGCTTACCCTTATGATCAATGTTTTGACTATTTGGTCTATAGGGAATGGCAGCATCCACAGAATTCCTTTGCCCTGCCCGAACGCTTCGCTATAGGCTACTCGTTTGAGGATAGTTTTGTGAATAAGTGGGCATCCCCCGCAGTGGACCCTCCGGTGGCTCACCCGAATAAGGCAACGACCATTCCCTTGGAGGGGTCTCCATCCTTTAAGGATCCAGCCAATAGGCGGATGGAAGCTGTGTCTAAGGCACTTTTCTTGTTGGCGGGATCAGCCATGAGACCGGCTCTGGCGTCAGCTATGGCGGCACAATCTCTTACCGAGTGTGTGTGACTGAGTTGCAAAATGAGTTGAACGGCGGAAGACTGCTTGAGGCGTCGCAGCGAGCAGACCATCTGATAGAGGGTCTTCGGTACCTGTGTGACGCAGCCCTGGACCTGCTTCCCATGTTGTCTAAAATGTCTGTTTTCGCAGTCATTATCAGACGGGTGCTTTGGTTACGCTCTTGGTCGGGTGACCATGCGTCTAAGAAGGGTCTCACAGATCTCCCTTTTCAGGGCGGTCAGCTCTTTGGGGCGCAGTTGGATGAAATCATTAAAGATTTCACTGGGGGGAAGAGTACTTTCCTCCCGGAGCCCAGGCAGCGGGAGTTCCTCCATAAGCAGGGTCCTGCTCCTTCGGGTCAGAAGAGGTTTTTTTCGTGCGCCCGGTGCAGCGGGCAAGGGTTCGAGGCCCGGTAAGGCGGCTTCGGGGCCCGGTAAACTACCCTGGCAGCGCAAGAGCGAAAAGGCAGAGGATAAGTCCTCCGAATGATGGGCTGCCCCCACCCGACTCCCGGGTGGGGGGCCGACTTCTGGGGTTCGCAGACAGCTAGACTGCCCGCATTTCCGACTGGTGGGTGCAGGAAGTGGTGTCCTCCGGGTACAGGATAGAGTTCAGCACTCTACCCCCAGACAGGTTCTTCCCATCGAACTTGAGACTCCCTCAGGGGTGTCGGGAGGCTCTCCTAGGGGCTGTTCAGGCACTCTCCGAACAGGGGGGGATTGTGCCATTACCTCCGATGGAAAGGTTCCACGGCTTCTATTCAAACCTATTTGTGGTGCCCAAAAAGGGGGGGGGGGGGGTCAGGCCAGTTCTGGACCTAAAGGCGATAAACCACTTTGTGAAAGCGCGGAAATTCAGAATGGAATCGGTCTGTTCGGTCGTGGCCGCCCTGCATCAAGGGGACTTCATGGCGTCTCTGGATATCAGGGTCGCGTACCTCCACGTTCCCATTTGTCTCCGGCACCAACGCTTCCTGCGCTTTGCGGTGGGAGATCTTCATTACCAATTCGTGGCACTTCCCTTCAGTCTGGCCTTGGCTCCTCGGGTGTTCACCAAGCTGGTGGCCCCGGTGCTGGCGCTGTTGAGGCAGAGAGGCATCGCGGTGGTAGCTTACCTCGACGACTTACTCCTGAGAGCGGAGTTTGCCTCGGCTCTGGAGGAGAACGTGGCTATCACCATGGCCTCATTGAAAGACTTCAGCTGGCTGATCAACCTGCAGAAGTCGTCGTTGACCCCGTCCTGTCGCCTGGAATATCTGGGTCTGATTCTGGACACGGGGCAGGCGAAGATGTTCTTGCCTCCGGCCAAGTTACTGACTCTGCAAGCAGCGGTGTGTGCCCTGCTGTCACGTCATTGGTCCTCATTACGGTTCTGTATGCGGGTGTTGGGGCTCATGGTCTCGGCCTTCGAGGCGATACCTTACGCCCAGAGTCACACTCGGCTTCTTCAGCGAGCGATTCTGTCACCTTGGGACAAGTCTCCGCTGTCCCTGGACCGGCTGTTCAGATTGGATCATCAGACCAGAGGATCGTTGGCTTGGTGGCTTCGAGCCCTGGCCCTGACGTTTGGGAAAGTCCTTCCTTCCCCTGACTTGGTCGATAGTCACGACGGACACCAGCCTATCGGGCTGGGGAGGGTTCCTGGGGGACTTATCTGCCCAGGGCCGTTGGTCGGCGCAGGAATCCCACATTCTGATCAATGTGCTGGAGTTGAGGGCAATCAGACTTTGCCTCTCCCACTGGACGGTAAGGCTGCGTGGCCTCCCGGTTCGGGTTCAGTCGGACAACGCCACGGCTGTGGCGTACGTGAACCATCAGGGCGGAACAAGGAGCTCGGCAGCGGCTGCAGAAGCGGCTCTCATTCTGAGATGGGCAGAACTGCACGTGCCGGCAATCTCCGCCATTTACATTTCGGGCGTAAAAAATTGGCATGCGGACTTTCTCAGTCGCCAGACGCTGGATCAGGGGGAATGGTCCCTGCATCCAGAGGTGTTCCGCCAGATTTGCTACAAGTGGGGCACGCCAGACTTGGACCTCATGGTGTCCAGGTTCAATCACAAGGTGCAGACCTTCGTGTGCAGGACAAGGGACCCGCTGGCGGCCGACATGGACGCGTTGGCACCATGGGGTCGGTATCGGCTCCTTTACGCCTTCCTCCCCATCAAGCTTCTACCGCGGTTACTACGCAGGATAGAAGCGGAGGGGATTCTGACGATCTTGGTGGCTCCGGATTGGCCTCGGCGCCCTTGGTACGCCGACGTGGTGCGAATGTTGGCAGAAGTTCCCTGGCGTCTTCCACTGCGAGAAGATCTTCTGTCGCAGGGGCCCATTCTGCACCCTGCTTTACCCTCGCTGGCTTTGACGGCCTGGCTATTCAGTCCCAGGTGTTGAGGGATAGGGGAGTCGCTGACTCTGTGATCCCTTGCTTAAAGCGCGCAAGATTTATCATCGCACCTGGAAGGCCTATATTGCTTGGTGCGAGGCGGGGGGTTGGAACCCCCGCTCTAACATCGTGTCCAGGGTTCTGACTTTTTTGCAGTAGGGCCTGGGTAAAAAGTTGGCATTATGTACCCCCAAGGGTCAGATCTCGGCGCTGGCGATTCTTTTTCAGCCGCCTTTGACGTCGCATTCTTTGATTCGTACATTTGTACAGGGTGTACGCCATGTGGCTTCTTAGAGACGCTCGCCCTTGGTGCCATGGGATTTGAATTTGGTGCTTTCTGTTCTGCAGAAACCTCCATATGAGAAGATCAGGGATATTCCCTTACAATTGCTGTCACAAAAAGTGGCTTTCTTGGTGGCCATTACATCCGCTAGGCGGGTGTCTTGAGTTGGCAGCGTTGTCCTGCAAGTCCCCTTACCTAGTCCTTCACAAGGACAAGACGGTCTTGCGTCCTTCGCCTTCGTTTCTACCGAAGGTGGTCTCGCCTTTTCACATTTATGAAGATATTGCTCTTCCTTCCTTATGTCCGCGCCCGTCGAATTCCCAAAGAATTTGAGTTACATTCCTTGGATGTCGTGAGGGCTTCAAGGGGGTACTTGGAGACTACAGCTTCTTTTCGGAAGTCTGATGCGTTTTGTGCTGACAGATGGTCCGCGCAAAGAAATGGCGGCTACTGTTTCCCGATCAGGCAGACCGCGACCCATGCGTATACTGTTCGGGGCAAAGTTCCCCCTTTCACAGCGCATTCCACAAGGGCAGTTAGCACGTTCTGGGCTTTCAGACACCAGGCTTCGGTGTCACAGGTGTGCAAGGCGGCCACTTGGGCCTCTGTGCACATGTTTACTAAGTTTTACAAGGTTGATATTTCAGCATCTGCGGATGCTGCCTTTGGCCGCAAAGTTTTGCAGGCGGCGGTGTAGGCGTGACTGGCGCCTCCTGAGAGGACTCTGTTGGGTACAGTTGTTGTTTACCCACCCCTTCTTGACTGACACTCCTTTGGGACATCCCCACTTGTCAATGAAGGGCTGCGTCTGTCAGTGAACGTAGGAGAAAATAGGATTTTATTAAGAACTTAACGTAAAATCCTTTTCTCTGAGTTCACTGACAGACACAGCACCCACCCCTCTGTGTTGCGTTTGTACGGCTTGTTACGAACTGATATGCTATACAGAGCAGGAGGGTTATATGCTGGAGTGAGGACGGCCTCCTGGGAAAGGTCAGCTTGCTTTCTTTCTATTTGCCTAGGTCTACTCCTGGTAGGATGTGCATATAACCCACTTGTCAAAAGAAGGGCTGCGTCTGTCAGAGAAAAGAATTTTACGGTAAGTTTTAATAAAATCCCTTTTTTCTTTTGCACATACTAGCTAACTGTACTTTGCATAAGAATCTATTCCTGACAATGTATTTATTCCTCAAACTCTTTGCTCAACTATATCCTGTGGAAAAGGAATTTATGAAAAAATGGTCAGTCCTGGTTGTGGTCCTTGTTTTTCTGTTCTCAATAAGCATTTTACTTGCTCTACCTGTTGAAGATGTTTTCTCTTTTACAGAATCAGTCAGCAGGTGCTTTGAAACATTGAAGGCAATTTTTTACTCCTGGTGGTCTGCTTTACTACTGGCTTTTGCCAATTGCCACCCTGTCAATTTCCCAGACAATGGCAAATTCTACTGGAGAAATCGGTTCTGAACTTTTTCCGAATATGGATGATCCTGCAAAAATTAACACGCCTTCCAGCATTGCTTTTCTGTGTAGACACCATGGAGATTCTCATCTGTCTTATGACCTAAAGCTATACAAATGTTATAAATTGAGTTGCAGTTCAGTGAGTAAAATAAGCATTTGATCCCCAAGGAAAACATATAATTTAAAGAGTACTGAGGATCCTTAAGAGATACTCCAGAAAAGAGTATTGCGGATAGTAGAAAAATTAGAAATTACTTTATTGAAATGTAAACTCGAATAAAATCACATTTCCCTTCACCATTTGAATATTAAAATATGACAACGTTGTCAACAGACAGGCAGCTGTAACAATCATGCCTCCATGCCCACACATACACTGAAATCTAGATCCCCATGGAGGGGAATATGGCTGGTCTGTAGAAAAGTAGTCCCCGGGCCACAGTAGCAGTATTACTGAAAATGTCAGAGCAATTATCCAGACCCTGGAGTCAAAAGTCACACAGGCAGTACTAGAAAGAGTGTATGAAGTAAAGGGGAAGCTGCTCTGATGCCAAGGCTGATGAGTGATGCTGGGTAAGATCCTCGGCCAGATTTCAGTAAAGTTCCCCACTGGGAGCAGTATGCCCTGTGTACGGTTAGCAGCAGCCAACAGGCAGTGGACTCCCGCGCGTACAGGCAATATGCAGTAGGGAGGTCAATGTGGTGCTGGATGGAAACGGGTATAAGTAAATATCGGATATAACCGATTCAGTTGGTCTCACCCGTTCTCGACAGCATCAGAGAATCCACTGGTCAACTCCGGGATCAGCTTCCACAGCAGCTCAATCACCGCGTCCACTCCTCCTGTCATTCCGGCTTTGTTCCTAGCTTAGTAACTGGGGCTGCAAGGCAGGTCCGTTGGCTCATGTCTGAATCAGAGCATCACAGTCCCTGTCGCGATGACGTTACATTGACGCGTTTCACTCCCCAGGTGAGTTTCTTCAGAAGGAGGGGGCTGGGAGGTGTCTTTTAAAGGCTCCAAAGGTATCCATATGGTCAAGCCACGGCTTCCAGGTAGCATCGAACCTCTTAAATTAATTTCTCATAAAGAAAACATTTCTCTTACGTTCATTGACAGACGCAGCCTCTATTCATGACACGTGGGTTATGTACCTTTTACTAGGAGTAGACTAGGCAGAGCGAAAGTTCAGAAAGCAAAGCTGGCCCATCCCAGGGGGCCGTCCTTACTCAGCACATAATCCCTCAGCCCTGCATAGGATATCAGTTTTCTTCTGCCTAGTGCAAGGAGTTAGACCTGGTTCCCTGCTGGGAACTGCGGTTCCCCTAAAAGTTTTTTCATTCTTTTTGCGCAAGCCTTCTGATGAAGACTGCAATCAAGTAGGTGGCTGGGGACCACGCGGATACTCATAGGTCCTGCCATCTCCCCAGCACGGCCGACGGGTGCGAGCCACCCTTAGCACTGTCGGGGTCCGCCGCATCCTGCCCGTTCCTTGCGGGCAGCCGGTGGGTTAAACGCCCCACCTGCGTACCCAGTGTCCGGTCTGTGGCCTGCTCCAGGGGTCGCTTGGCCGGCAGCATCCCTCCCTACCTGGGGGAGGAAGGTCTGCACCATGTGGCTACCCGCTCCCGTCTGGATGGATGAGTGACACCCCCCTCCCCCTGGTGGCGGAGGGGGGGCGACAGCGGGGCCCCGTCCGGTTGGGGGGGTACAGGTACCCTGGTCATGTCTACTCCGCCCGCCCGATGTCCCGCCTCGCTCGACCGCTCGCACTAACCGCTCGTTCTGCTGCTTGCCATTCCCGGCCTGGGCCGCTCCGTTTGCCATGCGGTGTCCGCCACCATTTTGGCGGCGTCTGCCACCATTTTCTCGGAGTCGCAGCCGCCGCCATATTGCCACGGCCATTTTGGATGGGATTTGGCCTCTTGTGTCTGTGGCGGCCATTTTTGGTTGCTCTCCCTGTATGGGAGATTTCCATGTGCTCTTGGTGCCATTCCTCCTCCTAGGAACGCGGCGGCAGCAACAGCATCAGCAGCGGCAAGATCAGCAGCGGTGGCAATAGCAGACAGGGTGGCCTCTTTTCACAACAGGGTTCCTCAAGCATTGATGGCTTTTCTCCCTGGGGTGCAGCGGCGGTGCTGGGTCCTTAATGGGCAGTCCTGAGGCTCTGCAGGGGGTGGCATTGTGGGGGCGTATGGCTGGTAAGCCTTTCAATTGTCCTGGCGGTGGCGCTATGGCGGCTGAACCTGCAGTTGCTTCTCCGGAGAGGTCCACGGAGCACAGGCGGCGCTGGGACCTCTGGTTCCCCTAGATCAACTTCCATATTGGAAGAGTTTTTCACCCGGGGGAATCGGACCGGTGTAGGGGGAGCCCTAAAAAGTGTCCCTCTCCTCCGCAATCCTCTGAGGAGGACTCGGAGACGGAAGGCGGCTCTGGGGTCACTGGGACCCCCTTGGAGCTCTCGGACGGAGAGCTGGAGCCCTCGGATGGGGAGGAGGACCAGGGGGCCTCGGTGGCACGCGAAAGGGCGCTGGTGGGCGCACTGGTCGCGGCCGTCCGTAAGTCACTGCACCTGGATCAGGCTGGAGAGTCACAGGCGTCCGCCTATACGTTTGGGTCTAAGAAGCCCTCTCGGGCTCCTAAGGCGTTTCCCTGCCTCCAGTATTTTGACCAGTATGTGTATAAGGAATGGCAACTTCCGCTAAATTCCTTTACCCTGCCAAAATGTTTTTCTGTACGCTATCCATTTGAGGACAGCCTGTTACAGAAATGGGTCTCCCCCGCGGTAGATCCGCCAGTGGCCCGCCTGAACAAGGCGACAAGTATTCCCTTGGAGGGGTCCCCCTCCTTTAGGGACCCGGCCGATAGGCGGATGGAAGCAGTGTCCAAGGCACTCTTTCTGTTGGCGGCAGCCATGCGACTGGCCTTTGCGTCGGTCACGGTAGCTCAGTCGCTCACGGAGTGTGCGATGGAGCGGAGTGAGGCTAGGGGCGGTGTACATTCGCCTGAATCTGTGCAGCGAGCAGACCACCTGGTGCATGGGCTTCATTAACTTTGTGACGCAGCTCTGGACTTAGTACCGATGTTGTCAAAGATGTCGGTTTTTGCCATAATTAGGCGTCTGCTGTGGCTGCACCGCTGGTCGGGTAACCACGCGTCCAAGAAGGGCCTCACGGATCTTCCTTTTCAGGGTGGTCGGCTTTTTGGGCCCCAATTGGATGAAGTCATTAAGGATAAAAATGCATTTATTCAGCTCAAATATCCAATCGGATATAGTCGGAGGGTGAGGGAAAGTCCACTTAATAGCAATTTGTCTTTGAGCCACAAAAAGCTCTCCTGCAATAGTAAACTATCTTGGTGGTTTAACCACTTCAGTACTATGCACTTTCCCCCCTTCCTGCCCAGACCAATTTTCAGCTTTCAGCTCTTTTCTCTTTTTGAATGACAATTGTACAGTCGTGCGACGTACCCAAACAATATTTTTATCATTTTGTTCCCACAAATGGAGGTTTCTTTTGGTGGAATTTGATCACCTCTGCAGTTTTATTTTTTGCGCTACAAATAAAAAAAGACCCATAATTTTGAAAAAAAAATTTTTTTACGTTCATTGACAGACACATTGCTTCCTTAGACATCACCATGGGGTTATACTGCCCCCTACAGGAGTAGGACAATAGGCAGACAAAAGACTTGGCTACACTCTCGGGCAGTCGTAGGTGGTATACACCCCCCGCCCCGCTTTAGGACTTCAGTTTTTTTTTCTGCCTAGTCAGGAGTAAGGTCGGCCGCGACATAGCCCCACTGTGTGGGGACTGGCCCTGCGAGTTAAACGCCTCATGAGATTACATGCAACCGGGTCCCGGCCCGCGTTGCAGCGTTCCTCATGGCCGACAGCCCCCCTACTTCGGTGACGAAGAGGTCCTGTCTGGAGCGGTGCAGGTATGGTGAGGACATGGTTCCCCCCTGCCATTGTGCAGCAGACGAGGGCCCCTCCTTGGGTCGGCCGGTCTTACGGGTTCACCTCCTTCCCGTGCACCCCCCACTCTCTGGGGTGGATGGTCCCCATGTACCTTCTAGTGAGGCTCCCCCCTCCTCCTCTCCCCTCTCCTCTGCCATATGGGATAGGCCTGTGGGGACAGTACTGTGGTACTGGTGGGGGGGGGCACGGCGCTGGCTTACCATGCGCGCGGGGTGAGGGCCCTGTTCCCTCTCCTTGCAGGAGATATGCTGGCCGGGTGTCAGAGTCCCCTGTGGAGCCGCATTTTTGTGACTGGCAGCCATTTTGTTGTAGCCTGAGCCTTTGCAACTGCAGGCATGCAGTTTCCTATGACCGGCGGCCATGTTTGTGTGTTCGGCGGCTGTATCCCGGCGTCTGACATGTTCATTCTTCTTCCCTGAACGCTGCATGGTTGCAGCTCTACATCTGAGGCAGCAAGTGCTACATCGGCGGGTTGGTGAGTCCAGTGGGGTCCTCTCTTCTCTCTGCTGTAGGTTGTGGGGTGTCCTGGTGGGTCGGTGATTGTACCAGAGCAGTGGTTACACCTGGTGCGATGGGCCCGCTTCCCATTTTTATGGATTATCAAGATCAGATCTCCCCACCTGACACTCTCTCAGAGGTTATAGGTCCCTCTGGGTCCCAGCCATCCCAGGACACGCTGACGGAGGTACTTGAGTCCTTTGTGTCCCGGGTGGAAAAACGGCCCCCCGCTGTCCCCTGCTCCTTCTGTCTTGTCAGATCTGGAATCTGACTCGGGGCCTGCCCTGCGGGGCTTGTGGCCGTGGTCCTTGATGCTTCAGACAGCGAGGATGATTCCTCTGCCCCTGTGGCTGCACAGGAAAAGGCACTGGTGGACGCGCTGATTACATCTGTGCAGGAAACTTTAAAAATAGAGGATGAAGCTGCAACGGATGTGCCTGTCCAATTTGGCACTCACAAGCCGTCTCGCGCGGCAAAGGTGTTTCCTTACCCCGTCTACTTTGACAAATATGTCTATAAAGAATGGGAATGTCCTAAGTGCCCCTTTGCGGTACCAAAACGCTTTGCTGTACGCTATCCCTTTGAGAAGAGTCTCCTCAAAAAATGGATCACTCCTCCTGTCTTGGCCCCGTGGTTTCTCGGTTAAATAAGGCCACCATGATTTCGGTGGATGACTCCCCTGCCTTTAAAGATCTGGCAGACCGGAAGGCGGAGGCTCTGGGCCGCACTATGTTCACTATTGTGGCCTCGGTATTTAGGTACTTAGGCCGGTGCTGGCCGTAGCTCTGGTGTCTGACCTTGACGGAGTGGGCGAAATGATTGCGCTGTGCTCTGGAGGGAAAGCAGTTACCCTCTGCTTTCGCTGAATTGGTGGACCAGTTGGTCCAGGGGTTGCAGTTTGTATGCGATGCTTCATTAGACGCTGCTCCCTTGCTCTCTAAGCTGTCCGTTTCGTCTGTGGTGCGTAGGCGGGTATTGTGGCTTAAGTGCTGGTCAGCTGAACAGACTTCTTAAAAAAAAAAAAAAGCTCTGACTGACTTGCCTTTTCAAGGTGATCATCTGTTTGGGGCCACTCTGGATGACATCATAAAGAGTGTCACAGGAGGGAAGAGTACTTTCTTGCCACAGTCAAAAAAGGGAAAATAACGCCGCCTCAAGCGGGGCCCCTCCTTTTCGGCTCGTAGAAAGTTTTTTCATCCCTCAGGGTTCGAAGCCTTTCAAACCCTCTTCGGGAGGCTCCAAGCGCTCCTGGCCTGGTAAACCAAGAGCAGGGTTTTCTAGCTGCAAAGGTAAGACCCCTTCAGCCTGAAGGGGCACCCTCACCCGGTTCTGGGGTGGGGGGACGTCTTCGACGATTTCCGGGCCCCTGGACCTCATTGATTACCGACAAGTGGGTCCACAAAGTGATCCTGTCCGGATAGAATTCCAGTCTTGGCCCCCAAACTGTTTTTTTCCCTTCCAATGTGCCCCTGTCCCCAGAATCCTGCTAGCTCTCTGAGGTGCGGTACTGGACTTGTTACTTCAAGGGGTCATCGCCTTGGTTCCGGAAGCGGAACGTTTTCAGTGGTTCTATACAAACCTGTTCACGGTACCCAAAAAAGAGGTTACGGTGCGGCCGATTCTGCACTTCCAGACTCTAAATTGCTTTGTTGGGGTCTGGAAGTTCAAAATGGAGTCCATTCGTTCATTGGTGGCGTCGCTGCATCAGGGGGATTTTCTTGCCTCTATCAACATCTAAGATGCCTACCTGCACAACTCGATCTGGTCACAACATCAGCGTTTCCTCCGCTTTGCTGTGGGAGAGGAGCACTATCAATTCACGTCATTACCCTTTGGTCTAGCTTCCGCTCCGTGGGTTTTCAACAAATTGTTGGCCCCGGTCCTGGAATTGCTGCGCCAATGAGGGATTGCTGTCCTGGGATATTTTGAGTACCTCCTCCTGCATGCGGAGGATCCTGCCACTCTGCGTAGCAACATTGAGATTACTTTCCAAACCCTGAAGGAGTTTGGCTCCTAAACCTCCAAAAATCGGTACTGCAGCCAGCTCTGAGACTGGATTATCTGGGCCTGACACTGGATTCCGCTCAGGCCAGGGTATTTCTCCCGCTGGAAAAGCTCCAGAAGCTGCTGGCGGCGATTCACCTCTTAATATCCGGCAGGTGGGTCACCATACAGACTTGTATGCGGGTGCTGGGCCTGATGGTGTCGACCTTCGAGGAGGTGCCATTTGCACAGTTCCATACAAGAATCCTGCAAAAGGAGATCTTTTCAAAATGGGACAAATGTCGGGATCTCTAGACAACCAGATTCAACTGAGCCGTGAATTCAAGGGTTCCCTAATCTGTTTGCTCCAATCGCCAGCCCTTCAACGGGGAAAATCCTTCCTCCCCCTGTACTTGACGTTGGTCACGACCGATGCCAGCCTGTCAGGGTGGGGAGGAATCCTGGGGCTGAGCTCCGCTTAAGGTCAATGGGCCCTGGAGGAATCAAGGTTACCCATCAACATCTTGGAGCTCCGGGCGATCAGACTGTGTCTGAAACAGTGGATGGACCGTCTCCGGGGGTTTCCGGTGCGGATCCAGTCAGACAATGTCACGGCGGTGGCTTATGTCAATCACCAAGGAGGAACAAAGGGTGCGCTGGCGGCTCTGGAAGTAGCCGGCATCCTTCGGTGGGCAGAGCGCTCCGTTCCAGACATCTCCGCCGTCCACATTCTAAGGCTGGACAACTGGCAGGTGGATTACCTCAGTCACCAGACCTTGGACCAAGGGGAATGGTCCCTTCATCAAGGTGTGTTTTCTAAAGATTTGTCGGCGCTGGGGCACTCCTGAGGTGGATCTGTTGGCGTCTCTGCTCAACAGAAAGATGCACAACTTCATGGCCAGAGCTCGGTACCCTCTAGTGGATGCCATAAATGCTCTGGTGGCCCCGTGGGGTCATTACCGTCTAATTTTACACCTTTCCTCCTCTCAAACTTCTGCCACGGCTGTTATGCAGGGTCAAGGCCTAGGGAATTCTGGTCATTCTGGTGGCTCCATGTTGGCCTCGCCGGTCTTGGTACGCGACCCAGTACGCCTGGTCGCAGACGTCCCTTGATGGTTGCCTCTCCGAGAGGATCTGTTATCACAAAGGCCAATCTTCCATCCTGCTTTACTATCGCTGATTTTGACGGCCTGGCTGTTGAAAAACAGGTGTTGAAGGACAGGGGTTTACCTGCATTGGTGATTCAGACTCTGCTTAAGGCTAGAAAATCGACTTTTAGAAAGGTTTATCATCGAACATGGAAAGCCTACCTTTTCTGGTGTGAGTCGGTGGATGTTCACCCCAGTTCCTTCTCGGTGGCAAGGATTTTGACCTTCCTACAATGAGGGTTTGACCAGAAATTGGCCTCGAGTACGATCAAAGGACAGGTGTTGGCCTTAGTGGGTTTTCTCCAACGGCCCCTGGCTTCGCACTACCTGGTGCGTACCTTTATCCAGGGGGTTCCGCCATCTGGCTCCACTGGTGCGGCCCCCTTTACCACTGTGGGATTTGAATCTGGTGCTCTCGGTTCTACAGAAGCCTCCCTTTTAGAATGTTAGGGAGATTCCCCTGCTCACTCTGTCTCAGAAGGTAGCCGCCTTAGTGGCAATTACTTCTGGTCGCAGGGTGTCGGAATTGGCGGCTTTATCCTGCAGTACTCCCTACTTGGTAATTCTCAACGATAAGGTGGTTCTTTGCCCTTGTCCTTCCTGCCCATGGTGGTTTCTGATTTCCATCTGAATGATACATTGTGTTGCCCTCCCTGTGCCCAAGACTCCGAAGGAATGTGTCCTGCACACCTTGGATGTGGTTTGGGCAATCGGGGTGTATTTGGCTGCTACTGAGTCCTTTTGGAAGTCAGACTCGTGATCAAGGACAGGGCGGGGAAAAGGGCTGCCTGCTTCCTCTGCAACCATTTCAAGATGGATCAGACAGGCAGTGACTCAAGCCTATTTCATAAGGAGCAAGGTTCCACCCTTCCCTATCAAGGCACACACTACACGGGTGCTGAGTGCCTCTTGGGCCTTTACAAAGTGGATATGCTGGCATCTGCGGATGCCTCTTTTGGCCACAAGGCTTTGCAGGCCGCTGTTTAAGAGGGTTTTGACCCTCCTGAGGGTTTTTTCTTGTTTAGGTTGGCTCCAGTTGTTCCTGTTGAGCTCATGTTGTTTGGCTCGAAGCCTAGAAAATTGATGACTGCATCTCCCCTAATGTTTTTGGCACTGCGTGGTCTCTGTCAATGGACGTAAGAGAAAACGGGATGTTTGACTTACCGTAAAATTCTTTTCTCTGAGTTCATTGACAGACACAGCACCCACCCATCTTAGGAGTTTTAATACCAATGACACTGCTTGTTACTAAACTGAAGGCCTGTTGCAGAGGTGAGGGGTGTATACCGCCTAGTGACTGCCCATGGGTGTAGCCAAGTTTTTTGTCTGCCTAGTGTCCTACTCCTGTAGAGGGAGGTTATAACCCTATGGTGATGTCTAAGGAAGCGCTGTCTGTCAATGAACTCGGAGAAAAGGATTTTACGGTAAGTCAAGAATCCAGTTTTTTTGTGTTTCTCTCACAAAACGTAAATGAGAAAAGAGTACATTTTCTCCATCACTGATGAGGCTACACTGACAGGCAAAGATGAGGTGGCACTGATTATGAGGCACTTAAATGCAGTACTGATGGGCACTGATAGGTGGCACTGGTGGCCACTGATAGGCTGCAATGACAGATTGCACTGGTGGGCATTCCCTGGTGGTCCTTGGTGGCAACTGAAATTGGCACTGAGTGCCATCCATGTTGGGCATTGTGCCCCTTACCTGGTGGTGTAGGTTGGGCTTTCTGGTGGTCTTTGTTTGGTTTTCCTTGGTGGTCCCTGGGTAGGCCCCCTGGTGGTCCTGGGGGGTGACCCTCGGGGGTTGGGGGGCTGCACTGATAAACAATTAGTGCAGCCCTGCCAGGAGAGCTGCCGATCGGCTCGCCTCTACTCTTGTCTGCAGACACGATTAGAGGAAAAGCTGATACAAGGCTCTTTGAGTTTACACTGTGATCACCTGTGATTGGTCCCAAGCAAAACATGACTTGGAGAAACCCTTGTTGTCAAGCACAGAGCTACGGGAGGTTCTTCTTGTAGTTTGTGCCAAGTTTGCACAAGGGGAAGTCCCCGAAGAATCTTGTCCCAGACATGGTCAAAGTTAGGGCTGATATCACACTCCCACTTTATCTCTAGATGACAATTGCCGATATATAATGCAGATTTTTATTTTTTTTTCCCTTCATCTCATAAAATCTAACGGTTAAGGTGGCTGTGGAGGAGGGGGGTAAAAAGTGTGGGGGATGGGTTACAGAGAGGTGGCTGTGGAGGAGGAGGGGGGGTACAAAGAGGTAAGACACTTTTTACGTAGACGGTTAGGTGTCGGTGAAGGGACATTGGAGGAAGGAGGTAACGGTGGAGAGACATGAAGGGGAGGAGGTGTCGGTGGAGAAACATTGGGGGTAGGAGGAGGTGTCGGTGGAG
>BLSH010398289.1:760328-828269 GCA_018402905.1 Glandirana rugosa | reverse complement strand
ATATGAACGACAATCACTAACGGGAAATTCGCGACGCAGGGTCATCCTCACGGACGGCGGACAGTCCTCGGACGCGGCGGTACACGGTAGGTGCGACAGGGTCCCACTTTTTTGCCTAGTCTACTCCTAGTAGGATGAGCATAACCCCATGTGTCATAAGAAGGCTGCGTCTGTCAGTGAACTCGGAGAAAAGGATTTTACGGTAAGTTATACAAAAAATCAATTTTTTGCCGTAGCCGCGGCCTTTTTGGGGGCTATTTTGGCCTCTAGTGTCGGATCGGCGGCCATTTTGCCATAGTTTCGGCCTGTGTAACAGGCTTTGGCCTCTTGTGACCGCTCGGCGGCCATGTTTGATGTGTTTGTGGATGAAAACGTGCGGCCGATGCCGTTTCTTCCTCTTTCACCCTGGGACAGCGTGGATGGCACATGGCGGCGCAGGCTCCTGACAGGCGGCAGGCACTCCTACTGGGACGCAGCGCTTAAAGGGCAATCACTAACAGCAAGTATAGCTGGACTCTCCCTGGGGTGCTGGTCGTGGTGGGTGCAATCCTCCTTGGTGTCTCCCGGTTGATCTGTGGGGCAGTGGTGGGGCTGCATTGTGGGGGTGTCGGGGCCTTTTTAGCCTGTCAGTGTCCGGTGGCGCAATGGCAGCTGAGCCTGCCGGTCCTTCCAAGGAGGAGTCGGTTGAAGCGCAACCTGCGCTGGGGCCTGTAGTTCCTCTGGATCATCTAAGATCCCTATTGTGGGAATTTTTTTCTCAGGAGGTGCCGTGTAGTGCTAAGGGGGTGTCTAAAAGGCGTCCACCCCCCCTCCTTCATTAGGGGAGGATTCTGAACTGGAAGGGGCCTCGGTGGTCACGGGGACCCCCATGGAGCTCTCAGATGATGAATGGGAGCCCTCGGATGGCGAGGAAGACCAGGGGGCATCGGTAGCGCACGAACGGGCGCTGGTTGCCACCCTGATCGCCAATATCCGTGCGTCCCTGTGACTGGACCAAGCCGGGCAGTCGCAGGAGTCTGCATATGTTTGCGGGTCTTTTAAGCCACATAGGTCCCCTATAATCCCTATGACCAATTCTTTGACCAGCTGGTCTACAAGGAATGGCAGCGTTCTCACAATTCCTTTGTTTTTCCAAAATGTTTTGCTGTACGCTATCCCTTTGAGTATAGCTTTGTGAAGAAGTGGGCATCCCCCGCAGTGGACTCTCCGGTGGCTCGCCTGAATAAGGCAACGACCATCCCTTTGGAGGGGTCTCCTTCTTTTAAGGATGCTGGCCGATACAAGGGGTGATTGTGCAGGTACCTCCGTTGGAAAGGTTCCGCGGCTTCTATTCAAACCTTTGTGGTGCCCAAAAAGGGTGGGGTCACACCAGTTCTGGACCCGAAAGCGCTAAACCACTTTGTGAAGGCGTGAAAATTCCGGATGTAATCTGTCCGGTCGGTCGTGGCTGCCCTGCGCCAAGGGGATTTCATGGAGTCTCTGGATATCAGGGACACGTATCTCCATGTTCCTATTTGTCTCCGGCACCAGCACTTTGCGGTGGGGGATCTACATTATCAATTTGTGGCACTTCCCTTCACTCTGGCCTCGGCTCCTGGGGTGTTCACCAAGCTAGTGGCTCCGGTGCTGGCGCTATTGAGGCAGAGAGGCATTGCGGTAGTAGCATACCTCGATGATTTACTCCTGCGAGCGGAGTCTGCTTCGGCCCTGGAGGAGAAAGTGGCTATCACCATGGCCTCGTTGAAGGACTTCGGCTGGCTGATCAACCTGCAGAAGTCGACGTTGACCCCGTCTTGTTGACTGGAATATCTGGATCTAATTCTGGACACGGAGCGGGCGAAAGTGTTCTTACCTCCGGCCAAGTTACTAACACTGCAAGCAGCGGTGCGAACCCTGCTGTCACGCCAGTGGTCCTCCTTACGGTTCTGTATGCGAGTGTTGGGGGCTCATGGTTTCAGCCTCCGAGGCGATACCTTACGCCCAGAGTCACACTCGGCTCCTGCAGCGAGCGATTCTGTCACGGTGGGACAAGTCTCCGCTGTCCCTGGACCAGCTGATCAGATTGGATCAGACCAGAGGATCGTTAACCTGGTGGCTTCGGGCCCGGCTCTAACGTTGGAGGAAGTCTTAACTCCCCCTGAATTGGTCGATAGTCACGACAGACGCCAGCCTATCGGATTTGGGGGGGGGTGTCCTGGGGCAGCTATCTGCTCAGGGCCGTTAGTCGGAGCAGGAATCCCGCCTTCCAATCAATGTGCTGGAGTTGAGGGCGATCAGGCTCTGCCTCTCCCACTGGACGGTAAGGCTGCACGGCTTCTCGGTTCGGGTTCAGTCGGACAATGCCACGGCAGTGGCGTACGTGAACCATCAGGGCGGAACGAGGAGCTCAGCAGCGGCTTCAGAAGCGGCTCTCATTCTGAGATGGGCAGAACTTCATGTGCTGGCAATCTCCGCCATTTACATTCCGGGCGTAGAAAATTGGCAGGCGGACTTTCTCAGTCGCCAGACACTGGATCAGGGGGAATGGTCCCTACATCCAGAGGTGTTCCGCCAGATTTTCCACAAGTGGGGCACGCCAGACGTGGACCTCATGGCGTCCAGGTTCAATCACAAGGTGTAGACATTCGTGTGCAGAACAAGTGACCCGTTGGCGGCCGCCACGGACGTGTTGGTAGCGCCTTGGGGTTGGTATCGGCTCCTGTACGCCTTCCCTCCCATCAAGCTTCTACGACGGCTACTGCGCTGGATAAAAGCGGAGGGGATTCCGACAATCCTGGTATCTCAGGATTGGCCGCGGCGCCTTTGGTACGCCGAACTGGTGCGGATGGTGACAGATTTTCCCTGGCGTCTGCCGCTGCGAGAAGATCTGCTGTCACAAGGACCCATCCTACACCCTGCTTTACCCTCGCTGGCTTTAAGGCTTGGCTATCGAGTCCCAGGTGCTGAGGGATAGGGGCGTCTCAGACTCCGTGATCCCTACCATGCTTAAGGCGCGCAAGTGTACGTCGCGCAAGATTTATCATCACACCTGGAAGGTCTATATTGCCTGGTGTGAGGCGGGGGGTTGGAACCCCCACTCTTACGTTGTGTTCCGGTTGCTGGGTTTTTTTTTTGCAGCAGGGCCTGGATAATTTTGGCATTGAGTACTCTCAAGGGTCAGATTTCGGCTCTGGCGATTCTCTTTCAATGGCCTTTGGCGTCACATTCGTTGATACGTACATTTGTACAGGGTGTACGCCATGTGGCCCCTCAGATACGGTCGCCTATGGCGCCGTGGGATTTGAATTTGGTACTTTCTGTACTGCAGAAACCGCCATATGAGAAAATCAGGGATGTTTCCGTACAATTGCTGTCACACAAAGTGGCTTTCTTGGTGGCCATTACATCCGCTAGGCGGGTGTCTGAGTTGGCAGCGTTGTCCTGTTGTAAGTCTCCTTACTTGGTTCTGCATAAGGACAAGGCGGTCTTGCGACCTTCACCTTCGTTTCTTCCGAAGGTGGTCTCCTCTTTCCACATTAATGAGGATATTGTTCTTCCTTCATTATGTCCGCACCCGTCGTATCCCGCAGAATTTGAGTTACATTCTTTGGATGTCGTGAGGGCTTTGTGGGTTTATTTGGGGCTACAGCTTCCTTTCGGAAGTCTAATGCGTTTGTGCTGACAGAAGGACTGCGCAAAGGGTTGGCGGCCTCGTCGGCTACTGTTTCCCGTTGGATCAGACAGAACGTGAGTCATGCGTATACTGTTCGGGGCAAAGTCCCTCCTTTTCCAGTCACGGCTCATTCCACCAGGGCAGTTAGTACTTCCTGGGCTTTCAGACACCAAGCTTCGGTGTCCCAGGTGTGCAAGGCGGCTACTTGGGCATCAGTGCACACTTTTGCTAAGTTTTACAAAGTTGATGTGTCAGCATCTGCGGATGCTGCTTTTGGCCGTAACGTTTTACAGGCGGCGGTGTAGGCGCGGCTGGCGCTTCCTGAGAGGAATCTGTTGGGTACAGTTCTTATCGTTTACCCACCCCTCTTGAATGACACTGCTTTGGGACATCCCCACTTGTTAATGAAGGGCTGCGTCTGTCAGTGAACGTAAGAGAGAAAGGGATTTTATTAAGAACTTACCCTAAAATCCTTTTCTCTGATTTCACTGACAGACTCAGCACCCACCCCTCTGTGTTGCATTTGTACGGCTTGTTACGAACTGATATGCTATACAGAGCAGGAGGGTTATATGCTGGAGTGAGAACGGCCCCCTGGGAGGGGTCAGCTTGCTTTTTTTCTATTTGCCTAGTCTACTCCTGGTAGGATGTGCATTAACCCCACTTGTCAATGAAGGGCTGCATCTGTCAGTGAACTCAGAGAAAAGGATTTTACGGTAAGTTCTTAATAAAACCCCTTTTTTTCTGCCTAGTGCAAGGAGTAATAATTCATTTGGTGCTGCATTACACATCAATATGGTCTAGAACGTGTTTCCAACATCCCTAATAGACATGAATATGGAAAAGTGAACCCCCAATTTTGGGACTTAAGCGGAAACCAGCCTCCTGAAGGAGCAAAAATCAAAACCAGTTTGGATCAAAAAATAATATATTTTATTAGAGTAGATTAAAAGTTGCAATAGTCAGACCTGAACAGATAGGTCTGCCATCAAAGGGATAACAATGGTGATGATACTAGACACTGACAGGGGTTACATCGTGAAAAACATACACAATTAACAGACTAAAAACACAAACAGCAAAAAGGACCACTTGCATCGCGCCACAATGTGGCGGGGAAGCCCAACGCGTTTCAATAGTTCTTCTTGGGAGAAGTGGTCACAATTAAAACCTCAGCTGAAAGAGGTGGTAAAATTGAAGGTCAAAATAAATGTTGAACAGTCATTCCCTCCCGTCTCAGTCCAACATGAGCAAAAGGCGGGATGGATATCCGTTTGATCCTAAGAAATTAAAGAGACTATCCAAGGTGCAGATATTGGAGATGGCCCCTAAAAAAAGGCAAGGGACCAAGGACTCCAGTTGTCTAGCGATCCCTTGGGTATTGAAAGGTGGTCCTGCGCAGTCTTGGGGGGGTTCCTTGGTCTCGTGGTACTACAGGTCCCAGTTTGCGGGCCATGTTACGAGGATAGGTTAGCCAATGCAGGCGCCTCCCCACTTGACCTCTCCGCTTAGGGACTGCGAGACGGTCCTGGGTTTCCCTGGCAGGGACTTGGGCGGATGGTGGGCCATACCCCTCTCCTGCCTCTGGGATGAGTCGGACCCTGACGGGGGCCCTCTTGGGATATCAATCGATGTGTTCCTCGAATAGTCTGGAGGGGTGTGCCGCGGTGACTGCGGTGCTTGGGAAGGCACCAGACAGCGCCTTGATCCTCAGCGGATGACCGGTGGCAGTTGTCCTGTGCTCTGGGATGTTGCTTTCCAGTAGAGTGTAGCATGGCCCGCGTCACAGGCGGGCCGGCACCGGTCCACCAGGCAGTGGCTCCCTTCTCCCGTGTCGGGGCCACGAGTTCTGGTTTGGGGGATTACGGCTGGTACCTTGCAGGGAGGGGCCGTCCCTGTCGGGCCGCTTAGCCTGGCCCGTGTGGCTGTGGGTTTCCCAGGTGTCCTACTTCGAGTGCAGCTACGGGGACTGGGAGTTTTCTCAGCTCCCCTTCTTTTCTGTACGTGGCAGCCCGTGGTTGTACCCACTATGTTTCGCCCGATCGCGGTGTCCACGATCTCGGGGGCTCGGCTGGGCTTCTACCTTCCACAGTTGATTCCATGGGTCTGATTCCCAGGGTTCACCTTCTGTATGTTGTAAGCTATGCAGACGCTGATTACCGTCACGCTGTCCTTAGCCCCGGCTGACAGGAGCGCCGAGTCTGCTGCCAGATCTGGGTTGTTGGATGGGTCAGCTTTCGCCCGGTATGGTTCCACTCGGGTTTTGTAAACGCCCTCGGAACGGGCTGAGCCTTCGCACCGCGAAACTTCTTAGGCGGGGTTCCTCCTGCATGGGGGGGGGGGCGCACTGGCCAGCTCCTTCAGGGCTTAGATGTCTGCTTCGGTAGGGTCCTGTCAGTTAGACAGGTCCTTTCAGTCTTCCCTTCTCAACCAGGCGGCTCTTGGAGTCACTCCTTGGCGGCCCAGAAGAGGTCTCTTTTCCTCCGTTCCTTCCGCCATCAGGCTATAGGGCTCCCGCAGTTGGGGCGGAAGTGTCCCTGGCAGCATAGGTTCGACAGGCCAGGTGACTACTCCTTTTCAGCGTGAAGGGTTGCCCCTACCCACGGTTTGGGTGGGGAGATGCCTGCGGTCGATGGCTTTGCTGAATTTCGGTTTGCTGGGTGATTTTGTCTGGGTATAAAATGAGATTTTGTTCTCGTCCCCCCTTGCAGACCACTGGCCTGGCTATTAACCGGCTTCATCAAGGGGTAGATGCCCTTGTCCCATCCTCGGGGCGTACCCTATTTTACTCCATCCTGCTTGTGGTCGGCAGAGGACGGGGCCTCGGCGGTATGGCTCGGTGCCCCTCCACTGCCTGGTCCGTGTATGTCTGGCCACCATGATGGTGGCGATCCAGGGTTTCGTCCTGGCTTATCAAGACAGGGCAGTGTTGCATCTGCATATCACCCCGTGTGCCCTACGCCGGTGTTTCCTGCGCCTTGACGGTATTGGAGACTCACTACACGGTTATACCTCTTCCCGTTTTACCTGGTTTCTGCACCTCGGGTCCTCGCCAGTTTGGTGGCCCTGGTTCTGCCTCTATGAGGCTGGGAGGCATCACGGTGGATCTGGCTGGTCTGCCCTAGCAGGCGAAGTCGGCTCCAGCCCTTAGGGACGAGGTGGCAATCACCAGGCGCACGCCGTTTGAGTCTGGCTGGGTGCTATTTCTCCGGAAATCAGTGTTGGCTCAGTCACACCGTTTGGTGGTTCTTGGTCTTATCCGAGATTCATTCCGGAATGAGGTTTTTTCCTTCCTATGACCAAGCACAGCCGCATTAGTTGTCGGGTCGGTCCCCGCTGTCCCTAAAGTTGTTTCCCCTGCCCCTTGCAGGTGGTTTTGGGGGCCCTGACTTTCCTCTCTGGAGGCGCTCCCATTTGCGCAGTGTCACACTTCTGCTCGGCAGCGGTGTTCTTCTGCAGTGGGACAAGTCCCCCTCATTCCTGGCTCGGTTGATCAGGTTGGACCACCAGGCCAAAACCTCACTACTGTGGTTGCGGGCCCCGTCCCTGCATTTAGGGAAGTTGTTTTCTTCCCTGTTTTTGGACGGTGTTCGCTACGGACGCCAGTTTGCCTGGCTGAAGTCCTGGGGGTGTTGGCGACCCGGGGTCACTTGTCTCAGGAGGAGTCTCTTGTCCACATGCATTTCCTGATCTTCGGGCCACATCTGGCTTTGCCTCTCCCGCTGCTCGGGGAGGCTGTAGTTTTGTCCTGTCTGAGCTCAGTTGGATATGGCCGTGGCATATGTGGATTAGCAGGGCGGGACAAGACGGTTAGCTGCTGCTTCAAGGGTGGCTTTCGTTCTGCGGAGGACAGAAGTTCACATGCTGGGGATCTCCGCCGTTTACGTTTCAGGTGTCAAGAGTTGACTAGTGAGTGCCTTGGTCGTGTGTGGTCGGTTCAGGGGGGAAGGCCCCTGAATCCGGCTGTGTTACGGCACATTTGTCTACGCCAGTTGTGGTTCGGCTGGCACCCTGGCGGACTCGGAAGGTGCAGACCTTCGTGAGCTGAGACAAGGTGGGTGCCCTTGTGGCTCTGTGGACCAGTCTTCGGTTCACCTATGCTTTTTTCCTTCTCATGCTGCTCCTGCGCCTATACGCAGGATAGAAGCAGAGAAAATTCCGCCCGTTCTCGTGGTGCCGGACTGGCCCCGGAGGCCCGGCTACGCCGACATGGTTCAGTTGGTGGTGAATGCTCCCTGGTGGCTCCCGCTTCGCGTGGATCTGCTTCCCAGGGCCCCATCTTGCACATTGCTTTGTCCTCGATTTAACGGCCTGGCTATTGAACCCCAGGTGTTAAGGGTTCGGGGGGTCTCAGAATCGGTGATTCCTCCCATGCCCAAGGCGAGCAAGTGCTTTTCTCAATCGTTCATTGACGGACGCAGCCTCTATTCTTGACATGTGGGGTTTATGCACCTTTCACTAGGAGTGGACTAGGCATAACGTAGTTTAGCTCAAAGCAGACACAGCCCCTCCCAGGGGGCAGTCCTCACTTGGCATAACCCCTCCAGCCCTGCTCAGAAACTCAATTTTTTTCTGCCTAGTGTAAGGAATAGGACCTGGCTCCCTGCTGGGATCTGCGGTTCCCAATTTTTTTTTTTTTATCAAGAATTCTGATAAAGAATACAATCAAGTAGCCGGCTGGGTGACAGGCTGGATATCCTAGATCCAGAGTCTCCCCAGCGCAGTCAACGGATGCGAGCCGACCCTTAGCAGGTACGCGGGGTCGGCTGCGTCAGGCCTCGTTCCGTGCGAGGCGGACCAGCGGGTTAAACGTCCCGCCAGCACACCTAGGACCGGGCAGCCGGTGTCCGTGTCACGGGTGCTGCGTGGCAGTCAGCTCCCCCCGAATCGGCGGGGTGGCAGGTCTGCTTCAGGTGGCTACCCGCTGCGCCCGTCCAGAGTGGTGAGTACTTCTCCCCCCCTCCTGCGGGGGGATAAGGGGGGCAGTGTCCCCCCTCTCCGCGGTATAGGTGTCCCACATATCCGGCATGCCCCCACCTACCTCCCTCCCCGGGGCTGTAGTTCCCTCTGCCTAGATGTGTCCCCTGGATGGGCAGCGGGCGATCGGCCTGTGGCTCGCGACCGCCATACGCCTGGATCCGGCCGCATGTACGAAAGACCGCCATTTTCCCGTAGCCGGCCGTGTGTTATACACGCCTGCCATTTTCCCGTTGCCGGCCGCATGTATGGAACGGCCGCCATTTTGCCATAGCCGGCCGCTGCGTTCGGCCTCTGGTGCCTACAGCGGCCATGTTTGTGTGGTCTGCCGTATCTTGACTTAGATTGATGGCTGGGTGTGCGGCCCAATACAGGCCACTCCCGACACGTGGGGATCGTGTGCAGTGGCAAAGACAAGCAGCTACTGCAGCGCTAGCAGCAGCTCCTGGGGCGGTGGGGCGAGTCCTCCTGGGAACCTCTGGGCCCTAGGGCAGCGACTGTGGGGCGGTGTGGGACACACAGTCCGGTGGGTGTCTTCCGGGGTGCGGGCTATGTTGGCCGAAGCCGTTGCTTCTCAGCGAGGGGTCTCCGGTGGGGACCAGGCAGCGTTGGGACCTATGGTTCTGATGCACACTTTAACGGCCCTCCTGGTGGGGTACTTCTACCAGGCAGAGCCGATCCGTGACTGCGGGGTGGTGAGCAAATGGCCACTCTGTCCTCTGGAGAGGACTCTGAGCCGGAGGGGGGCTCCGCGGGGTCGGGGACCCCGTTGGAGCTGTCGGACGGTGAACTCGGGGACCCCTCGGGTGAAGAGGAGGAGCCCTCCGGGGCCACCGCGCCTCGTGAGGGGGCTCTGGTGGGCTCATTGGTCACAGCAGTTTGTGAGACGCTGAAGCTGGGCCCAGCTGCGACTCAGGGGTCGCCGTATGCTTTTGGGTCACATAAGCCGGCCCGGACGTCTAAGGCGTTCCCTTATTTGTCGTACTTTGACCAGTTCGTTTACAAGGAGTGGCAGCGTCCTCGGGGGTCGTTCGCCTTGCCTAAACTTTTTTTGTGCGTTATCCCTTTGAGGATACCATGTTGCAGAAGTGGAAGTCCCAGACGGTGGACCCGTCGGTGGCTCGTCTGAACAAAGCGACCACTATTCCGATGGAGGGCTCTCCATCATTCAAGGACCCGGCTGACAGGAGAACTGAGGCAGTGTCCAAGGCTATGTTCCTGATCGTAGGGTCGGTCATGCGACCGACGCTGGTGTCTGCGCTGATGGCACAGGCGCTTACGGAATGGGCGACCATTGTGCACCAGGCTTTGGTGACTGTCCAGCCCCCTCCGGAACCTGTGCAGATGGCAGACCAGCTGATCCAGGGCCTTAAGTATCTCTGATGCGGCCCTCGACATGGCTCCCATGCTGTCCATGTTTGCAATCGTCATCAGACATCTGCTATGGCTTAGATGCTGGACAGGAGACCAGGCGTCTGAGAAGGGCCTGACGGACCTGCCTTTTGAAGGAGGTCGCCTCTTTGGGGCTTCCCTCGATGAGATCATCAAGGATTACACTGGGGGGAAGAGTACATTCCTTCCGGCGCAGGGCAGGCCCTTCCTTCTCTACTCAAGAGGTTTTTTCGTGCCTCGAACAAGGTCTGTCAGCCCGCCAAGGCCCCCGTGGGGGGCCAGAAGCATCCCTGGCAGCTTAAGGCCGAAAAGGCGGACGAGAAGTCCTCCTCCGCATGATGGGTCGGCTCTTGCGGTTCGCGGACCGTGGACTTCACGCATTTTGGATCTCTGGGTCGCGAGGTGGTTTCGTCCCCAGAGTTCCGTACCCAGCCTCCGGTTCTTTGCCTCCAATCTGAGGCTTCCCCCGGATCAATGGCAGGCCCTGTTCAGGGCCATGCACGTATTGCTCCATCAGGGGGTGATTGTCCTGGTCCCCCCTGCAGAACGTTTCCACCGTTTTTATTCTAATCTTTTCGTAGTTCCGAAAAAAGATGGGTCAGGCCGGTCCTGGACCTGAAGGCCCTCAACTTCTTTGTGAGGGCGCGGAAATTCAGAATGGAATCTGTCCGCTCTGTGGTTGCGGCGCTTCGTCAGGGGGACTTCTTAGACTCCCTGGATATCAAGGACGCACATCTACATGTGCCCATATGCGTGCACCACCAGCGCTTCCTGCGCTTGGTGGTGGGGGATCTCCACTACCAGTTTCTGGCCCTCCCGTTTGGTCTGGCCTCAGCCCCATGGGTCTTCACCAAGCTTCTAGCCCCAGTACTGGCTCTGCTGTGGCAGAGGGGCATAGCAGTAGTGGCGTACCTCGACGACCTCCTCCTGTGGGCGGAGTCGGCTTCAGCCCTGACGGACAGTGTGGACATCATCTTCGGTTTCCTATGGGACTTCAGCTGGGTGATCAACCTTCCAAAGTCGGTACTGACTCCGTCACGTCGGTTGGAATACCTGGGCTTTGTCCTGGACACGGAGTGGGCGAAAGTTTCTTCCTACCGCCAAGGTCTTAACGCTCCGGGGGGGGGGGGTGCGTGCTCTGCTGTCCCAGCGGAGGTCCTCTCTTAGATTTTGCATGCGGGTGTTGGGGCTGATGGTCTCCTCCTTCGAGGCGGTGCCTTATGCCAAGAGTCACACCCGGCTCCTGCAGCGGTCAATCCTGCTGCGGTGGGACAAGTTTCCGCTCTCTCTGGATCGGGTGATCAGTTTGGATCACCGGACTCAAGTCTCCCTTACCTGGTGGCTACAGGCCCCGGCCTTGGAGCTGGGGAAGTCGTTTCTTCCCCTGGAATGGATGGTGATCACGACGGATGCCAGCCTGTACGGCTGGGGAGGGGTCCTGGGGAGACTGTTGGTCTCCGGAAGAATCCTGTCTCCCGATCAATGTGCTGGAACTGCGAGCGATCAGGCTTTGCCTCTCCCACTGGTCGGGGAGGTTGCACGGGCGCCCTGTTCGGGTCCAGTCAGACAACGCTACGGCTGTGACTTGCGTGAACCATCAGGGCAGAACGAGAAGCGTGGCATCAGCGTCGGAAGTGGCCCACATTCTACTGTGGGCAGAGCTACATGCGCCGGCTATCTCCGCCGCTCACATCCCGGGCGTCGAGAATTGGCAGGCAAACTATCTCAGTCGCCAGAGGCTGGATCAGGGAGAGTGGTCCCTGCATCCGGAGGTGTAACGCCAGATTTGTCAAAAGTTGGGCACGCCAGACGTGGACCTACTGGCGTCCTGGCTCAATCGGAAGGTGCAGGCCTTCGTGAGCAGAACAAGGGATCCGCTGGCAGACCCGGCGGATGCCCTCGTGGCACCGTGGTCTCGGTACCGGCTGCTCTATGCCTTCCCTCCACTTCCGTTACTCCCGCACTTGCTGCGCAGGATAGAGGCGGAAGGGATCCCAACCATTCTGATAGCGCCAGATTGGCCTTGGCGTCCTTGGTACAGCAACGTGGTGCGGAATGGTGGTCGATGTTCCCTGGCGGCTCCCGCTTCGCGAGTACCTGCTCTCACAGGGACCCATCTTGCACCCTGCTTTACCCTCGCTGGCTTTAACGGCCTGGCTATTGAGTCCCAGGTGTTTAAAGATAGGGGACTCTGAGTCTGTCATTCCTTCTATGCGCAAGGCACGTTGGGCCACTTCGTAGAAGATCTATCACCGCACCTGGAAGGCTTACATTGCCTGGTGCTAGGCAGGGGGTTTGAACACCCGTTCTTTCTCGGTGGCTCAGGTACTGGCCTTCCTTCAGCAAGACCTAGATCATAAGCTGGCGTTGAGCACGCTTAAGGGGCAAATTTCTGCCCTAGCGATTCTTTCAGCGACCCTGGGCGACCCATTCCCTGATCCGTACATTTGTCCAGGGGGTCCGTCTTGTCTCCCCCCAGGTATGGTCACCTTGGGACCTTAATCTGGTCCTCTCTGTGCTCCAGAAACCGCCTTTTGAAAATATCTGGGAAATTTGCCTTTAACTTCTCTTGCAGAAAGTGGCCTTTCTGGTGGCGATAACATCTGCTAGGCGGGTGTCTGAGCTGGCGGCTCTGTCCTGTAGGTCCCCGTACTTGGTCCTACATGGGGACAAGGTGGTTTTGCTCTCTTATCCCTCCTTCGTTTCACAACAATGAGGGCATTGTCCTACCTTCGCTGTATCCGCGCCCATCTCATCCTAAGGAGATTGCCTTGCACTCCCTGGATGTGGTTAGGGCTCTGCAGGTGTATCTGGAAGCCACGGCCTCGTTCCGGAGGTCTGATTCGCTTTTTTGTTGCGGTGGATGGCCCGCGCAAGGGGATGGCGGCCTCGTCGGCCACCATTTCCCGCTGGATACGACAGACGGTGACCCGTGCGTACGCTGTTTGGGGCCAGGAGCCCCCCTTCCCGGTTACGGCTCACTCTACCAGGGCGATTAGTACTTCCTGGGCTTTCCGACATCAGGCGTCGGTTTCTCAGGCGTGCAAGGTGGCCACTTGTACCTCGGTGCACACTTTTCCCAAGTTTTACAGAGTTGATGTTGCAGCGTCTTCTGATGCTGCTTTTGGCCACAAAGTTTTGGTGGTGTGAGGCACGTCTGGCACCTCCCAGAGAACTCTTTTGTTGGGTACTGTTGTTGTTGTTGCCCACCCCTCCTTCTGACACTGCTTTGGGACATCCCCACATGTCAAGAATAGAGCCTGCGTCCGTCAATGAACGATTGAGAAAATAGGAGTTTTTGACTTACCGTAAAATCCCTTTCTCTGAGTTCATTGATGGACGCAGCACCCACCCCTCTTTTGTTGAGTTTGTACTGCTTGCTATGAACTAAGTTGCTGAGCAGGGCTGGAGGGGCTATGCCAAGTGAGGACTATCCCCTGGGAGGGGCTGTGTCTGCTTGAGCTGAACTATGTTCTGCCTAGTCCACTCCTAGTGAAAGCTGCATAAAACCCCACATGTCAAGAATAGAGGCTGCGTCCGTCAATGAACTCAGAGAAAAGGATTTTACGGTAAGTCCAATCTTATTTTCACGCGAGATATACCACTGCACCTGGAAGGCTTACATTGCCTGGTGCGAGGCGGGGGTGTGGAACCCCGTTCTGTTCAGTGGCTCGGGTGCTGGCCTTCCTTCAACAAGGCCTAGACCACAAACTGGCATTGAGAACTCTCAAGGGGCAGGTTTCTGCCCTGGTGATTCTTTTTCAACTTCCTTTGGCGACGCATTAATTGATTCATACCTTTGTCCAGGGGGTTCGTCATGTCGCTCCCCAGGTACGGTCGCCTTTGGCGCCTTGGGACCTTAATCTGGTCCTCTCAGTGCTTTAGAAGCCGCCTTTCAAAAATATCAGGGAAATTTCCCTGCAGCTGCTTTCGCAGAAAGTGGCTTTCCTGGTGGCTATTACATCCGCTAGGCGGGTGTCTGAGCTGGCGGCTCTGTCCTGTAGGTCTCCGTACTTTGGTCCTACATAGGGTCAAGACGGTTTTGCGCCCTTCTTACCGAAGGTGGTCTCCTCTTTTCACATTGATGAGGACATTGTCCTCCCTTCGCTTTGTCCACGCCCGTTTCATCCTAAAGTGGTTGCTTTCCTTGGGTGTGGTTAGGGCTTCGCGGGTGTATCTGGCGGCCACAGCCTCTTTTCGGAGGTCGGATGCGCTTTTTGTCATGGTGGATGGTCCGCGCAGGAGGATGGCAGCCTCGTCGGCCACTATTTCCCGTTGGTTACGACAGACTGTGACCTGTGCGTATGCTGTTCGGGGCCAGGAACCCCCCTTTCCGGTCACGGCTCACTCTACCAGGGCGATTTAGTACTTCCTGGGCTTTCCGACGTCAGGCGTCAGTTTCTCAGGTGTGCAAGGCGGCCACTTGGACCTCGGTGCACACTTTTTCAAAATTTTACAGTTGATGTTGCAGCATCCTCGGATGCTGCTTTTTGGCCGCAAAGTTTTGCAGACTGGTGTGAGGTGCATCGGGCGCCTCCCTGAGAACTTTTCTGTTGAGTACAGTTGTTGTTGTTGCCCACCCCTCGTTTTGACACTGCTTTGGAACGTCCCCACATGTCAAGGATAAGAGGCTGCGTCCGTCAATGAACGAAAGAGAAAATAGGATTTCTCTTACGTTCACTGACAGACGCAGCCCTTCATTAGACAAGTGGGGTTATATGCACATCCTACCAGGAGTTGACTAGGCAAATAGAAAGAAAGCAAGCTGGCCCCTCCCAGGGGGCCGTCCTCTCTCTCCCATATAACCCCCCTGCTCTGTATAGCATATCAGTTTTCTATGCCTAGTGCAAGGAGTTAGACCTGGCTCCCTTTATGGGACCTGCGGTTCATGTTTTTTGCTACCGCTTTTTTATTTTTTCAAGCTATCTGATGAAGACTGCTATCAAGAAGCCGGCTGGGGCATAGAGGATAGCTAGAATCCCGCACTTTCCCCAGCGTGGCCGACCAATGCAAGCTAGCCCTAGCCTTGGCGGGGCCCGCCACATCATGCCCGTTCCGTTCGGGTGGCCAGTGGGCGACCCCCACTTGCGCCTGGTGACCGGACCTGGTCCCTGTCCAGGGGCCTGCGGCCTACAGCATCCCTCTGCGGCAGTGGGAGGAAGGTCTGCACTCGGGTGGCTACCCGCTACACCCGTCGGACTGGTGAGTGACCCCCTCTCTCCCCCCTAGGGGCATGGAGGGGGGGCTGGGCGATTTCAGCCATTTCGTTGGGCTAGTGTCCCTCCTGGGTGTTCTCGCCCCCCTCCCCGCACCGCCATGCGGCGATCCACCGCCATTTTGCGGCGGATCGCCGCCATTTTGCCGTAGCCACAGCCATTTTCCTGACCCTTTTCCCTCTATTGCTGAGCGGGGGCCATTTTGCCGTAGTCGCGGCCTGTATGATACAGGCTTTGGCCTCTAGTGACTGCTCGGCGGCCATGTTGGATGTCCCTGGAAAAAAAAATGTGCTGCTGCCGTTTGCTTCCTCTTTCAACCTGGGACAGCGTGGATTACACAGGTGGCGCAGGCTCTATGACTGGTGGTCACTAAGCACTCCTACTGGGACGCAGTGCTTGTGAGGCTACAAACAGCAAGTATAGCTGGGCTCTCCCTGGGGTGCTGGTAGGGGTGGGTGCAGTCCTCCTGGGGTCTCCCTGGTTGCTCTTTGGGGTGGCGGTGAGGCTGTATTGTGGGGGTGTCTGCATTGTTTCTGCCTGTCATAATGGCGGATGACCCTGCGTTTCTTTCTGAGGAGGAGTCAGCGGCAGCGCATGCTGCGCTGGGGGCCCTAGTGTCCCTAGACCAGCTGAGAGCAGTATTTGGGGAATTCCTTCCCCGGGCGGGGCCGAGCCGGTTTGGGGGGCCCCTAAAAAGTGTCCGCCTCCCCCCTTTCTTCGAGGGATGAGTCTGAACCGGAAGTGGCATCGGGGGTCACGGGGACCCCCGTGGAGCTCTGAGGGCGAGCTGGATCCCTCGGACGGCGAGGAAGACCAGGGAGCCTCGGTTGCGCGCGAAAAGGCACTGGTGGCTGCACTGATTGCAGATATCCGTGCGTCTTTGTGACTGGACCAGGTTGGGGAGTCGCAGGAGTCCGTGTACGTTTGCGGGTCTGTTAGGCCACCCAGGTCCCCTAAGGCTTACCCTTATGATCAATTTTTTTGACCATCTGGTCTATCATGAATGGCGGCGTCTGCAGAATTCCTTTGCCCTGCCAAGATGCTTTGTTATACGTTATCCATTTGAGGATAGCTTTGTGAAGAAGTGGGCATCCCCCGCAGTGGACCCTCCGGTGGCACGTCTGAATAAGGCTACGACCATTCCCTTGGAGGGGTCTCCCTCTTTTAAGGACCCAGCTGATAGGCGAACGGAGGCGGTGTCTAAAGCACTTTTTCTGCTGGCAGGCTCAACCATGCGGCCGGACCTGGCGTCGGCCATGGCGGTGCAATCTCTGTCTGAGTGTATGACGGAGCTGCAGAATGACTTGAACTGCGGGAGGTCGCTTGAGGCGTCGCAGAGAGCTGACCATGTGTTTCAGGGTCTTCGTTACCTGTGTGACGCAGCTCTGGACCTGCTCCCCATGTTGTCTAAGATGTCTGTTTTTTCGCAGTCATTTTCAGGCGGGTACTCTGGTTGCGCTCATGGTCGGGTGACCACACATCTAAGAAGGGCCTGGCGGATCTCCCCTTTCAGGGCGGTCGGCTCTTTGGGGCGCAGTTAGATTAAATCATTAAGGATTTCAGTGGAGGGAAGAGTACTTTTCTTCCGGAGCCCAGGCGGCGGAAGTTCCGCCGCAAGCAGGGTCCTAATCCTTGGGGTCAGAAGAGGTTTTTTCATGCCCACGGTGCAGCGGGCAAGGGGTCGAGGCCCGGCAAGTCTGCCGCGGGGGGGCGGTAAATGACCCTGGCAACGCAAGAGCGAAAAGACAGGATAAGTCCGCCTCCGCATGATGGGTTCCCGCCACCTGATTCTCGGTGGGGGGGCCGTCTTCTGGGGTTCGCGGACAGGTGGACTGCCCCCATTTCCGACCGGTGGGTGCAGGAAGTGGTGTCCTCCGGGTACAGGATAGAGTTCAGCACTCTACCCCCAGACAGGTTCTTCCCATGGAACTTGAGACTCCCTCAGCGGCGTCGAGAGGCTCTCTTAAGAGCTGTTCAGGCGCTTTCCGAACAAGGGGTGATTGTGCCAGTACCTCCGCTGGAAAGATTCCGTGGCTTCTACTGCAACCTGTTTGTGGTTCCCAAAAAGGGGAGGGGGGGGGGTCAGGCCGGTTCTGGACCTAAAAGCGTTAAATCCCTTTGTGAGGACGCGAAAATTCAGAATGGAATCTGTCCGTTCGGTCGTGGCCGCCCTACACCAAGGGGACTTCATGGCGTCTCTGGATATCAGGGACGCGTACCTCCACGTTCCCATTTGTCTCCGGCACCAGCGCTTTCTGCGCTTTGCAGTGGGAGATCTGCACTACCAATTCGTGGCGCTTCCCTTTGGTCTGGCCTCGGCTCCTCGGGTGTTCACCAAGCTGGTGGCTCTGGTGTTGGCGCTGTTGAGGCAGAGAGGCATTGTGGTGGTAGCATACCTCGACGACCTGCTCCTGAGAGTGGAGTCTGCTTCGGCTCTGGAGGAGAACGTGGCTATCACCATGGCCTCATTGAAGGACTTCGGCTGGCTGATCAATCTGCAGAAGTCGACATTGACCCCGTCCTGTCGCCTTGAATATCTGGGTCTAGTTCTGGACACGGAGCAGGCGAACGTGTTCTTACCTCCGGCCAAGTTGCTAGCAGTGGTACGAACCCTACTGTCTTCCTTACGGCTCTGTATGCGGGTGTTGGGGCTCATGGTTTTAGCCTTCGAGTCGGTACCTTACGCCCAGAGTCACACTCGGCTCCTTCAGCGAGCGATTCTGTCACGGTGGGACAGGTCTCCGCTTTCCCTGGACCGGCTGATCAGGTTGGATCGTCAGACCAGGGTATCATTGACCTGGTGGCTTTGGGCCCCGGCCCTGGCGTTGGTGTCCGTCGTGACTATCGGGCTGGGGGGGTCCTGGGGCAGCCGGCTGCTCAGGGCTGCTGGTCGGCGCAGGAATCCTGCCTTCCGATCAATGTGCTGGAATTGCGGGCGATCAGGCTCTGCCTCTCCCACTGGACGGTAAGGTTGCGCGGCCTCCCAATTCGGGTTCAGTTGGACAACGCCACGGCAGTGGCGTATGTGAACCATCAGGGCGGAACGAGGAGCTCGGCAGCGGCTGCGGAAGCGGCTCACATTCTGCGATGGGCAGAACTTCACGTGCCGGCAATCTCCGCCATTTACATTCCGGGCGTAGAGAATTGGCATGCAGACTTTTAGCCGCCAGACGCTGGATCAAGAGGAATGGTCCCTACATCCAGAAATGTTCCGCCAAATTTGCCTCAAGTGGGGCTCGCCAGCTGTGGACATCAGCGTCTCGGTTCAATCACAAGGTGGAAACCTTTGTGTACAGGACAAAAGACCCACTGGTGGCCGCCACGGACGCGCTGGTAGCGCCTTGGAGTCGGTATCGACTCCTGTACGCTTTTCCTCCCATCAAGCTTCTACCGTGGCTACTGCGCAGAGTGGAAGCGGAGGGGATTCCATCAATCCTAGTGGCTCCAGGTTGGCCTCGGCGTCGTTGGTACGCCGACGTGGTGCGGATGGTGGCAGATGTTCCCTGGCGTCTTCCGCTGCACGAAGATCTGTTGTCTCAGGGACCCATCTTGCACCCTGCTTTACCCTCGCTGGCTTTGATGGCTTGGCTATTGAGTCCCAGGTGTTGAGGGATAGGGGTGTCGCTGACTCCGTGATCCCTACCATGCTTAAGGCGCGTAAGTGTACTTCGCGCAAGATTGATCATCACACCTGGAAAGCCTATATTGCCTGGTGTGAGGGGGGGGGTTGGAACCCTCGCTCTTACGTTGTGTACAGGGTCCTGGCTTGTTTTGCAGCAGGTCCTGGATAAAAAATTGGCATTGAGTACTCTCAAGGGTCAGATTTCGGCTCTGGCGATTCTATTTCAGCGGTCTTTCGCGTCACATTCGTTGATTCGTACATTTGTACAAGGTGTGTGCAATGTGGCTCCTCAGGTACGGTCGCCTTTGGCGCCGTGGGATTTGAATTTGGTGCTTTCTGTGCTGCAGAAACCGCCTTATGAGAAGATCAGGGATATCCCCTTACAATTGCTGTCGCAGAAAGTGGCTTTCTTGGTAGCCATCACATCCGCTAGGCGGGTGTCTGAGTTGGCAGCGTTGTCCTGCAAGTCTCCTTACCTAGTCCTTCATAAGGACAAGGCGGTCTTGCGCCCGTTTCCTTCATTTCTACCGAAGGTGGTCTCTTCTTTTCACATTAATGAAGATATTGTTCTTCCTTCATTATGTCCGCACCCAGCGCATCCCAAGGAATTTGAGTTACATTCCTTGGATGTCGTGAGGGCTTTATGGGTGTACTTGTCGTCTACAGCCTCCTTTCGGAAGTCTGAGGCGTTGTTTGTGCTGGCGGATGGGCCGTGCAAAGGGTTGGCGGCCTCGTCTGCCACTGTTTCCCATTGGATCAGACAGACCGTGACCCATGCGTATACTGTTCGGGGCAAAGTACCCCCTTTTCCAGTCACGGCTCATTCCACCAGGGCAGTTAGTACTTCCTGGGCCTTCAGACACCAGGCTTCGGAGTCACAGGTGTGCAAGGCGGCTTCTTGGGCCTCGGTGCACACGTTTACAAAGTTCTGCAGATGCTGCTTTTGTCTGTAAAGTTTTAAAGGCAGCAGTGTAGGCGCGTCTGGCGCCTCCTGAAAGGATTCTGTTGGGTACAGTTGTTGTCGTTTACCCACCCCTCTTGACTGACACAGCTTTTGGGACATCCCCACTTGTCTAATGAAGGGCTGCGTCTGTCAGTGAACGTAAGAGAAAAAGGGAAACCTACCGTAAAATCCTTTTCTCCGAGTTCACTGACAGACGCAGCTATCCATTACGTGTGGGATTATGCTGGTCTCACTAGACCAGGGGGCCTTAATATCACGCACCCTGACCCGTCCAATAGGTAGAATCCTCCACGGTCACAGCAGTGAGCGCTGGTGGACGCACTTTTCTCCTATTGTTCACTGACAGACACAGCTCATCATGACATGTGGGGTTTATGCTCGTCCCACTAGGAGTTAACTAGGCAGGGAAAAGAAACAGCTGGCCCCTCCCATGGGGCCGTCCTCTCTTCCCACATAAACCCCCTCCATAGAATAGCTCACCAGTCTAAATGCCTAGTTTTCAAGGAGTTGACCTGGCTTCCCTGTAGGGGAATTGTGGTCCTGTTTGTGACCATTCTTATATTTTAATTTTATAGAGTTGATGTGTTTGCATCTTCGGATGCTGCTTTTGGCCGCAAAGTTTTGCAGGCGGCAGTGTAGGTGCGTCTGGCGCCTCCTTAGAGGTTCAGTTGGGTACTGTTGTTAGCGTTTACCCACCCCTCTTTTTGACACAGCTTGGGGACATCCCCACTCGTAATGGAGAGCTGCGTCTGTCAGTGAACGATAGGAGAAAAAGGGATTTTATTAGAACTTACCGTAAAATCCTTTTCTCCGCATTCACTGACAGACGCAGCACCCACCCCTCTGTGCTCTGTTCTTGTACGGCTTGTACAAAATTGTCACTCTTCTTTTGTTTATAGCGGTGATCATAAATGACACAAAGGTGATCAAATACCACCAAAAGAAGAGCTCTGTTTTGTGGGGAAAAAAAGGACGCAAATTTTGTTTGTGTACAACGTCGCATGCCCGCGCAATTGCCAGTTAAAATGATGCAGTGCCGAATCGCAAAAAGTGCTCTGGTCCTAAAGTGGGAAATCCTTCCGGGACTGAAATGGTTAAGGGATCTGGACCTTCTGTATGTTATTTCCGGATATTCTTTGAGATATTTCCTGACTGTATCATCCCCTCTTAATAGATGCCAATGTTTTGTTAGAATATCTCTCACCTGTTGATGCTGAGCTGAATACCTAGTTATCAATCTGACATTAGGATTATCTTTTTCCCTGCTGATACTTTTATGCAATGACTGTCTTGATTGGTCATTGGCTCAATGGTAGGCCCTTTTCAATAAGGAGCAACTATAGCCTCTGTCTAGGAGACGCATTTGCAGCACAAATGCCTCTCGTTTGAAATCTTCCCTCATTTGAGCAGTTTCGTTTGAGACGCAAATATTGGCTGTAGGGGATGCTAGAGATTAATGGGCCAGGATGTGAACTCTTTGCATTCAGGATCATATTACCAGATGATGGTTTCCTGTAAAGAGTTGACCCCAACTTTCCTCCTTCATCCACAAAAATTTGAATTTCCAAAAAGTTAACGAATTGTACTTGTAAATTTTAGATTATAGATATTATTTTCCAGACCAGCCAGGAATTGCGTTAACTCATCAAAGGTTCCTGTCCAGATTATGAAGATGTCCTCTATAAATCTTTTCCAAAGGACTACCTTCTCCAGATATTCATTTAAATCTTCTCTAGCAAATAAGTCTCGCTCCCATCCCCCCAGGTGCAGGTTGGCATACGATGGGGCACACCGAGTCCCCATCGCAACCCCCTGCATCTGGAGGTAATGGGAGCGGTTGAACAGAAATACACTGCTATTCAATATAAACTCAGTAAAGCCCAGTGACAAATCAATTATATTTGGAAGCCGTAGTTCCCCTCTCTGATAGGAAGCCCTCCACAACCCTGACCCGCTAAGATGTCCGCTAAGGCTTTGGGCATGCGCAAACCGGATATATCGCACCATAGAGGCATGATTGATCAGATACATAAACCAGCATTGATTGGATGGAGGGGAGTGAGGCACCCAATAGGCGTCTGCAATCGAGCGGTGACGTCAGACGCCGCTCTTTTGGAGGGGGTATATAATCCCCTAGTAGCCGGCAGCATGGTTGTATCGCTGCAGGCTCTGATGAGTGGACACACACAGATTTTGGTCAGGAACTCTAAAGGTAAAGAACAAATCAGGCTCTTATTGAGCCACCTATATTTTGTATTCCTGTTATCAGTACTTGATCTGAGGCAGACAGTTACCTTCCTTGGACCTTTCATAGTTTGAAGCGTTTGTTGTATCATGCCAAGAGGAGTTTTTAGCCTCCGCAAGGATGCCTAATCACCTCTGACTTTGAGGAGTGGACATACATTCCTTTCTCTGGGATTTCAAAGGCAAACAACAAATCGGATCTTTGCAGACCTTAAATATATGCATTATTTTGTAGTAAAAAAGTTCTGGGGAAGTAAAGTTTACCTCCTTTTCACTGCTTATAGTCTGAAGGATTTTTAACATTCTATTGTCTATTGCTGTTTTCAGCACCCAGAGGAAGGCTCACCCCCTCTGGTGGACAAAGACAGGAAGACGCCTGTTCATTATACTTGATTTGTCTGTGGATTTAACATTGGTAGAGGTGAAAATACCCATATACAAAATAAATTGATTAGAGGTTTATTAATTAATTAGATAAAATCACTTCTTACTAACAGTATCTGTTTAATTTTAAACAGACAATGCTTCGATATACATATATGTAAAATATAATGCACTTCTCTGTTTATTAGAGACAATTTGTTTGGAGCGTTCTTTGTGAATATCCTTGTTAGATCAAATTCTCTTCCTCCACCAAATTTATCAGGTGGGTGGATATATTATTACTTTAAATAGTTTAATGTCTTTCAAAATATCTAATGCGGTATTCTTGGTTTGAAAGTGTAAATTTAAATAAGGAAAGACAGATCATTAAACAAGTTCTTGTTACTCATCAGTGGTCTTATTACCTCTGTGGTTGTCGAATGCCCCTTGGATGTCTTTACTGCAGTAGTATCCGTGGCCTTGTCCCTCCCATTCCTGGTAATAAGATGAGGGGTGGCTTTGGTATAGCAACCAGTGCTGAATATTATCTGTATATATTTAACTGCGTAGAGTTTTTCCTCCCTCCTCAAGATGCAATGAGCACTATAATGAGGAGATTGGATACATTTCTTGTATTTTTGACAATTCTCTTTTCATTCTAGTAAAAAATAAATCGGTGTTAATAGGCTCCTGAAGAAGCCGTATTGCTTAGCGAAACATGTAGTGCACACACCCGAATTGTTGTTTGACATACTGGTGAATTGTTTTTAAACAGTTGATATGTTTTCTGTGCTTTTTACTCTGTTCAAATAAAATATTAAAAAAAAAAAACTTGTTATATGGCACATTAAACCCCCATTACTTCTTATACTCTGAATGCATGTCTCATCATGTTCATATCCCAGTGTACCTTGGATACCTTTTTCTTTAGAAGCTCCTTGTTCAAATCTTCGAATCATAGGCCAGAACACCGATGCTCTCACTTCCCCTGCAATTGACAACACACCCTTCTCAGGCTCTTCTCCCAATCTTTGGTCAACTGTTCATGAGAATTTCCCTGCTTCTGCTAGCGGACTCTTTCAGAAAAGTCAGTGCCTGGCTTCTCTACTCTTGTCGTTGGATCTCCACTCCTTGCTACAAGCAGAAGTTAGTTTTATTACATGGACCCCCTTTTCCACACATGTCTTCCTGGCCTATAAACATCAAACTTTGCCCTGAGTTTTTGTGTGCCCTTTGTCCCTGTATTATGGTCAAGTATCACCAGGTTGCCTGTTTTATGACCTGAGAAGTTTTTCATATCTAGCCTCCTCATAACTAACTTTGGCACCAATTGACTTTCAATGTCTTGCTACTAGAAATGGTTATATTGCTTCTGTGTTCAGGACCCTTTATGCAATGGTTTCCCCTCCACATGTAGTCTGTAGCTTCCTCAGCACTTGCCTGGCCATCTCAAGAAATATCTTAGTTATGTGACTGCATTACAGACTCTCGCCCAAAGATCTCTCTCAGCATCTTTTTTTTTTTTTTCCTGCTGTCCACCAGTTAGGTACATTTAAACTTTTAGTTTGGTTGCACTTTCTTTCCTGCTTTCGCACTGCTTGTGCTCTTCGTCACCTATTGTAATTTCTCAATCGTTCATTGACGGATGCAGCCTCCATTCTTGACATGTGGGGTTTATGCACTTTTCACTAGGAGTGGACTAGGCAGAACGTAGTTCAGCTCAAAGCAGACACAGTCCCTCCCAGGGGGCAGTCCTCGCTTGACATAACCCCTCCTGCCCTGCTCAGCAACTCAGTTTTCTCTGCCTAGTGCAAGGAGTAGGTTCCCCGTTCTTTTTTTCTCAAGATTTCTGATGAAGAATGCAATCAAGAAGTTGGCTGGGTGACAGGCTGGATTTCCTACATCCAGCGTGGCCAACGGACGCGAGCTGACCTTTAGCTGCACACGGGGTCGGGCCTCGTTCCGGGGGCGGCCGGCCGGTTAAACGCCCTGCCAGCGCACTTAGGACCGGGTCCTCAGGCTCGCGTCACGGGTGTCGCATGGCCGGCAGCTCCCCTCGAATCGGCGGCATGGCAGGTCTGTCTTGGGTGCTCTCTCCCCTCCCACCCCCTCTGGGACGTGGAGGCCCTTAATGGTGCCCCTTACCTTCGGCAGGGCCGGCCATATGGTCGGTAGCCGCTGCCGGCGCCATTTTGCGTTGGTCCGCCCGCCATTTTCCAGTAGCTGGCCGCATGTTCGGCCTCTATTGCTAATCGCGGCCGCCATTTTGTTGTGGCCGGCTGCATGTTTTGGCCTCTAGTGTGCATGGCGGCCATCTTGCAGTGGCTCATGCATTCAGTACAGCCTGTATGTGTGTGTGTGTGCGGTTCCCTGGCCTTCTGGCGCTGGTTTACCCCCCGCACAATAGCTATTACTGGCCTTAGCTCTGTCCCTGCATGACATGTGGGGAAGGTTTGGTGGCCTCAGGCCTGCCTTGGCGCGCAGGGAAAAAGGCACATACGCAGCGGTGGGCAGCATCAGTGGTAAAGTGGGCAGGTAGGTGGTAAGTGCCCCGCGGGGTCAACTTCCGTTGGGAGTCCTGCACAGTCTTGGTGGGGGTTGCCTTGGCTCCTGCTACTACAGGTCCCAGTTTGCAGGCCATGTTACCAGGGTGGCTTGCATTGGCAGCCGATGCAGGGCAGGGTATTGGGCGACCCTGATGGGGGCCCTCCTGAGATGGTGTGTCCCGGTGTTCCCCGGATAGTATGGTGGGGTGTGCCACGGCTTCGGCGCACGGGACGGCACCAGACAGCGCCTTGATCATCAGCGGATGACCGGTGGCAGTTGTCCTGTGCTCTCTGTCAAGTTACTTGTAGGGGGTAGCCTGGCCTGTGTCTCAGGCGGGCCGGCACCGGTCCGCCCTGCAGTGGCCCATTTCTCCCTTGTCGGGGGCCACGAGTTTTGGTTTGGGGTGGTCCCTCGCGGGGGGCCGTCCCTGTCGGACCACTTAGCCCGGCTGTGGCTGTGGGTTCCCCAGGTGTCCTACTTGGAGTGCAGCTGCGGGGACTGGGAGTGGTCTCAGCCCCCCTTTCTTTCTGTATGGCGGCCCGTGGTGGTACCCACTATGTTCCACTTGATCGTGGTGACCACGAGCTTGGGGGCTCAGCTGGGCAGGTAGCGGTCTGATCATCTACCTTCCTCAGTTGACTCCGTGGGTTTGATTCCCATGTGCCACCTATTGCAAGTTGGCACTGTATGTTGAAAACTATGCAGACGCTGATCGCCGTCCTTTAGTGGCACGCCGTCCTTAGGCCATGCTGGCAGGAGCGCCGAGTCTGCTGCCATATCTGGGTGATTCTGGCAGGGTCAGCTTTCGCCCGGTATTGCTTCCACTCGGGTGTTGTGAACGCTCTCGGAACGGGCTAAGCTTTCGCACCGCGGAGCTGCTTATGCGCTTCCTCCTGCATGGTGGGGACGCGCTGGCCGGCTCCTTCAGGGCTTAGATGTCTGCTTCGCTAGGGTCCTGTTGGTCAGGCAGGTCCTGGAAGTTTTCCCTTCTCAAATAGTCGGCTCTTGGGGCCACGTTGGAGCCAGGAGGTAGGGAGTCCCGTGGCACGGGTCACTCCTTGGCGACCCAGCAGAGGCCTCCTTTCCTCTGTTCCTTCCGCCATTGGGCCGGGGCTCCCTGCCTGTCAGGGATCCCACAGGTGGGTGGAAGTTTCCCTGGCAGCATAGGTGCGACTGGCCAGGAGACCAGTCCTTCTCAGTGTGAAGGGTTGCCCCTACCCATGGTTTGGGTAGGGAGATGCCTGCGGTTGATGACCTTCTGAATTTCGGTCTGCTGGTTGATTTTTGTCTGTGTACAAAATGGGTTTCTCCTATCGTTCACTGACAGACGCAGCTCATCATGACGTGTGGGGTTTATGCTTTTCCCACTAGGAGTTAACTAGGCAGGTAAAAGAAACGGCTGGTCCCTCCCATGGGGGCCGTCCTCTCTTCCTACATAAACCCCCTCATAGCATAGCTCTTCAGTTCTTATGCCTAGTTTGCAAGAAGTTGACCTGGCTTCCCTTTAGGGGAATTTGTGGTCCTGTTTGTGACCATTTTTTATATTTAGTTATCTTTTATTTGACTGCTATCAAGAAGCCGGTCGGGGCATAGAGGGTCCTTGGGCCCTGTACTTTCCCCGACCTGGCCAACCGATGCGAGCCAGTCCCGACGCATGGGGACCCGCCGCATCGTGCCCGTTCCGTGCGGGCGGCCTAGGGTGACCCCCCCCCCCCTTTACACCCAGCCCCGGATGCGATTCGGCAAGGGCCATTTTCTGGCCTGCAGCATACCGCCCAAGGGGGGGCGGAAGGTCTGCGAATGGGTGGCTACCCACGGCGCTCGTCGGAGTGGTGAGTGAAGAGTGCCTTCCTTTCCCCCCTTTTTAGGGGCGGGAAGTGGGACCGACAGCCGCACACAAAAAAAAATTCTTTCTTGCTGGGTAGCGGCTGGTGGGACACGTGGAGCTCCCGTTCACCCCGCACCCCACGATCATCTAGGCCGTTCGTGTTGTTTTTTTGCCGCCATGCGGCGATCGGCCGCCATTTTGCGGCGGACCACCGCCACTTTGCTGTAGCCGCAGACATTTTGGGCCTATGGGGTTTTCCCTCTAGCGCTCAGAGCGGCCATTTGCGGTACTGCACGTTCCCTGAAGGTGTCGTTTGGCCTTTAGTGTTTAACGGCGGCCATTTTGACTGCATTCCTCTGCAATACACGTGTCTGCAGCGTATTTTCCTTCTCTGTGGAAGGTGATCTGGCGGCGCGTCTCTTCTGACGATACATCCAGAAGTTACAGGCAGCGGAATAGCAAGTATAGCTGGGCTTCCTGTGGGTGCTGGTGGCGGTGGGTGCAATCCTCCGGGTTTTCCTGGTGCACTGTGGGCGGTGGTGTGCGGCAGTGTGGGGGTGCCTTATTCTCCTTAGTCCCCTGTGTGTCACTAAGAGTATTTTTCTGGGGGAAGACGATGGCACCCCCAAGAAGCGTCCCCCTCCTCTTTATTCATCAGGGGAGGATTCTGAGCCGGAAGTGGCCTCAGGGGTCTCAGAGACCCCAGTGGACCTATCAGATGGGGAACTGGGCCCATCGGACGGCGAAGGGGATCCGGGGGCGGCGGCGGCGCGCGAAAAGGCGTTGGTTGCTACCATTATCACTGGCATTGGCACTAAGCTGCAACTGGGTCAGGATGGTGAATCGCAGTCTGCTGTGTGTGTGTGGGTCCTCTGGGCCCCTTAGGGCCCCCAAGGCTTATCCCTACAATGACTTATTTGATCATTTTCTTTATCGTGAATGGCAGCGTCGACAGCACTCTTCTTCGCTGTAAACACGGTTCGCTGCTCGCTATCCCTTTGAGGAAAGCTTTTTGAAAAAATGGGAATCGCCTGTGGTGGACCCACCGATAGCACGCCTTAGTAAGGCAACGACCATCCCTCTGGAAGGGACTCCTTCTTTTAAGGATCCCACTGATAGAAAAACACTTTTAAAGTCGCGTCCACCATGGCGGCGCAACATCTGCCTGAGTGTATGGAAGAGCTTCTGAAGGACCTGGAAGGCGGTCGCCTGATGGATGCGCCGCAGAAGGCTGAGTTTTTGCTCCAAGGTTTCAAGTACCTTTGTGAGGCGGCCGTTGATTTACTGCCGATGTTATCCAGAATAACGATATTTGCCGTCATACTCAGACGGATACTTTGGTTACGTTCTTGGTCCGGTGACCACGCTTCCAAAAAAGGTCTTGCTGACCTCCCTTTTCAGGGTGGACGTCTATTTGGTCCACGCTTGGATGAGATTATTAAGGACTTCACGGGAGGTAAGAGTACCTTCCTTCCAGAGCCCCGTAGGCGTGAGTTTTGCCGTAGACAGGGGACCCCTCCTTCGGGTCAGAAGAAGTTTTTTCGTGCCCCGGGCGCAGCAGGTAAAGGGACCCGCTCCGGTAAGGTCGCTGCAGGGGCCGGAAGACGGCAGTGGCAGCACAAAACCGAAAAGGCAGAGGACTAGTCTTCCTCAGCCTGATGGGTTGCCCCCACCCGGGTTTCGGGTGGGGGGACGTCTTCTGGGGTTCGCAGACCGGTGGCTGGCTCACATTTCCGACCGCTGGGTCCGGGAAGTGGTGTCCACTGGGTACAGGATAGAGTTCGACACTCTACCCCCAGACAGGTTCTTCCCATCAAATTTAGGGCTCCCGCAGGAACGCCGGGAGGCCCTTTTTGGGGCTGTACAAGCACTCTCAGACCAGGGGGTGATCGTGCCAGTGCCCCCAGTAGAGAGGTTTCGAGGGTTCTATTCAAATCTTTTCGTGGTTCCCACAAAGGGGGGGGGTTCGGCCCGTACTGGACCTGAACCGGTATGTCAGGACGCAGAAATTCCGGATGGAATCTATCCGCTCGGTCGTGGCCGCCCTTCATCAGGGGGAATTTCTGGCGTCCCTGAACGTCAGGGATGCGTACCTCCCATGTACCCATTCCACGACATCAGCGCTTCCTGCGCTTTGCGGTGGGAGACCTCCATTTTCAATTTGTGGCACTTCCCTTCGGCCTGGCCTTGGCACCTCGAGTTTTCACAAAACTGCAAGCACCGGTGTTTGCGTTGCTGCGACAGAGGGGCATTGCGGTAGTAGCCTGCCTAGACAACCTGCTCCTGCGAGCGTAGTCCGCTTCGGCTCTGGAGGAGAATGTGGGTATCACAATGACCTCACTGCAGGACTTCGGCTGGTTACTGAACCTGCAGAAGTCGTCGGTCTCTCCATCCCATCGCCTGGAGTATCTGGGTCTAATTCTGGAAACAGAGCAGGCGAAGGTATTCCTCCTTCCGGCCAAGTTGCTGTCTCTGCAGTCGGCAGTGCGCACCCTCTTGTCGCACCGTCAGTCTTCATTACGGTTCTGTATGCGGGTGCTGGGGCTCATGGTCTCGTCGTTGGAGGCGATACCATTTGCCCAGAGTCACACTCGTCTCCTTCAGTGAGCAATTCTGGCTCGGTGGGACAGGTCCCCTTGGTCATTGGACCTTCTGATCCGTCTGAGCTCCCAGACAAGGGCGTCTCTGACCTGGTGGCTTCGGGACCCTGCCCTAATTCAGGGGAAGTCGTTCCTCCCCTCCAGTGGGTGATTATCACCACGGATGCCAGTCTTTCGGGCTGGGGAGGGATCCTGGGACTGCTGTCTGCCCAGGGCCGTTGGTCGGCACAGGAAGCTCGCCTCCCCATTAATGTTCTGGAGCTGAGAGCAATAAGATTGTGCCTTTTTCACTGGACAGTGAGATTGCAGGGTCGTCCGACTCTAATTCAATCGGACAATGCCACAGTAGTGGCGTATGTGAACCATCAGTGCGGCACAAAGAGTCCAGCAGCTGCGGCGAAGGCAGCTCTGATACTACGTTGGGCGGAACGTCACGTTCCGGCGATCTCAGCCATTTTCATTCCGGGTGTGGAAAACTGGAAGGCAGACTATCTCAGTCCCCAAACGCTGGACCAGGGAGAGTGGGTTCTCCACCCGGAGGTGTTCAATCAATTTTGCCGCAGATGGCGGACGCCGGACGTGGATCTCATGGCGTCTCGGTTCAATCACAAGGTGGAGACCTTTGTGTCCAGAAGGAAGGATCCTTTGGAAGTGGCCACGGACGCTCTGGTGGCCCCCTGGAGCCGTTATCGTCTTCTGTACGCCTTCCCTCCAATAAGACTGCTTCCGCGATTGATACGCAGGATAGTGGCGGAGGGGATACCAATTATCCTGGTGGCTCCAGATTGGCCTCAGCGCACTTGGTACGCCGACGTGGTGCGAATGGTGGCAGATGCCCATTGGCGGCTCCCGCTGCGAGATGATCTTCTGTCTCAGGGACCTATCTTGCACCCTGCTTTACCCTCGCTGGCTTTGACGGCTTGGCTATTGAGTCCCAGGTGCTGAGAGACAGGGGAGTCGCCAACTCCGTGATCCCTACTTTGTTAAAAGCTCACAAGTGTACTTCTCGCAAGATTTATCACCGCACCTGGAAGGCTTATATTGCTTGGTGCGAGGCGGAGGGCCATAACCTTTGCTCTTATGTCATGTCCAGGGTCCTGACTTTTTTACAACAGGGCCTGAACAAAAAACTGGCTTTGAGTACTCTCAAGGGCCAGATATCCGCTCTGGAGATTTTTCTTTCAGAGACCTTTAGCTTCGCACTCGTTGTTTCGTACCTTTGTACGAGGTGTGCGACATGTGGCGCCTCGGGTAAAGTTTCCGATGGCTCCGTGGGACCTGAATTTGGTGCTTTCTGTTCTTCAGAAACCGCCGTATGAATATATCAGGGAGATTTCTTTGTCATTGCTGTCGCAGAAGGTGGTCTTTTTAGTGGCCATCACTTCCACCAGACGGGTGTCTTAATTAGCAGCACTATCGTGCAAGTCATACATAAGGATAAGGTGGTCTTGCGACCTTCTCCTTCCTTCCTTCCGAAGGTGGTTTCATCCTTTCACGTTAATGAAGATATTCTTCCTTCATTGTGCCCTCGTCCATCGCACCCAAAGGAGTTTGAGTTGCATGCTTTGGACGTAGTGAGGGCCTTATGAGTGTACTTGGCTGCTACAGCTTCTTTTTGAAAAGCTGATGCTTTGTGTTACCAGAGGGCCCGCACAAAGAGTTGGCGGCCTCGTCTGCTACGATTTCTCGTTGGATCAGACAGACCGTGACCCTTACGTATTCTGTTCGGGGCAAGGCTCCCCCTTTTCCAGTCACGGCTCATTCTACCCGGGCTGTTAGCACTTCCTGGGCTTTCAGACACCAGGCTTCGGTGTCACAGGTGTGCAAGGCGGCCACTTGGGCCTCGGTTCACACTTTCACTAAGTTCTATAAAGTTGGTGTGTTTGCATCTTCGGATGTTGCTTTTGGCCGCAAAGTTTTACAGGTGGCAGTGTAGGTGCGTCTGGCGCCTCCTTAGAGGTTCAGTTGGGTACTATTGTTAGCGTTTACCCCCACCCCTCTTTTGACACAGCTTGGGGACGTCCCCACACATCATGATGAGCTGCGTCTGTCAGTTAACGATAGGAGAAAAAGGGATTTTATTAAGACTTACAGTAAAATCCTTTTCTCCGCGTTCACTGACAGACGCAGCACCCACCCCTCTGTGCTCTGTTCTTGTACGGCTTGTGTACGAACTGAAGAGCTATGCTATGAGGGGGTTATGTAGGAAGAGAGGACAGCCCCCATGGGAGGGGGCCAGCTGTTTCTTTTCCCTGCCTAGTTAACTCCTAGTGGGACAAGCATAAACCCCACACGTCATGATGAGCTGCGTCTGTCAGTGAACTCGGAGAAAAGGATTTTACGGTAAGTTTTAATAAAATCCCTTTTTTCGTTCCTGTCCCCCCGGGCGTACCGCAGGCCTGGCTAGGAACCGGCTTCGTCAAGGGGTGGATACCCTTATCCCGTCGTCAGGGCATACCATGATTTCCTACATCCTGCTTCTGGTCGGAGGTGAACAGGGCCCGGGCGGTATGGCCCGGTGCCCCTCCATTGTCTGGTACGTCTGGCCACCATGATGGTGGCGCACCAGGGTCTCTTCCTGGTTCATCTCGACAGGGCAGTGGCGTATCGACGTATCACCCTGTGTGCCCTACGCCGGCGTTTCCTGCTCCTTGCGGGTATTGGAGCTTCACTACACGGTTATGGTTCTCCCTGTTTTACCTGGTTTCTGTGCCTCGGGTCCTCGCCGGATGGTGGCCCCGGTTCTGGCTCGGTGAGGCTGAGGGGCATCAGGTGGATTTGGCCGACGTGCCCTAGGGGGTGGAGTCGGCTCCAGCCCTGAGGGCCGAGGTGGCAATCGCCAGGCGAACGCCATGGGAGTCCGGCTGGGCGCTACTTTTCCTGAAATCGGTGTCGGTTCAGTCGCACCGTTTGGAGGCTCTGGGTCTGATCCGAGATTCAGTCCGGATGGAGGTCTTTTCTTTCCTATGACCAATCACAGACACCTTAGTGGGCGGGTCGGTCCCCGCTGTCTCTAAAGTGGTTCCCCCAGGTTGGTCCTGTTTGCGCATGGCCACACTGCTGCTCGGCAGCGAAAGGTGTTTCTCTGCGGTGGGCAAGTCCCCCTCATCCCTGGTTTCGCTGATCTGGTGGGACCGCCAGGCCGGATCCTCACTACTATGGTGGTTGTGGGCCCCAGCCCTGCATTTGGGGAAGTTTTTTGGACAGTGGTCGCTACGAGCGCCGGTCTGCCTGGCTGAAGTCCTGGGGGTGTTTGCGATCTGGGGTCGCTGGTCCCAGGAGGAGTCTCGTGTCCAGATGCATCTCCTGATCGACAGGGCCACCTGGCTTTGCCTCCCACTGGTCGGGGAGGCTGTCGTTTTTGTCCTGTCTGAGCTCAGTCGGTTATTGCCACGGCCGTGGCATATGTGGAGCAGCAGGGCGGGACAAGATGCTTAGCTGCTGTTTCGATCATGGCTGTCATTCTGCGGTGGGCAGAACTTCACATGTTGGGTGATCTCCGCCGTTTACATTTCAGGCGTCGAGAGTTGGCTAGTGCAGCCCTGGTTGTGTGAGGTTGATTCAGGGGGGATGGTCCCTGAATCCGACTGTGTTCCGGCAGATCTGTCTGCAGTAGGGTACGCCAGTCGTGGTTCGGCTGACACCCCGGCGGGCTCGGAAGGTACAGACCTTCGTGGGCTGAGAGGGGGCCGTTGGCTGACGCGGCGGGTGCCCTTTGGTTCACCTATGCTTTGTTCCTTCTAATGCTGCTCCCGCGCCTATGCGCAGGATAGAAGCAGAGAAATTACTGGCCATTCTCGAGGCCCGGTGCGCCGACATGGTGCAATGGTGGTGAATTTTCCCTGGAGTCTCCTGCTTCATGAGGATCTAATTCCCAGGGCCCCATCTTGCACCCGGCCGCCTCCTCCTTGGCTTTGACGGTCTGGCTATTGAATCCCAGGTGTTAAAGAATAGGGGACTCTCTGGTTCAGTGATCCCCGCTATGCTCATGACGCGCATGGTACTTCGGCTAAGATTTCTCACCGCACCTGGAAGGCTTCCATTGCCTGGTTTGAGGCGGGGGATGGAACCCTTGTTCTTTCTCCATGGCTCGGGTGCTGGCCTTCCTTTAGCAAGGCCTAGAGCACAAGTTGGCATTGAGTATGCAGAAGGGACAGATTTCTGCCCTAGCGATTCTTTTTCAGCGTCTTTTGGCGACGCATTTATTGATTCATATTTTTGTCCAGGGGGTTCGTCATGGCGCCTTGGGACCTTAATCTGGTCCTCTCAGTGCTTCAGAAGCCGCCTTTTGAAAATATCAGGGAAAAATTCCCTGCAGCTTCCTTCGCAGAAAGTGGCTTTCCTGGTGGCTATTACATCCGCTAGGCGGGTGTCTGAGCTGGCGGCTTTGTCCTGTAGGTTCCCGTACTTGGTCCTATAAGGTGGTTTTGCGCTCTTCTCCTTCCTACTTATCGAGGGTGGTCTCTTCTTTTCACATCAATGAGGACATTGTCCTTCCTTAGCTTTGCCCGCGCCCACCCGTGTCATCCTAAGGAAGTTGCTTTGCACTCCCTGGATGTGGTTAGGGTTCTGCTAGTGTATCTGGCAGCCACGGCCCCTTTTCAGGGGCCGGATGCGCTGTTTGTCGCGGTGGATGGTCCGCGCAAGGGGATGGCGGCCTCGTCGGCCACTATTTCCCGTTGGATACGACAGACGGTGACCCGTGCGTATGCTATTCTGGGCTAGGAGCCCCCCCCCCCCCTTGCGGTCACGGCTCATTCTACCAGGGCGATTAGTACTCCTAGGCTTTCCGACATCAGTCGTCGGTTTCTCAGGTGTGCAAGGCGGCCACTTGGGCCTCGGTGCACACTTTGTCAAAATTTTACAGAGTTGTTGTTGCAGCGTCTGCGGATGCTGCTTTTGGCCACAAAGTTTTGCAGGCGGTGGTATGAGGCGCGTCTGGCACCTCCTGAAGGAGTTCTTCAGTAGGTGACAGACGCGCCTTTTGGGTACTGTTGTTGTTGCCCACCGCTCGTTGTGACACTGCTTTGGGACATCCCCACATGTCAAGAATAGAGGCTACGTCCGTCAATGAACGATTGAGAAAATAGGATTTTTTGACTTACCGTAAAATCCTTTTCTTTGAGTTCATTGATGGACGCAGCACCCACCCCTCTTTTGTTGAGTTTGTACTGCTTGTTACGAACTGAGTTGCTGAGCAGGGCAGGAGGGGTTATGCGAAGTGAGGACATCCCCTGGGAGGGGCTGTGTCTGCTTTGAGCTGAACTACGTTCTGCCTAGTCCACTCCTAGTGAAAGGTGCATAAATCCCATATGTCAAGAATAGAGGCTGCGTCCGTCAATGAACTCAGAGAAAAGGATTTTATGGGAAGTCAAAAAAATCCTATTTTTCTGGGCCCTCCCTTAGTTGCTCTTGGCCATGTAAAGCTCTCCCTTTGTGCTTAATCACTTCCTGCCAGAAGGCCTTCATATGACATCCTGCACTTGAAGTGGTGATGTCTGGATCTGCTGCTACAGGCATCACCCAGATATCGTTCTTTTCATCCAGAGATTCCCTATCTTTTAAAAACCACCCTAGGAGCTCATGTGCTTTTACAGGCAGTCTGGGTCTTCCTGACCCCAGATGTCCCACAAAAGAGTATCTCTCACAGATCTGTCTATTACAAGGGAGGTTTACATTTCTTGTAATAGGAATAAAAGTGATGAAAAAAATTAAAAAAAGCATTTTTTAAAGAGCCCCTGGCCCCTCATGCTTACACAGAATGTCGCACCTGCATATGTAGATAATGTTCAGACCACGCATGTGAGGTATCACCTCAGAAGTCATTCTGGCACTAGACCTGCTTTGCAACTCAAAATGGTAACCTGTAAACAATTTTTAAAGCGTTGCCTATGGAGATTTTTAAGTATCGCAGTTTTGCACACTTCTAAAGCGTGACATGTTTGGTATCTGTTTACTCAGTGTAACATCATCTTGTATATTTTACAGAAAATTGGTTATCTGGAGGTATTTTGCATTAAAATTAATTTTTTTTCAAAAAACTTGCATTTGAAAAATTGCTCTGCAAATAACCCTGTGACATAAAAAAACTACAATAATCACCATTTTTATTCTCTAAGGTCTTTTCTAAAAAAAACATATGTTTGAGGTGCTCATTATTTGCTGTTTTACATGTAGGAGACAACTGCAAGAATTGGCCTGGATGTGTAGTGGTTAAAGGGGTTGCTCGATTAAAATGGCTTTTGTAAAGACAGGACCTTTTTCCATCAGTTAATCCTGTCCGTAGTAGTTCTGCCTTGCCCCCCCTCCCTATTCTTCCTTGGAGCGTGCCCCTATTCTTACGCTACATGGTGACAAAAGTATCCAGGACACCAGTCTCTGTTGCTTTCCTTGTGCTCAGCTTCTCTCCTTCTGTGGAAATGTCATTCTCCCTTCCCATATCCTGCTCTGATGGCATGTCAGACTTGCAACTCACATTTTGGATGGGTCATGACTGTCATCAATGGCTGATTGCTACATATTCCCTTGCTAACTGACCCCTCTTCTTCACCGGGCAGCCCCTCTATGGGATCCCTCACTGCTCTTACACCTAGCTGGGTGGTTATTTTGCCTCGACTCCCCCTTTAACTGTACCAATTCCCCCAAACATGTTTGGGTTCTTGTGTTTCTTACAGCATTTAGCATTGGTCAAGGGTCGCAGAGCCTCCACGTGTTTTTCACTTCACATTTTCAAAACTGTGTTATTTGTTGTTTTCATTTTTCTTTCTTGACAGGTGGTTGTTTGAGCCTCTGCTGACTCCTGCTTCAGCTACCAGGTCCTTTTGCTGTCAACTTTCTGTTCGGGTCACTTGATCTTTCTTTTTTTTTTTTTTCTCCTTGAGCCTGTCAATTCTTTGGCTGTTTTGTATTGCTTGGGGATGTCCTATAATCTAAGAATAAAATTTCTGTACTGTACAATTAAGACAACAGAAATTTTAATGTGCCTTTAAATTCCATATCTTAGATTACACTGCAGGACATGGGTACCTCCCTTAATATCTTTCCTTTATGATCTCCTTATTGCCTGCTAAAAAAAACAAGCCTCACAGAGTAGGCAAGGTTATATGGGCACGCTGGTCCCCAACAAAGTCCTGTATGCTCTTCAAGGATATATAATTTACAGGTGCATCAATTTCAATTTTCTTTTTTTTTTTTTTTTTTACAATGCATTTCATATTTGAAAACCCTGGAATATACTGCCACTTGAATCAGTTTGTACACTAGTCATAAATAACTGAGACTAGCCCTTAGGGGCCATAATTCCTTAATCCTGCTCTTTGGACATGGGGCATCTTTTTCAGCTTTACTGGCTCTTTAACCACTTAAGGACCGGAAGGATTTCCAGCTTTAGGACCGGAGCCCTTTTTGCGATTCGGCGCTGCGTCGCTTTAACTGACAATTGCGCGGTCGTGCGACGTTGTACCCAAACAAAATTTGCGTCCTTTTTTTCCCACAAATAGAGCTTTATTTTGGTGGTATTTGATCACCGCTGCGTCATTTCTGATCGCCGCTATAAACAAAAGAAGAGGGGCAATTTTGCAAAAAAAACCCAAATTTCTTACTTTTTGCTAACATACAAATCCAAAAAAAAAAATATAAAAAAACATTTTTTTTCACCGTTTTTGGCCAATTTATATTCTTCATCATATTTGCGACAAAAAAAATCGCAATCGGCGTTTATTGATTGGTTTGCGCAAAAGTGGCCGCGTTTACGGATGATGAGAATTCATTTTTGGGGTTTTTCATTTTTTATTTTTTACTAAAAATGGCGGCGATCTGCGATTTTTAGCGGTACTGCGATATTGGGGCGGACATGTCGGAACGTTTTGACACTTTTTTGGGACCATTGGCATTTATACAGCGATCAGTGCTATAAAAATGCACTCATTACTGTGTAAATGCCATTGGCAGTGAAGGGGTTAACCTGCAGGGGGCGCTCTAAGGGTTAACTGTGTTCCCTGGGCGTGTTCTTACTGTAGGGGGACTTGCCTAGCTGGGGAAAGGAAGTGGTCACAGCCTTCACTTACAGGAAGGCTGTGATCACTTCCCTTCCCCCTCACATAGAGCGGAGGTCCGTGTTTACATACACTGACCTCCGCTCATTCGCTCCGGGGGGGGCATCGCGGGTGGCCGGCGGCAATCGAAGCCGCCGCACCCGCTCCCTGGCCCCCCCGTACACAGTGAGCGCACGCGCTCACAATGGCTCTGTATCGCGCCCGCCGTCGTATGACGGCGATTTGCGTTACAGAGCCATTCTGTCGCCGTCAATTGCCGACCAGCGGTCGGCAAGCGGTTAAGGCTTTTTTAGGGATTTTTTTAATGTCTTTAATCAAAAGCTGCTGGAAGGTTTAAACTGAATGCTAATTCCCAGGAGCCTCTCCATTCAGCACCAGAGTGCTGTTATTTTAACCACTTCGCATCCGGGCCATTTCTGGCATTCCTCTCCTACATGTACAAATCATTTTTTTGCTAGAAAATTACTCAAAACCCCCAAACATTATATATGGCTTTTAGCAGAGATCCTAGAGAATAAAATGGCAGTTGTTAAAACTTTTTATGTCGTGGGGTATTTGCGTAGCGATTTTTCGAACTCGTGTGTTTTTTTTTTTTTTTTTAAAACCTGTTTCATGAATTAAAAAAAACAGTAAAATTAGCCCAATTTTCTTTTCATAATGTAAAAGATGATGTTACGCTGAGTAAATAGATGCCCAACATGTCACATTTTAAAATTGCGCATACTCGTGGAATGGCGCCGAACTTTGGTACTTAAAAATCTCCATAGGCGATGCTTTAAAAATGTTTTACATGCTAAATGACTAGAGTTACAGAGGAGGTCTTGGGCTAGAATTATTGCTCTTACTCTAACGCACGCGGCGATACCTCACATGTTTGGTTTGAACGCCGTTTACATATGCGGGCGCGGCCTACGTATGCGTTCGCTTCTGTTCGCGGGGACGGGGAGCTTTAATTTTTTTTATTATTATTTCTTATTTTACTTTTATTTTTGCACTTTCGCTTAAAAATTTTTTTTTTTTTGATCACTTTTATTCCTATTACAAGGAATGTAAACATCCCTTGTAATAGGAAAAGTGTGTGACAGGTCCTCTTTATGGAGAGATGCAGGGTCTATAAGACCCTACATCTCTCCTCCAGACTGGAAAAGCTGAGATCAGAAAAAAAGCGGACGATCTCAGCCTTTCCTTCTTTTAACTGGCATTGTTTACTTTCGGAGACCCGGACGTGATGTCATGACGTGCGCCTGGGCCTCCGAGAGCCATAGAGATGACCGGAGGTCATCTGTCCCTCGGAAATCTCTGGTACCAAGATCCGGCGGCAGGCGATTCCTTCTCCCGGTCACCGATCACAGGTGAGTCGGGAGAAGCCTGAAGTGGCAAAAACTCCGTTAACCTTAGTGATCTCACTGCAACAGCTCTGCATCTATTGAAGCCCTGCAGAGACATGCTTGGCCAGAGGCGGCTCTCCAATTAGGCAAATTGGGCGGTCGCCTAAGGCCTCGCGGCCACCTAATTTGCCTGGTGTCGGAGTAGGAGGGAATGTCCCCCGATCAATGTCACCAGAGACACCTGCGTCTTTTTGCTTGTCGAGGGTGGTTTGACCACTTCAGCATTTCCTGTCTGCCTGAGATCCCAGCGTCGGTGGCTTCATGTTCTCAGTGGGGTATGGGGGCGGGTGTCTGAATTGGCAGCTTTGTCGTGTAGGTCCCCTTATTTGGTCCTACATAAGGATAAGGCGGTGCTACGTCCCTCTCCTTCGTTCCTTCCGAAGCTACGGCTCCTTTCAGGAAGTCGGATGCATTTGTGCTGACAGATGGGCCGCGCAAAGGGTTGGCGGCTTCTTCGGCCATCGTTTCACGTTGGATCAGGCAGACCGTGACCCATGCATATACTGTTCGGGGACAAGTACCCACGGCTCATTCCACCAGGGTGATTAGCACTTCCTGGGCGTTTAGGCACCAAGAATCGGTGTCTCAGGTGTGCAAGGCGGCTACTTGGTCCTCGGTGCACACTTTTGATAAGTTTTACAAAGTTGATGTGTCAGCATCGGCGGATGCTGCTTTTGGCCGCAAAGTTTTACAGGCGGCGGTGTAGGCGCGGCTGGCACCTCTCAAGATTTTCTGTGGGTACAGTTATTGTTTGGCCACCCCTCTGTTTGACACTGCTTTGGGACGTCCCCACGCTTCATGAAGAGAGGCTGCGTCTGTCAATGAACGTAAGAGAAAATTGGATTTTATTAAGAACTTACCATAAAATCCTTTTCTCTGAGTTCATTGACAGATGCAGCACCCACCCCTCGGTGTTGTGTTTGTACGGCTTGTTACGAACTCATATGCTATGCAGGGCTGAGGGCTTATGTGCTGAGTAAGGACGGCCCCCCTGGGGAGGGGCCAGCTTTGCTTTCTCAACTTTCGTTCTGCCTAGTCTACTCCCAGTGAAAGGTACATAACCCATGTGTCATGAAGAGAGGCTGCATCTGTCAATGAACGTAAGAGAAAAGGATTTTACGGTAAGTTCTTAATAAAATCCTATTTTTTGACTTTTTTTATAACTTAAACACATTGCTCTGAGCAGCTGCACAAATTTTATATATATTTGTGTGCGTGTAATATACAGTATACCCTATGTTTAATGATATTTGATTAACAGTAATTGGTTATAGAAAATTCTAGAAAAACTGTGAATTCATAGGATTTAAGGCTCTTAATGTATGCGATTTATACTGTAAATTTTTATTGCTTGAATTATTTTTCCCCAGTGGCGGCTGGTGGGTTTTTATTTTTGGGGGGGCAGGACAAACAAACCTTCCCCCAATCCCCCCGTTGGTCAGTCAGCACCACCCACCCACCTACCCCTCGGCACTTACCCCATCAGTTGCGGGTGGGCGGCTGCTAAGTTACGGGGTCTGGCGGGCTCCAGGGTTCGGAGGGCAGAGGGTGGGCTCCTGTGTCTTCTATGTAACACAGCGGCCTCCTCCTAGGAACTCTATAGGATTGCCTGCCCTTTCAGCCAATCGGGTGACGGGTCTCAGATCCGCTACCTGATTGGCCGGGAGGAGGATCAGTGTGGCGATAGTGAATATTCATTTGCTAGTGTCACACAACTGGGTGGGATCAGGGCGCAGTACTCTGCGCCCCGAGCCCACCCTTTTTTGAAGGCTATTAGAGCCTCTGTCTCTAATCACATGCTACAAAAAACACTTCCCCATTGGAATGCATAGTCCGGCGCTCTGTATGTAGGTCAGGGGGCCGGATGCATGCATGGGGGGGCGGCACCCGTGCGCCCCGAATGGACGTGCCGCTACTGTTTTCTCAATCGTTCATTGACAGACTCAGCCTCTTAGTCATGACATGTGGGGTTTATGCAGCTTTCACTAGGAGTGGACTAGGCAGAACAAAGTTCAGCTCAAAGCAAACACAGCCCCTCCCAGGGGGCAGTCCTCACTTTGCATAACCCCTCAGCGCTGCTCAGCACTTCAGTTATTTATGCCTAGTGCAAGGAGTGGACCTGGCTCCCTGCTGGGATCTGCGGTTCCCCATTCTTTTCACATTTTTTCCTTTTTATTCAAGAATTCTGATGAAGAATACAATCAAGTAGCCGGCTGGGTGACAGGCTGGATAATCTAAATCCAGGGAGGCTCCCCAGCACGGCTGACGGACGCGACCTGACCCTTAGCTGATTGCGGGGTCGGCCGCGTCAGGCCTTGTTCCGTGCGAGGCGGCCGGTGGGTTAAACGTCCCGCCAGCGCACCTAGGACTGGGCACCCCGTGTCCGTGTCACGGGTTGTGTGTGGCCGGCAACTCCTCCCGTCTCGGCAGGGTGGCAGGTCTGTTTCGCATGGCTACCCGCTACGCCCGTCTAGAGTGTTGAGTACCCCCCTTCCCCCTCCGTCGGATGGTGGGGGATATGGGGGGGCGACGGGTGATGCCCCCTTTTTTTTCCCCTAGGTATAGGCCCTGCCTATCTCTCGGTGTGCCCCCCCTGGGGCTGTAGCTCTCTAACTAGTGGGTCCCCCTCAGGTAGCAGCACTTGCATGTGTCCGACTGCATGGCACTCGGCCGCCATTTTCCTGTAGCCGGCCGTGTGTTACACAGCCATCATTTTCCTGTAGCCGGCCGGGTATTTTAAGCACGGCCGCCATTTTCCTGTCAGCGGCCGCCATTTTGCGGTGGCTGGCCACTGTATTTGGCCTCTTGTGACTACAGTGGCCATTTTTCGGTGGTCCGCCGCACACTATCCCTGCATGCTGGCTGGGTGGGCGGTCCTGCTGCGTTGGCGCGCTCAGAGGCTGGAAAAGAAGCGCTCCTGACACGTGGGGATCAGAGCAGAGGCAGCTACAGCAGCACAGCTGCTGGAGCGGTGAGTGAGTCCTCCTGGGAACCTTTGGAGCCCTAAGGCAGTGACTGCGGGGCGGTGTGGGACACCCTAATTTGACAGTGTCTTCCGGGGTGCTGGGCATGACGGCAGAAGCTGGGGCCGGTGGTTCCGCTATATACATTGACGGCCCTCCTGGAGGGATACTTCTCCCGGGCAGAACTGACCCGTGACCGTGGGGTGGCGAGTAAACGGCCACCCCCTCCTCTGCCCTCTGGGGAGGACTCGGAGCCGGAGGGGGGCTCCGCGGTGTCGGGGACCCCCCTGGAGCTGCTGGAGGGTGCGCTTGGGGACCCCTCTCGGATGATGAGGAACCCCTAGGGGCCACCGTGGCTCGCGAGCGAGCTCTGGTGGGCTCTTTAGTTTCAGCAGTCCGTGAAACACTGATGTTGGGCCCGGCTGCGACTTCGGGGGCGCCATACGATTTGGGTCGCATCAAGGATGACACTGGGGGAAGAGTGCTTTCTCTTACGTTCATTGACAGACGCAGCCTCTCTTCATGACACGTGGGTTATATACCTTTTACTAGGAGTAGACTAGGCAGAATGAAAGTTCAGAAAGCAAAGCTGGCCCCTCCCCAGGGGGGCCTTCCTTACTCAGCACAGAACCCCTCAGCCCTGCATAGCATATCCGTTTTCTTCTGCCTAGTGCAAGGAGTTAGACCTGGTTCCCTGCTGGGAACTGCAGTTCCCCAAAAGTCACAGGCGTCTGCCTAGATGTTTGGGTCCAAGAAGCCCCCTCGTGCTCCTAGGGTTTTTCCCTACCTCCAGTATTTTGACCAGTATGTGTATAAGGAATGGAAGCGCCCGCTGAATTCCTTCACCCTGCCAAAACGCTTTGCTGTGCGCTATCCCTTTAAGGACAGCCTGTTACAGAAATGGGTCTCCCCCGCGGTGGGCCCGCCTGTGGCCCGCCTAAACAAGGCAACAACTATTCACCTGGAGAGGTCTACCTCTTTTCAGGGATCTGGCCGATAGACGGACAGAAGCAGTGTCTAAGGCACTCTTTTTGGTGGCGGGGGCAGCCATGCAACCGGCCTTGGTGTCTGTCATGGTAGCTCAGTCGCTCACGGAGTGTGCGCTTGCGTGCAGTGAGGCATCGGGCGGCGTAGATTCGCCTGAGTCTGTGCAGCGAGCAGAACACCTGGTGCAAAGGCTCTGTTATCTTTGTGACGCAGCCCTGGACTTGATACCGATGTCAAAAATGTCGGTTTTTGCAATCATTATTAGGCGCCTGCTGTGGCTGCGACGCTGGTCGGGTGACCACGCGTCCAAAAAAGATCTCACGGATCTTCCCTTTCAAGGTGGCCAACTTTTTGGGCTCCAATTGGACGAAATCTGGGGGAAAGAGTATGTTCCTTCCTGAACCCAAGCGGCGTGACCAACGCCACAAACAGGGACCTTGACAAACGTTTTTTTCGTGCGCCCGGTCAGGCGGGCAGGAACGCCTGGCCCGGCAAGTCTGCCTCGGGCTCTGGTAAGCGTCCTTGGCAACGCAAGACCGAAAAGGAGGATAAGTCCTCCTCCGCATGATGGGTTGCCCCCTTCCAATTCATGGGTGGCGGGACCCTGCTGTCCCAGCGGGGGTCCTCTCTCAGATTTTGCATGCGGGTGTTGGGGCTGATAGTCTCCTCCTCCTTCGAGGCGGTGCCTTATGCCCAGAGTCACACCCGGTCCCTGCAGCAGGCCATCCTGCTGCGGTGGGACAAGTCTCCGCTCTCCCTGGACCGGGTGATCAGTTTGGATCACCGGACTCGTGGCTCCCTCGCCTGGTGGCTACGGGCCCCGACCTTGGAGCGGGGGAAGTAGTTTCTTCCCGTGGACTGGACGGTGATCACGACGGATGCCAGCCTCTACGGCTGGGGAGGGGTCCTGGGGCGGTTGTCGACCCAGGGCCGCTGGTCACAGGAAGGGCCCCGTCTCCCGATCAATGTGCTGGAACTGCGAGCGATCAGGCTTTGCCTCTCCCACTGGTCGGGGACATTGCACGGGCGTCCCGTCCGGGTCCAGTCGGACAACGCCACGGCTGTGGCTTACGTGAACCATCAAGGCGGAACGAAAAGCGCGGAAGCGGCCCACATTCTGCGGTGAGCAGAGCTTCACGTGCCGGCAATCTCCACCGTTCACATCCCGGGCGTCGAGAACTGGCAGGCGTACTATCTCGGTCGCCAGAAGCTGGATCAGAGAGAGTGGTCCCTGCATCCGGAGGTGTTCCGCCAGATTTGTCAAAAGTGGGGCACACCAGACATGGACCTTCTGGCGTCCTGGCTCAACCGAAAGGTGCAGGCCTTCGTGAGCAGTACAAGGGATCCGCTGGCAGACGCGGCGGATGCCCTCCTGGCTCCGTGGTCTCGGTATCGACTGCTCTATGCCTTCCCTCCACTTCCGTTACTCCCAAGCCTGCTGCGCAGGATAGAGGCGGAAAGGGATCCCAACCATTCTGGTAGCGCCAGATTGGCCTTGACGTCCTTGGTACGCCGACGTGGTGCGGATGGTGATCGATGTTCCCTGGGGGCTCCTGCTTCGCGAGGACCTACTCTCACAGGGGCACCCTGCTTTACCCTCGCTGGCTTTAACAGCCTGGCTATTGAGTCCCAGGTGTTAAAAGATAGGGGACTCTCTGAGTCTGTCATTCCCACTATGCTCAAGGCACGTAAGGCCACTTTGCGGAGGCCTACATTGCCTGGTGCGAGGTGGGGGCTTTGGGACATCCCCACATGTCATGATGAAGAGGCTGCGTCTGTCAATGAACGATTGAGAAAATAGGATGTTTTGACTTACCATAAAATCCTTTTCTCTGAGTTCATTGACAGAAGCAGCACCAAACCCCTCTTTGTTTGAGTTTGTACTGCTTGCTACGAACTGAAGTGCTGAGCAGGGCTGAGGGGTTATGCAAAGTGAGGACTGCCCCCTGGGAGGGGCTGTTTGCTTTGAGCTGAACTTTGTTCTACCTAGTCCACTCCTAGTGAAAGCTGCATAAACCCCACATGTCATGACTAAGAGGCTGCGTCTGTCAATGAACTTTTCCTGAGAAAAGGATTTTACGGTAAGTCAAAAAATCCTATTTTTCCCATTATGGGAGTGACTGGGGCCTCATGTCTAAGATTTGCCTAATGGCCTCACAAAGCCGCCACTGTGCCTGGCTGTTTACGCTTGAGAGCTCAGGGCTGTGCTTTTTGTCATCTTAGCTCTGTCTGAGCATTTACAAAAATGAGGACAGGTTTGCCTTTTGTGTCCATCTCCTACTAATTCTAAAAAAAAAAAAAAAAATTGCTGAGAGGTGTGTATGAATGTCCTATTCCACCTGCAATGTTGCACATGAATGAGTTAAAGGAAAAAGGTTTCTACGTTTCTTTTAAGGCTTGAATCGCTAAGGTGGAGAGTGCTGTTCAAACCTTTCCCCATCAGGCATCCTTGTCACAGGTTTGTAAAGCAATGACTCGGGCTTCATCCCACATGTTCACCAAGTAACTACATCAGCATGTGGGCTAGTTTTGGTTTCAAGATTTTCCTGGTGGCTTTTTGACCTTTTTTTTTTTTTTTTTTGGTTCAAATGTTTTTAGTGCTGAGGGTCTACCCCACCCAACTCTGTTTTCTCAGCTGTTTTGGGAAGTTCCATGGTGTCTTTGCTTTTGACAGAAATATATCCTTATTACCAGATAATCCTCTACATACTAAGCACAGAAGGAATAAAAGATGCTTATTAAGAAGTTGTAACAACAAATTATCTTCTATTCAATGTAGGTAGATTTGAAGACTGCTTTTGAAAAATTCAACGTTTCTGATATTTTTCTTGAGGAGTCATCTGTGAATTCCAGGTAAAGTATTACTAGCATTTATGCCTGTCCTAATTTAAAGATTTTAGACTGCTACTCTCCTTGATTAATTATAAATAAGAGATTCTCATTGGAATAAGAAACTACAAAACTCAAGGTGTTAAACCTTAAAGTGTTTCAAAAGGCAGAGTGACTTGATCTTTTAAGATAAAAAAAACTTCTGTGTGCAGTAGCCCCCCTAATACTTATCTTATCCCCATCTTGATACAGCGATATTGCATGAGAGCCTCAGATGTCTGAGATGATTGGCCAAGACACAGCAGCAGGTGCCATTGGCTCTCGCTACTGTCAATCAAAGTCAGTGAGCCAATGAGGAGGGGCGGGGCAGAACCACAGCTCCGTGTCTGAATGGACACACAGAGCAGTGGCTCAGCTCGGGTGCCCCCATAGCAAGCTGCTTGCTTTGGGGGCACTCAGCAAAAGGGAGGTCCCAGGAGCGCTGGTGAGGGACCGGAGAAGATGATGATCTGGACTGTTCTGTGCAAAACCACTGTGCAGAGCAGGTAAGTATAACATGTTTGTTATTTTTAAACAAAAAAAAAAAATTACTTTAATATCACTTCAACCATTTGCCGACCACCCGTTGCAGTTATACTGCATCAAGGTGGCTCGGCTGCACAAATCACCATACTGTTAAGGCGCTCGCGCCCCCACCCGGCCACGGCGATCGGATTTGTTACGGAACCGATCAGTCTACAGGTCCAGGCCAATGATTTCTGGCCTGAACCTGCTGAGGTTCTAAGGTTCTGGTGAATAAATAGAAAAGATTCTGGCAATTGGCAGACTGTCCTCTGCCAGTGTAATGTAAACACAGGCAGAGAAAGTGATGCCATCTCCCCTTGTGGAGCTTTTTTCGGTTCCAGCGCGAGAGGAAAAGGCCTCTCAGCGAGTACACCAAGCACTACACTGACACCAGTACACATTTAACCCTTTGATCGCCGATCTGATTTTTCACTGATCACTGTATTGGTGTCACTTGTGACACTAAACAGCATTAGGGCAGTTAGAGGTAGGCCCAGGTAGGTTTAGGGTACCCCCCAAATATTCCCTTATAAAGGCTATCGGGGAGTCAGGAAAATTGGAGGATTTTGTATGCTGAGGCACCACCTCCCTGAATTTTTAAAGATTAATTTGAAAGGAAATGAATGGGATTTCAGGGTGCCAATACAAATATATAAATTTTCTTAAAAGATCATTTTATTTGAACAAATTGTAAAAAAGCTCATTCAAATGACCGACAATTAAAAGCAGTTCACCAGTGAATAGTACAACATATTTTGTTGGCGTGCGCTCTACATGTTTTGCCATACATTCCGGCTACTTCAGGAGCCTTTTTGACACCATATGTTAACTGTTCACTGAAACGGATAAAAATATACATATATTCCCCAAATATTGTGCTTGTATATTCAAGAGAAAGCAATTTAATCAAAATTCATTGACTGTACATATCAAATACAAGACATTGGTCACCACATCAAAGCATCCACCTCACCTCATACCAAAGGAAGTGAAAAAAGGAGCCACAGACAAAGTTGCGAAAAGATTGCCCAAAGGGCATTCAGCAAACCACAGGAGAGATCATACCACTGATTGAACAAAGATGTGTTTATTTTATTTTAATCTATATTGTAGTATTACCCAAATTTTCTTTCATTATTTTTTGTTTGTTATAGGTCTATAAAAATAGACAACAGCTTATGTCTAACATTTTAGTTTTTGTTGAGCACACACCCACCTGATGTTTATCAGATAGGCTCCCTTATTATGAGTCCATGATAAGGCGTCACAGAAAAAAACACCAAATTTCTTTTGAATTCTTGAAATCAATCAAAAATTACCTATAGGTGTCATACATAATTTTTAGGCGAAAGCACATTTTCTATTTCCACCTGGAAACTTCAATCCTGAATACATAATTTTATCTTATGTTTCCTCTCCTCAATTCTTAAATTCAAACTGGTAAGATGGATATTGATTTTCTTTGCTTATCAGTGTTCACTAATGTTGTCCCATCAAGCGCTGATACCAGCCACACAAAGGGAGGAAGGAAAGAAGACTTGGGCTGTAAAAGTTGGGGGATTTAATAAAGTAAAGGTTACCATGAGTGGTTCCCTAACATTAATCTATTAGAAAAACATAGGCCTAGAGCTACTTAAAAAGCAGGTCTGAATGTTTTTTACAATCTGCTTGAAAGTGTTCGGTGTGTCCATCCATCAGGGTCAGCAACCGTACAAATCGGCTGCATGCCTCCAGGGATTTAAATGCTCCCCCTCACAATCCAGCAGCGTCTGACGTCACCGCTCGGTTGTGGACACTTATTGGAAGCTGCAATGATGCATGTCATCCAATCACTGTTGGTTTAAATACTAACCAATCGCACCTGAGCCAGCGCAGTGCGCATGCATGAAGCCACCGCTGCCATTTTGGAAAATCCCAATGCATAGCAATATCAATTGCTGAGGTAAGGGCAAAGCATATTAATTATTAGAAACCGTTTGACAAACATTTTGGTAGATTCTCTTTTGTTTAGGATAATACAAATTGTGGGCAATTGGCTATTTTCCAGGGCACATGATTATAACAACATGGAACAGAGACGATGACAAAAGCTGTCAATTCCACTGGCCCTCAGTATCCTACAGCCATTAATTATTATAAGGAGGATATTTTATATATTTCAAGCTGATATCATCCTATCACTGTTAATTCTAACGGGCAAATCACGTTTGCTCAGCGCGATGCATATTTATCTAGGCCGGCGCCGTACGCATATTCGAAACCGCAGCAGCCATTTTGGAAAATCCCAATATTAAACAATATCAGTTGCTAAGCTTAAAACACAAATTATTAAGTATTAAAAATCATATGACTACCATTTATAGAAAACATTAAACCACATATACTATAAAATATATTAAAAAAAAATATAAAAAAGGGATATGTAAACATAGGGATCACCCTATATACATATAAACAGTATAAACCAATATGTGACCAGTTGATAAATCAACCCAACCTTAATATAACCACAACAATGATTGAGTAAAGTGAAATAAGTGATTAACATAAAGTGCTAGTCTAGTGTTGAACAAATATCACATCAATAATAGAGTTGTAGAAATGTGCTTTGAGGAGATGGTGAGGTATGACTCCACAAGTAAACCATCAACTCCAAAATGTCAACAAAAATATAATGAAAGTGTGTAAAGTTCCAAAGTAGTAAAGTTCTTCAGTTGTAGCCAAAGGAGTAAATGTGCAAAAATATCAAGTGTTCCATATATTAAAAATAAACATCACGCCTGAATATATAGTATGGTCCAGATGTAAACAGGGGCGCGTCACACTATCCTCACCGACCAGGGGACCTCCAAGGAGGGAGGGGGGAGGAACGTCACACGATCCTGCGCTCGTCTGTTCACTACCTCCGGTAGAGGTGATCCTCGGCCAAACAGCACCAACAAGGGTCTCGGGTGGTCCAATAGTAAACTCAGAAATGTGGAAAAAAGGGGAGACTCTCCATCGTGTGAAGAAGCCTCAATCACGAGGTATGGCTTTATTAAGTATAAAATTAGAAATCCATAAGCTTATAGATAATAAAAGGTAATATCGCAGCAATCCAGGGTCAACAGCGCCCGACGTGTTTCGTGTTAATACATGTGGTCTGGGGGCTGTTGACCATACTATATATTCAGGCGTGAATATATCTACTATCTGGTAAGCTTTGAATCCTAAGGGGTGGACCGCCCTGACTCCATTTTTTCCTTCACTTTTCTGGTCACAATCATTGATGCATCTTGATGTTTGTTTTTTATATATGGAACACTTGATATTTTTGCACATTTATTCCTTTGGCTACAACTGAAGAACTTTACTACTTTGGAACTTTACACACTTTCATTATATTTTTGTTGACATTTTGGACTTGATGGTTTACTTGTGGGGTCATACCTCACCTTCATCTCCTCAAATCACTTTTCTACAACTCTATTATTGATGTGATATTTATTCAGCACTAGACTAGCACTTTATGTTGATCACTTATTTCACTGTACTCAATCATTGTGGTTATATTAAGGTTGGGTTGATTTACCAACTGGTCACATATTGGTTTATACTGTTTATATGTATATAGGGTGATCCCTATGTTTACATATCCCTTTTTTATATATTTTCTAGTATATGTGGTTTAATATTTATTCACTTATATTTTACTTCATATTTGGATTAGTGCCATTCTTTATAAATTAACCCTTTTACGATTTGTTTGGTCGTTGTATGACAGCTTACCCCCAAATTTGCCTTTACTTTCTAGCCTAGAGCGGTCACTACTGCCTAATTTATTTATAGAAAACACTCTTTCTATTTATATATAGGATGATGAAAGCTATGGACAATTACCAATCTAAGGATAGATCTTATGAGAGTATCTAACCATTCCCTATTTATGTCATTTTATTAGGTGCCTAACAAAAGGGGGAAGCCTCCGCCAATCACAGAGAATCTATTTAAGAGTATTGATAAAGTTAAAAATATCCATATCATCAATTTGATTGGATAATTTTTAAAATGATGGACAAATCATGAGACAAAAATGGCATTACCAGACCCATCACCCTTTTTATTTTGTCCGGGTCAGGGCAATGTCCCGGGTGTCCGTGTGGTTGCTTGCTAAAACTGAGGAGCAAATACCGCAACAAATGGCTCCCCATCACCACTCCCAGGGGAGAGAAGCAAGGGGGAGCACAATGAGGGGACCAATGTTTACCAAAAAGAGAAACGTATAGGAACAGAAAAACAAGAACAAAAATCATAAATGGGATCTCTAAGGATCATCAAGACGATTCCACGCCAGCTCACCCTCTCCCAATAACAGATACACGTCCCTATCGGCTAAGGGCAATTATACCTGTATAAAGGGGTTTAAATAATTAGAAAGAAATCAGAGAAAGCGTTGAAGTTTAATGCGTAATTCAATCCGGGAAAATTTGTGGCCAATAAATGAAATATCCATTTTGCTTCCTTTTGAAGGAGAAATTCATCAACCTCACCTCTCCTGTCATTTGTGGGGATGTACTCCAGTGCAAAAAATTTCATCATGGACGCATTGAATTGGTGGTGCAGCCCCATATGACAGCTAATTGGACTTTCACATTTTTGGGCAACAACCAGTTTGACATGGTCCCTAATCCTGTGGAAAAAAAGGCCTTTTGGTCTTTCCCACATAAAATACGCCACATTGACATTCCATATAAAAAAGACCCCTATGGACTGGCAGGTGGCAAAAAAGGTTGGCCTGTATGTTTGACCATTGGGCAATTTTATCTATTCAGCTTTCCAAATGTACAGTATCGGCAAAAATTATAGCAGTTACAAGGAGCTGTGCCCAACTGCTGCAAAAATTTACCTTTGTTTTTAAGTTCATAATGGATATGAACCAGATGGTCTCTGAGGGACCTGGACTTTCTAAATGTTATTTCAGGATATTCTTTTATATATTTGCTGATAGTGTCATCACCCCTCAGCATTCCATTTTATATGGAATGTCAGTGTGGCGTATTTTATGTGGGAAAGACCAAAAGGCAGTAAAATTAATTTTCTCCTTAGTTCATCGACAGACACATTGCCGCCTTTAATCTTGATCATTGGGTTATATCGCCTCTGCTGGAGTAGGACTAAGCAGAACATAAAACTTGGCTATGCCCCATGGGCCATCCTCAGCTGGTATATAACCCCCTCCTCTAGGTATTCAGTTTTTTTCTGTCTAGTCAGGAGTAAGGACATAGCTCCTTGCTGGGATCTTTTTTGGTCCTAGCAATTTCTGTTTTGTTTCTCCTTCCATGCATCCTTTTTTTTTTATTTTTCTCCTGGGAGATCTACAGTCAACTGATGGGCTGGATAATCTAGATCCAGTGGTCTCCCCAGTCCAGCAAGCATGTGCAGACTGCAGCTACGCGATATGTCGGCCGCGGCATAGCTTCAATAGACGGAGGCTGGCCCTCAAGTTAAATGTCTCGCAGGGTCGCATACGACCGAGCTCTGGTCCGAGTTGCAGCGCCCCCCTGGCCAACAGCCCCGCACTTCGGTGGCAAGGATCCTGTCTGGAGCGATACCCGCAGCCCTGGAAGGGGTAAGTACAGTCCCCCCCCGCTCCTCCTTTTGTGCAGTTTGGGGTGGAAGCGGGTACCCTGGGATGGTCGGGCCTGCTTGCGGAATCCCTCCTCCCACTCTTCCCTCAGTTGGGCTGGACCCACCCCCCCAACGTACTAGTTGGGGGTCCCAGGATGGGCGGCAGATACCCTGGGGGGTCTCCTCCACCATTCCCCTTTTGTAAGGGTTTTGGGGTGCTGTGTGTCCGGTCCTGGTGGTATGGAGGAGGGTTGCAGTGAATCCCCCTAGGTGCATGCCCTGCTGTGTATTGCAGTTTAGAGGCCCCAGTGCAGGGTGCACAGCGGTAGCAGAGTGCACAGCAGAGTCCTCTAAGTGTTCATCCTGCCTGGTGGGGGTCCCCTTGCAGAGCAGATCCTGGTAGCATGTTTCAGCATATCAAACAGCAGGCAGCCATCTTGGAGAAGTCTGATGACATCACGGCAGCCATTTTCCATTGGTTTAGCTGGTCTCCGGCCATGTTTGTGTAGCCCGATGTCATGGCGGCCATTTCCGCTAGTCTAGTGAGACGCTGGAGACGATTGGAGCATCGTGTAGATGCTGGGGTTACTCCTTTTCCTCTTTCTTCTCTTCCTGTCCCGGGATATATGAAGTAGATGGCGTCCATGGTGTTGCTGGGTCTGAATGGCGGCGGAGTACTTTGGGGTCCCTGTGATCTCTCTCTCTGCTGATAGGTACCCTGAGCATTAGGGGATCCTTTAGTAGTGCCAAAAAATCTTTGTACTGCAGGGTCCTTCCTCTTCCTTATGGAGCCTCAGGGTCACATCTCCCCCACCCTCTCATGGAGGTGGCAGGTCCCATGGAACCCCAGCTTCCCATGGCTGCGCTGACGGCTGTCCTAGAGTCATTTGTACCCAGGTGGAAGTAGCATGTGGTCAAAGGCCCAGGAGGAAGCGCCCCCGCCTTCTGCCGCTCAGTCTGTCATCCAATTCTGAGCCTGATGCCGCTGGGGACGTGACCAGGGGGCCTTAATATCACGCACCCTGACCCGTCCAATAGGTAGAATCCTCCACGGTCACAGCAGCGAGTGAAAAAGCGCTGGTGGACGCACTTTTCTCCTATCGAACACTGACAGACACAGCTCATCATGACATGTGGGGTTTATGCTCGTCCCACTAGGAGTTAACTAGGCAGGGAAAAGAAACAGCTGGCTCCTCCCATGGGGGCCGTCCTCTCTTCCTACATAAACCCCCTCATAGCATAGCTCTTCAGTTTCAATGCCTAGTTTGCAAGTAGTTGTCCTGGCTTCCCTTCAGGGGAATTGCGGTCCTGTTTGTGACCGTTTTTTATTAGATTTTCTTTTACTTATTTGTCTTCTATCAAGCAATTGATCTGCTATCAAGAAGCCGGTCGGGGCATAGAGAGTCCTTGGGCTCTGTACCTTCCTCGACCTGGCCAACCGATGCGAGCCAGTCCCGACGTATGGGGACCCGCCGCATTGCGACCGTTCCGTGCGGGCAGCCGGGGGTGACCCCCGCCCCCTCCCGGATGCGATTCGGGAAGGGCAATTTTCTGGCCCGCAGCATACCGCCTAATAGGGGGCGGAAGGTCTGCGACTGGGTGGCTACCCGCGGCGTTCGTCGGAGTGGTAAGTGAGAGTTCCTGCCTTCCCCCCTTTTTAGGGGGGAAAGGATGACCGACGGCTGCAAAACAAAAGGAAAAAAATTTTCTTGCTGGGTAGCCGCTGGTGGGACGCGTAGAGCTCCCGTTCATTACCCCCGCACCAATCGTCTGGGCGCTCGTATTGATTTTTCGCCGTCATGCGGCGATCGGCCGCCATTTTGCGGTGGACCGCCGCCATTTTGCTGTAGCCGCAGACATTTTGGGCCTATGGGGCTTTCCCTCTAGCGCTCAGAGCGGCCATTTGCGGTACTGCACGTTCCCTGAAGGTGTGTTTTGGCCTCTAGTGTTTAACGGCGGCCATTTTGACTGCATGCTCTGCAAATACACGTGTCTGCAGCATCTCCCTTCTCTGTGGAACGGTGGGGATCTGACGGCGCAGCTCCTCTGACGATCTATCCAAAAACAGGCAGCGGAACAGCAAGTATAGCTGGGCTCCCTGTGGGTGCTGGTGGTGGTGGGTGCAGTCCTCTTGGGTTCCCTGGTGCACTGTGGGGTGTTGGTGTGTGGGGGTGCCTCATTCTCCTTAGTCTCCCTGTGTGTCACTAAGAGCCTTTTCTGGGAAAAAAGCAATGGCAAATTACACTGCTGAACCTGCTGAGGAAGCGCAATCTGCGCAATGAGCATTTTTGGACCAGCTGCGGGCGGTCTTTAGCGAATTTCTCCCCCGGGCGGAGGTCGCCCAACAGGTCCCCAAGAAGCGTCCCCCTCCTCATTATTCATCAGGGGAGGATTCTGAGCCGGAAGTGGCCTCAGGGACCCCAGCGGCTAATCCGATGGGGAACTGGGTCCATCGGACGGCGAGGGAGATCAGGGGGCGGCGGCTGCGCGCGAAAAAGCGTTGGTGGCTACCATTATCACTGGCATTCGCACTAAGCTGCAGCTGGATCAGGATGGCGAATTGCGGTCTGCTGCGTATGTGTGTGGGTCCTCTAGGGCCCCCAAGGCTTATCCCTACAATTACTTTTTTGATCATTTTCTTTATCGTGAATGGCAGCGTCCACAGCACTCTTCTTCGCTGTCAAAACGGTTCGCTGCTCGCTATCCCTTTGAGGAAAGCTTTTTAAAAAAATGGGAATCGCCTGTGATGGACCCACCGATAGCATGCCTTAGTAAGGCAACGACCATTCCTCTGGAAGGGACCCGCTGATAGAAAAACAGAGGCGCTTTTAAAGTCGCTGTTCCTGGTGGCAGGTTCCGCTGTGCGACCAGCCTTGGCGTCCGCCATGGCGGCACAACATTTATACGAGTGTATGGAAGAGCTCCTGAAGGACCTGGAAGACGGTCGCCTGATGGATGCGCCGCAGAAGGCTCAGTTTTTACTCCAAGGGTTCAAGTACCTTTGTGATGCGGCTGTTGATTTACTGCCGATGTTGTCCAGAATAACAATATTTGCCGTCATACTCAGACGGATACTTTGGTTGCGTTCTTGGTCCGGTGACCACGCTTCCAAAAAAGGTCTGCCTGACCTCCCTTTTCAAGGTGGACGTCTATTTGGCCCACGTTTGGATGACATTATTAAGGACTTCACGGGAGGTAAGATTACCTTCCTTCCAGAGCCCCGCAGGCGTGAGTCTCGCCGTAGACAGGGGCCCCCTCCTTCGGGACAGAAGAAGTTTTTTCGCGCCCCGGGCGCAACAGGTAAAGGGACCCGCTCCGGTAAGGTCGCTGCAGGGGCCGGAAGACGGCAGTGGCAGCACAAAACCGAAAAGGCGGAGGACAAGTCCTCCTCAGCCTGAGGGGTTTCCCCCACCCGGGTTTCGGCCGCTGGGTCCGGGAAGTGGTGTCCACCGGGTACAGGATAGAGTTCATCTCCCTACCCCCAGACAAGTTCTTCCCATCAAATTTAGGGCTCCCGCAGGAACGCCCTGGACATCAGGGATGCGTACCTCCATGTACCCATTCATCCACACCATCAGCTCTTCCTGCGCTTTGCGGTGGGAGACCTCCATTTTCAATTTGTGGCACTCCCCTTCGGCCTGGCCTCAGCACCTCGAGTCTTCACAAAATTGCTAGCCCCGGTGTTGGCGTTGCTACGACAGAGAGGCATTGCGGTAGTGGCATACCTGGAAGATCTGCTCCTGTGGGCGGAGTCCGCCTCGGCTCTGGAGGAGAATGTGGGTATCACAATGACCTCACTGCTGGACTTCGGCTGGTTACTGAACCTACATTGGTGTCTCCATCCCGTCGCCTGGAGTATCTGGGTCTAATTCTGGACACAGAGCAGGCAAAGGTTTTCCTCCCTCCGGCCAAGTTGCTGTGTCTGCAGTCAGCCGTGCGCACCCTTTTATCGCACCGTCAATCTTCATTACGGTTCTGTATGCGGGTGCTGGGACTCATGGTCTCGTCGTTTGAGGCAATACCTTTCGCCCAGAGTCACACTCTTCTCCTTCAGCGAGCGATTCTGCCTCGGTGGGACAGGTCCCCTCGATCGTTGGACCTTCTGAACCTTCTGAGCTCCCAGACCAGGGCGTCTCTGACCTGGTGGCTTCTGGACTAGGCCCTAACTCAGGGGAAGACGTTCCTGCCTCTTCAGTGGGTGGTGATCACCACGGATGCCAGTCTTTTGGGCTGGGGAGGGATCCTGGGGCATCTATCTGCCCAGGGTCGTTGGTCGGCACAGGAAGCCCGCCTCCACATCAATGTTCCGGAGCTGAGGGCAATCAGATTGTGCCTTTTCCACTGGACAGTGAGATTGCAGCGTCGTCCGATTCGAATTCAATCGGACAATGCCACAGCAGTGGCGTATGTGAACCATCAGGGCGGCACAAGGAGTTCAGCAGCTGCAGCGGAGGCAGCTCTGATACTGCGTTGGGCGGAACTTCACGTTCCGGCGATCTCAGTGATTTACATTCCAGGGGTGGAGAACTGGCAGGCAGACTTTCTCAGTCGCCAGACGCTGGACCAGGGAGAGTGATCCCTCCACCCAGAGGTGTTCAAGCAAATTTGCCGCAGATGAGGGGCGCCGGACGTGGATCTCATGGTGTCTCGGTTCAATCACAAGGTGGAGTCCAGAACGAAGGATCCGTTGGCAGTGGCCACGGACGCTCTGGTGACCCCCTGGAGCCGTTATCGTCTTCTGTACACCCTCCCTCCGATAAGACTGCTTCCGCGATTGATACGCAGGATAGTGGCGGAGGGGATACCAATTATCCTGGTGGCTCCAGATTGGCCTCGGCGCACTTGGTACGCCGACGTGGTGCAAATGGTGGCAGACGCCCCTTGGCGGCTCCCGCTGCGAGACTATCTTCTGTCTCAGGGGCCCATCTTGCACCCTGCTTTACCCTCGCTGGCTTTGACGGCTTGGCTATTGAGTCCCAGGTGCTAAGGGACAGGGGAGTCGCCGACTCCGTAATACCTACTTTGTTAAAAGCTCGCAAGTGTACTTCTCGCAAGATTTATCACCGCACCTGGAAGGCTTACATAGCTTGGTGCGAGGTGGAGGGTCATAACCCTCGCTCTTATGTCGTGTCTAGGGTCCTGACTTTTTTGCAACAGGGCCTGAACAAAAAACTGGCTTTGAGTACTCTCAAGGGCCAGATATCGGCTCTGGCGATTCTCTTTCAGAGACCTTTAGCTTCGCACTCGTTAATTCGTACCTTTTGTACAGGGTGTGCGACATATGGCGCCTCGGGTGAGGACTCTGATGGCTCCGTGGGATCTGAATTTGGTGCTTTCTGTTGTTCAGAAACCACCTTATGAGAATATCAGGGAGATTTCCTTACAACTGATGTCGCAGAAGGTGGCCTTTTTAGTTGCCATCACTTCCACCAGACGGGTGTCGGAATTAGCAGCACTATCGTGCAAGTCTACCTACTTAGTCATGCATAAGGATAAGGCGGTCTTGCGACCCTCTCCTTCCTTCCTTCCGAAGGTGGTCTCTTCTTTTCACATTAATGAAGATATTATTCTGCCTTCATTGTGCCCTCGCCCATCGCACCCAAAGGAGTTTGAGTTGCATGCTTTGGACGTGGTGAGGGCCTTACGAGTGTACTTCGCTGCTACAGCTTCTTTTCGAAAAGCTGATGCCTTGACTGTACTGCCAGAGGGCCCGCGCAAGGGATTGGCTGCCTCGTCGGCTACGATTTCTCATTTGATTAGAAAAACCGTGACCCATGCGTATTCTGTTCGGCGCAAGGTTCCCCCTTTTCCAGTCACGGCTCATTCTACCCGGGCTGTTAGCACTTCCTGGGCTTTCAGACACCAGGCCTCGGTGTCACAGGTGTGCAAGGCGGCCACTTGGGCCTCGGTTCACACTTTCACTAAGTTTTATAAAGTTGATGTGTTTACATCTTCGGATGCTGCTTTTGGCCGCAAAGTTTTGCAGGCGGCAGTGTAGGTGCGTCTGGCGCCTCCTTAGAGGTTCAGTTGGGTACTGTTGTTAGCGTTTACCCACCCCTCTTTTTGACACAGCTTGGAGACGTCCCCACACGTCATGATGAGCTGCGTCTGTCAGTGAACGATAGGAGAAAAAGGAATTTTATTAAAACTTACCGTAAAATCCTTTTCTCCGAGTTCACTGACAGACGCAGCTCCCACCCCTTGGTGCTCTGTTCTGGTACGGCTTGTGTACGAACTGAAGAGCTATGCTATGAGGGGGTTTATGTAGGAAGAGAGGACGGCCCCCATGGGAGGGGCCAGCTGTTTCTTTTCCCTGCCTAGTTAACTCCTAGTGGGACGAGCATAAACCCCACACGTCATGATGAGCTGCGTCTGTCAGTGAACTCGGAGAAAAGGATTTTACGGTAAGTTTTAATAAAATCCCTTTATTAGTGCTGTGCGTGAGACTTTAAAAATGGAGGATGTGGTTGTGCAGCCACGGCTGTGGATTTTGGTACAAATAAGTCACCTCGTGCACAAAAGGTGTTTCCTTATCTTCCTTATTTTGATAGGTTTACCTATAAGGAATGGGGACAACCAAAGTCACCATTTGTGGTCCCCAAACACTTTGCAGTACGTTACCCCTTTGAGGAATCACTTATTAAAAAAAAAAAAAATGGACCAGTCCACCCGTTGTGGAGTCTCCTGTTTCTAGGTTGAATAAAGCAACCATGATTCCAGTAGAACAGGGATATGCAGTTAGCGGACCTCCAGCTGTAGCAAAACTACAAGTCCCATCATGCCTCTGCCTCTGGGTCATGCTTGTGACTGTCAGAGTCTTGCTATGCCTCATGGGGCTTGTAGTTCTGCAACAACTGGAGGTCCGCTAATTGCATATCTCTGCAGTAGTGGATTCCCTGTCCTTTTAAAGACCCAGCCGATAGAAACGAGGAGTCTGTGGAGCGCAGCATGTTTACTATGGCAGGTTCGGCAATGCGATCATACCTGGCCTCGGCCCTGGTGTCTCAGACACTGAATGGGCCAAGCTTTTGCGCCAAGGTCTGGGAAATGAGCATGTTCCCGCTGCTTATGTTGATCTGGCGGACCAGTAGGTCCAAGGCCTGCAGTTTGTATGTGATGCATTTTTGGATGTGACTCCCCTGCTGTCCAAATATTTAGTTTCAGTGGTAGTGATTAGACGTGTGCTGTGGCTTAAAAACTGGTCTGCAGACCAAGCCTCTAAGAAAGCGCTCGTTGATCTGCCCTTTCAAGGGGAGTGCCTGTTTGGGACTACCCTGGGTGACGTCATTAAGGTTGTAAGTGGGGAGAGAAGTACCTTCCTGCCACAGTCTAAAAAAGGGAAGGGGCCTCGTAAACGTGGGCCTTCTTTCTCAACCCATAAGAAATTCTTTTGGGCCCCCGGGACTGCAGACAAGGGAAACGGATCTCTCAAGTCTTCTCGGGAGGTTCTTTGCTGGTTTCCGGCCTTGTGGACCTCCTTCGTGAGCATCAAGGGGATCCACGAGATGATTCTTTTGGGGGTACCCAGAAAGTGTGGCAAAAATTTGTTAATTTCGAGTTTTTTAGTCGCTGAATCTCCTTGTGCAGATATAATTTCCGCAAAGGTTCTGGTGATATCCGGACTACCTAAGGTCCCCCCTATCCCTGTCCAGATAACTGGATTACCTAGGTCTGATTTGTATTCTTACCGGGGGGGGGGGGGGGTCTTCTTTCCTCTAGACAAGCTTCAGGAACCACAAGTCGTGATTTACTGGCTGCTGTCACACAGACAATTCCCTCTTCCAACTTGCATACAGGTTCTGGGTCCGGTGGTATCCACCTTCAAGACAGTTCTGCTTGTACAGACCTGCATGCAGCTCCTTCAGCAGGTTCGACTCCACAGGAGAATACTGAGGTTCATGGCAAGGTCACAGGTTCCTCTGATGGACACCGCAGTATTCCTAGTGCCACTGTGGGGGCCAACACCTTACTCTTCTTCAGCTGTGCCTGCGAAGGATCGAGGGCGGAAGTCTTCTGGTGGCCGTAAGCATCCCTTGGGGGCTGCCTCTCAGAGAGGACCAGTTGTCCCAAGGCCTGAGCTTCCATCCTGCTTTACAGTCGCTGGTTTTATGGCTTAGCTATTGAAAGCCAGGTACTGTGGGATAGAGGTTTGTCAGGATCAGTAATCCTTACTATGTTGAAGGCAAGGAAGTTGACAACTAGTAAGATATACCATCCCGTCGAAGAAACTAGTAAGATATACCATCGTATGTAGAAAGTGTACATTTCATGGTGTGAGTCGTCTGGCGCTCAGCCTCGCTCATTTTCTATAGCTCGGACTTGGCCTTTCTTCGACGGGACGTTGAGCAGATGTTGGCCTTGAATACCATCAAAGGCCAGGTATCTGCCTTAGCATTCTTCTTTCAGTGACCCCTAGCCACGCACTCTTTATTTCATACCTTCATTCAAGGAGTCCGTCACGTGGCTCCACCTTTTGCCGCCATGGGATTTGAACTTGGTGCTCTCAGTTCTCCAGAAACCTCAGTTCGAGAATATTCGGGAGATGCCCTTACCTACGTTGTCCCAGAAGGTGGCATTCATGGTGGCTATTACATCTGCCCGTAGGGTGTCGGAGTTGGCGGCATTATCCTGTCATACTCCCTATTTAGTGGTCCACAGAGACAAGGTGGTTATTGGTCCCTGTCCATCATTCCAACCTAAAGTGGTCTCGGACTTCCATTTGAAGGAGGACATGGTGTTGCCTTCCTTGTGTCCCAAGCCGGCTCATCCTAAGGAATTTGCTTTGCTTACCTTGGATGTGGTTCGTGCGATTCGGGTGTGTCTGGCAGCCACGGAGTCCTTTCAGATGTCAGACTCGTTTTTGGTGGTTACATAAGGACCAAGGAAAGGGCTGGTCCGCAACTTCGGCTACCATCTCCAGATGGATCAGACAGACTGTGAATCAGGCCTATTCTATTTAGGGTCGGGTTCCTCATTTCCCTGTCACTGCGCTTTCTACTCAAGCACTTAGTACTTCTTGGGCCTTCTATCATCAAGCGTCAATATCACAGGTGTGCATGGCGGCCACTTGTCGGTGCATACTTTCACCAAATCCTGCTAAGTAGATATTTTGGCATCTGCGGATGCTTCTTTTGGCCACAAAGTTTTGCAGGCTGCTGTTTAAGAGGGGCTGTTCCCTCTTGAGAGGTGTTTTTTTTTTTTTTTTTTTTTTTTTTTCTTTCAAACTTTTATTTTTCAGATGGGGCTCCTATGACCCGGTTAAGGTTCCTGTGTCCTGGTTAGGGCTCTTATGGTTAGCCTTAACCCACAGCACCCACCTCTCTATGGAGTTTTGATACTTCTATTACTGCTTGCTACTAAACTGAATACCTAGAGCAGGGAGGGGGTCATATACCAGCTGAGGACAGCGCATGGGGCGTAGCCAAGTTTTATGTTCTGAGTACAAAAATCCAATTTTTGAGATCCTTTACTAGTTGAAGTACTGGGCGTTTCCGATAGGAAAATTGGGGACTTTATAGGCACTGAGGTTCGAAAAGATCCGAGCATGAAACTAAGATGTGTAAAAAATATATACTTTATTCAAAATTATTAAAATAACATGATAAAAACAAATATGTAAATCACCCAAGGGTATATAATCCCGTAGTGGTGGGCGTCACCTCTCAAAACCTAAATCTCAAGGGTCCTAAACAGGTATAGTGGCATAGACAATAATAGAGGACAATTGCAATTGTCCATGGTACCATAAAATACTGTAACAGGAGATAGGTGCAAAAAAGGAAGGGACCCGTAGGTGGTAATGGGCTCAGGGGGGGGAAAAAAAGGATTCAGAGGCGGGGGCACCAGCAGACGTCCATCAGCATAGGGATGTTCAGTTGCTAGTTAACATCTCTTCATGTTTCACGTCTAATGGCGCTTCCTCAGGAGAACCAAGGATGAATATTACCATAAAATCCTATGAAGTAAAGCATAGTGTCACTACATAATTCGGAAACAAGATAACATTATCAGACATTGAAAAACAAAATTAAACAAGTGCGGATCTTAGGAATGCAAAAGACATATGCGCATATACATACAGCTCAAAGTGTTTGTAGCAAGCATCAGGAGAGAACCATAAAGAGGATGGACTGCGAAAAGCCCCAGACATGCCCAGCACCGCACCCCCCACGAAGGGTGTGGGGGCAGACCTAGGTAATATTTAAACATAATATAGTATATAAAAAGGGATACTTTAAGTCATATAGTTACTAATAGTACCTAGGCTGTGTAATTAGAGTTTATAATGTAATACGCACTCATGGTCAAGATTTTATTGGGGTGTATGTAATAAAAGAGACCTATCGGTAGAGGGACCTACCTAGATAATAATTAAACAGTAAGTGCTATGCACAAGTGTCTAATCAAGTTTGCAGCTCATTATACAATTCAGGTTATATCAGTACAGCCTGCAATACTTACACACAGGTGAGGTTGTAGAAAGTATATAATTGTAACGAAGACCAGTAATTGTGGCTTCCTGGGTCATACCATGGGGCGATTGTTGGAATGGTATTCCTGACTCTGTAGCAAGACCTCTTCCCTCAGGACATTTTATACACAAGCGTGTGAGACCTCCGTCATAGGGGTCATATCTGGAGGGTAAGAAGCTATCTGTGTCTGTGTTGGTGGAGGCTTTCTATGAAGATCACCCTTCCTTGTCTGTATCTATTTCACATTGGTTGGATTCATACTTAGAGACACTTTTTGAACTCCTCATTAATATTGACTGTAGCGCTGCACCTGTATTCTATATTGTATGTGAGGTTTTGGTTCTGACCTTTTGTGCCAGCCGCTTTTTTATGTGTTTGAGCGCAGCAGCTACATATCTCAATATAGTATATTAAGAACCATGATCGAGATATACATATATTCCAAGCGGTGACTAAATTCCTCGGGCCACATTCCGGCCCTTCATAGTGACACTAAGGCACCTCTAGCCCGAGTCTCTAAAAGGGGAGGGATACAATAAGTATGTATTAAGAAGCCATTCACTAACTAGCATATATATAACTAACTATATATATATATATGGCTCAATCACGGTCCTTACTATACTGTATCCATACTGGCAGATTTGAGCATGCATTATCAATATCAGGCCAAACCCCATGTTATGACCCAGGAAGCCACAATTACTGGTCTTCGTTACAATTATATACTTTCTACAACCTCACCTGTGTGTAAGTATTGCAGGCTGTACTGATATAACTTGACTAGTATAATGAGCTGCAAACTTGATTAGACACTTGTGTATAGCACTTACTATTTAATTAATATCTAGGTGGGTCCCTCTACCGATTGGTCTCCTCTTTTATTACATACACCCCAATAAAATATTGACCACGAGTGAGTATTACATTTTAAACTCTAATTACACAGCCTAGGTACTATTAGTAACTATATGACTTAAAGTGGTTGTCAACTCGTGACAACCACTTGAACCTACAGGTAAGCCTATGATAAGGCTTACCTGTAGGTGCACTGCATATCTCCTAAACCTGTACGGTTAAGGAGATAGATGCTGTGTATGTGCTGTGCCGACGTCATGTCGGCACATGCGCAGTGAAGAAACGGCCTCCGTGCCGTTACTCGACTGTGCCTTGACTGGCGACTCCCGCACGCCAGTCCACTGCCGGCCAGTCACAGCGCCGGAGTTGCGGCTCCGGAAGGAAGAGGGGCTGAAGATGGACGCGGACTGGAGCGGGGACATCGCTGGACGTCACAGGCTTTGTTTGCAGGTAAGTGGCACATAATGGGCTGCTATGCGATGCATAGTAGCCCATTATGCTTCTACATTACAGGGGAATATTGAGGAAGTAAACCCCATCTGGGTTTACTTCCTCTTTAAAGTATCCCTTTTTATTTACTATATAATGTTTAAATATTACCTAGGTCTGCCCCCACATCCTTCGTGGGGGGTGCAGTGCTGTGCATGTCCGGGGCTTTGCGCAGTCCATCCTCTTTATGGTTCTCTTCTGATGCTCGCTACAGACACTTGGAGCTGTATGTATATGTGCATATGTCTCTTGCATTCCTAAGATCCGTATTTGATTGTTTAATTTTGTTTTTCAATGTCTGATAATGTTATCTTCTTACCGAATTATGTAGTGACACTATGCTTTACTTCATAGGATTTTATGGTAATATTCACCCTCCGTTCTCTTGAAACATGTAGAGATAGTATCTAGCAACTGAACATCCCTATGCTGATGGACGTCTGCTGGAGCCCCCGCCTCTGAATCAGCCCGCCCCGCCCCCCCATGGGCCCACCACCACCTACGGGTCCCTTCCTTTTTTGCTCCTATCTCCTGTTACAGTATTGTATGGGGTACCATGGACAATTGCAATTGTCCTCTATTGTCTATGCCACTATACCTGTTTAACCACTTCAGCCCCGGAAGGATTTCCAGCTTTAGGACTGGAGCCCTTTTTGCGATTTGGCGGGGCGTCGCTTTAACTGAAAATTGCGCGGTCGTGCGACGTTGTACCCAAACAAAATTTGCGTCCTTTTTTCCCACAAACAGAGCTTTCTTTTGGTGGTATTTGATCACCTCTGCGTCATTTCTGATCGCCGCTATAAACAAAAGAAGAGCGACAATTTTGCAAAAAAAAAAACTGATTTCTTAATTTTTGCTAAAATACAAATCCAAAAAAAAAATATAAAAAAAATGTTTTTTCACCGTTTTTGGCCAATTTATATTCTTCCTCATATTTGCGATAAAAAAAATCGCAATCGGCGTTTATTGATTGGTTTGCGCAAAAGTGGTCGCGTTTACGGATGATAATTCATTTTTGGGGTTTTTATTTATTTTTTTATTTTTTACTAGTAATGTCGGCGATCTGCGATTTTCAGCGGTACTGCGATATTTCAGCGGACATGTCGGACCATTTTGACACTTTTTTGGGACCATTGGCATTTATACAGCGATCAGTGCTATAAAAATGCACTGATTACTGTGTAAATGCCATTGGCAGTGAAGGGGTTAACCTGCAGGGGGCGCTCTAAGGGTTAACAGTGTTTCCTGGGCGTGTTCTAACTGTGGGGGGACTGCCCTAGCTGGGGAAGGGAAGTGGTCACAGCCTCCGTATACAGGAAGGCTGTGATCACAGCCCTTCCCCCTTCACAGAACGGAGGTCCGTGTTTACTTACACGGACCTCCGTTTTTTCACTCCGGGGGGCCATCGCAGGTAGCCGGCGGCAATCGAAGCCGCCGCACCCGCTCCCTGGCCCTCCCCGAACACAGTGAGTGCGCGGGCGTGCCTCCGGCGGCGCGCACGCGCTCACAGTGCGCGTTATCGCAGCCGCCGTCGTATGACGGCGATTTGCGATAACGAACCACCTTGTCGCCGTCAACCTGCGGTTGGCGGTCGGCAAGTGGTTAAGACCCTTGAAGTTTAGGATTTGAGAGCGGCCGCCCCGGCGTGACGCCCACCACTACGGAATTATATACCCTTGGGTGATTTACATATCTGTTTGCTTTTTTTTCATGTTATTTTAATAATTTTGACTAAAGTATATATTTTTTACATATCTTGGTTTCATGCTCGGATCTTTTTCAAACCTCGGTGCCCAATTTTCCGATCGAAAACGCCCAGTACTACTTTGTCATTTTTGGGATGTGGCACTAGCTTCACCTTTATTTAGCTCCACGGGAGTCACACCGTAAGGACCGTAAACCCACAGACTTTACTGGTTGTAGTCATTCCATCTACATGGTAGGATCAAATTATACAATTTGTAATGGCGCATAGTGATTCCTAGAAAATCTTATTGAAGTCTTGAAAATTACCACTTTTGAGTCTTGTTCTAGTATGTGAAAAGTTGCTAATGGTTTCCTTTTTTTTCATCCTAAGTTATGCTGTCCTCATCTTCACATGCTCAAAAAAAGCTGAAGCAGCTGCGAAGGAAATGGATGGAAACATGTTTTTTGGGAAAAAATTAAAAGTTCGTGTTGTGAAGAATTCTTTTCAGAATTTTCAGTTTGCTTCCAAAGAGATTAAAGTATTTTCTGCTACTTTATCTGAAGATAAAACAAAGCTTGGTACTGGTGAACCTCAAAGTTTTAGTGTTCAACTACAGCCAGAAGATGTGAGAACTTTTTCTAAATGTATCCCACACAGTGAAAGTCAAAGAAGATCCAACTGGGAAAATAGGAATGTTTTTTCAAACATACCATACAACAGAGCATCCTCCTTGGGTGCAAACCAAGCATTTCCATTTGATCCAACTACTTCTGTCTTTGGTGGTTGCATACCTCCATCTCAGTGGGTCAGGCATTCACATCTTGAAAACACATTGCCCTACAACAGCATAAGTCCAGCATATGTTCAATATTCTTACCCTTTGTATTCAATTCCTGTTGCCTCACCATTCTCTTACCAAACTCCCACGAACACTCCTACTTGTAAGCCAAATTTGAAGTCTAATGTCCAATTTCATTTTGGTAAAAATCTAGGCTTTGGAGTTCAACCACAACCAGTTGAAAGAAATCCAGTTCACAACAATACAGTGCCTGTAATTTCCAGCACAAGAATGTCAAATAAACATACCGGTACTGTTACTCCCCTAACCAGAGAAATGGCTATTCAATCTGTTAAAGAACTTGCTTCTGTTATAACAAAATCCAGTGAAAACAAAGGTGCTAACTCAGAATCTGCAAGAACCACAGCAGCTTGTGTAGTGTCATCCATTTCACCGATAACCACAACTGCATGTAAAACGCCATTGGTATCTGATAATTGGCTGCCTTTTGAAAACAAGACAACAGATAATTCAGGAAGCACCAGCTTTACACCTGCAGCTCCTTTGAGAGTTCCAAAGTTTGTCCCAGACAGTGTGTCCATACCAGAAACCGATGAAACATGCTATAGCACAATAGCTACCAATACTAAAGATCCCTTGACCAAGCCTTCAAACACTGATCTTCAGCAAAGTGGATCCCTTTCTATGGAAGAAGTGGTAAGGTTTTTGTTGTATTCCTAAATCTTAACAAGCAGGATGCAAAAGTAAAACACTCTAAAAAGGTCTGAATTATGGTTAACATTTCTGCAGCTTTAGTACTAAAGCAATTAACATTCATAGAAACCCAAGAGCTTAAACATTCTGAGTTTAAAAGCGACTGACATTTCGTCCACTGTCATACATTTAATTTCAATGGTCTTAATGACACAGGGCTTCCCTAAAATGAGTATGACTTAAGTTAACTAATAAGACTCTTGTCACTTTAGCCCCTTCAGGACATAATAAAAGCATATTTTTTAAAACCATATATACTATTAGGTTCTGTAGCTGATCAGTAGATTAAAGTTATAAAAAATGCAGCTACTGTAACATCACAGAACAGAGCGCAGTACCCACAAACACAGCCAAAAATAATACAAAAGGGAAAAGTTAATTTCTCCTACGTTCACTCACAGACGCAGCTCTTCATGACATGTGGGTTATATGCTTGTCCTATTAGGAATTAACTAGGCAGAGAAAGAAAGCAAGCTGGCCCCTCCCACGGGGCTGTCCTCTTTCCATATAATCCCCCTACTCTGCTCAGCCCATCAGTTTTAACATGCCTAGTCGCAAGGAGTTGACCTGGCTCCCTTTTGGGACCTGCGGTCCGGACTGGGGATCTCTTTTTTATTTTGTTTGCTTTATCAAGGTATCTGAATCTGCTATCAAGAAGCCGGCTGGGATCCAAAAACCCACACCAAAAAGGCATCACCTTGTTTTACAATCTACTCCAACAAAAACAAATGTTCCACAAGTCCCGCCCATTTTTACAATGGGAAAAGGACCTAGACCAATCTTTTACCGAAGCACAATGGTTAAATGCATTAAGAATATCTCAGAAAGTCACTCGCTGCTCTACACTACGAGAAAATTCCACAAAAATCACACTAAGATGGTACTTAACCCCGGACAAACTATCTCACTTCAATCCGCAGCTCTCAAACAAATGTTGGAGAAACTGTGGAGGGAAGGGGGACATCCTTCACATACTATGGAGCTGCCCAGTAATTCAAAAATTCTGGCAAGATATCTTCCTTACCATTTCTAACATTACTCAAGTAAATACTCCACCAAATCCTAACCTTGCTCTCTTATCCCTAG
>BLSH010398289.1:716732-743332 GCA_018402905.1 Glandirana rugosa | reverse complement strand
GACCTAAAGATAAATACATATGAGCAAATAAATTACTATCACTTCACATAAGAGGTCATAGTGTATACAACAGTAAATTTAATATAGATTAGTTCACCATTGATCTTTAAAGTATCAATTTATAGGAAAATTAAGTGGATGCTCCTTAATCTTAGACCGTTTTTGATTTATCTTGTTTTCAATGTATCATGTAGTACTCAGTATCAAACTAGGGTAAAGGGATGATGGGGATATTGCTTTCCAGGGGTCCACTTGATTAGTCTCAGGGAGTTATACATGTGAGCGCAAACTTTGTCCCCACATCTTCGGGTCTGTGGACAGGTTGGAAGACCTTGATAAATACATGCAGTTAGACAGACCATGGGCAGGGTATATACCTCTGTATATGTGGCTAATGTACACTAATATATTTGGTAAAACAAAACCATATTGTTTCATTTTTTTTTTTTGTCCATTGAGGGACACTAAAACCGAACTCTGCCCTACATCCACACTGCAAGTGTTATATACCTGTTTAGGCCTGGGGGGTCATAGAAAGCATGATGGACATTGCAATTTAGCCTTGAGATGTGACCTTTGGACACTTGGTTCTGTTTTCCCACTTTACTAGTTGCGGACATCTCTTCATTATTTCTGGAGCGACTTTTTTAAAGTTGACAGAACACACGGATGGACCAATGCACATGTGAATGGCTGTAATTTGAACCGTCATTGGACAGGTCCTCTCAGATGTACATTTGGTTCAGCGCATGTAGTTGGCTGTGAGATACTATACAGGTCCAGGGACATGGTCCATACCTGTGGATGACTAGGGTGTTAAATCACACCATAGGTCAGACTATTGCTGCCACTTCAGTCCATAGCCTTTTATAAAGTATTCATGTGCATCCTCCCACCCTTTCCCTACAGGAACTTCACTACAGAACAGTCAACATCTGGGTTGCTTTGTATCTTTCTCTGGACACACTTTCCCCATTTTCTCACCATACTCTGTGTGTACCCCTCAGGGGAATACCCTCACTAATACCACTGGCCGAATCCATGTGCAAAGTAACTGCTGCAGTTACTTAGAGAAACATACGCTCTTTTGAAAGCATTCAAAGCACAAACTGCTTGGCGTAACCATCCTTCTTTTGCACTCTTGCAGATCACTATTTTAACACCAGTCTCTGCATCATGTTCTAGCTTTAAAGGCCTACCTGACTAAGGCATGCTTTTTTGCATCTATGTCACAATTTCTTGGACAATCATTTCTTGGATGGCTTTAATACAGCCATCACTGTCCAGGGCTCAAAAGTGCCAGGCTGCTTCTCCACCATCTCTACCAGAGTCTGAAAGGGAAATGTATCCTCTAGAGCAGAGGTAGGCAACCTCGGTCCTTCAGCTGTGGTGAAACTACAAGTCCCATGGTACATTGCAAGGCCCTGAAAATCACAGGCATGACTTCTAGAGGCAGAGGCATGACGGGATTTGTAGTTTCACCACAGCTGGAGTGCCAAGGTTTGCCTACCCCCTGCTCTAGAGGAGCCAGACACTGAATGTAATGAAGAGAATACTCAGAAGGGGACTTCCAGGAGGCCGCAGAAGACCCCCCCCGACCTCCCCAAGGCTGCCTATACACCTGATGTTACTGATGTTACAGCTTCACGCAATATACTTGCCAGTGTTCATATGCTCACTTCTTTTGTCTCGCCAATGCCCCTTTGAATACTAAAAGACCCAATAAGTATAAAAAGACATTTCCCATTCACAAACTAATAGAATGGGCAATTTATGATGATCATTTTTGATATGTTCTCACCCCTCCCAGAAATATTTCTGAGATCTATCCAGTGGCTAGAGAGTTCACAATAGGTGGACTGTTCCGGTAGTGGACCCCTGCAGTCTTAAACATCTTACTGTACTTATTAAAGTTGATCCTTCATTTAAGAATTCTGACAACTTTGCACCCACCTATTTTTTTTACATTTTTTTTTCTTTGTGAAACCACAGCAATCTGGACTAGGGCATTAAACAAGCAGCAGAATCCTGTTTTCCAGGACCGTACTTTGAGGGAGTACTTGCAAAAATTACCCTCCGCTTTGCTTATTTGTGTTGATTCCCTAAAACAAGTCATGACACAAATCACCAGAGTGGCTTCGATTTCTGTCGATATGTGGCAGCATATGGACAGCTGATGCTGGCTGTAAAATATACCTCACATGTATGCCTTTTGAAAGAGGACGTCTTTTTGGTGAGGTACTTGGCAAATTTGTCAAGGATGCTACAGATGGAAAGGTCCTGTGGAAGGAGGATTCTAAAATCTCCCTCCTCGGTGGGCCTCTACCTCTCCAAAAGAACAAGCGCCTCAACTCTCTACCCAGGCTTCAGCTTCTATTGCAAAATTTAGCCCTATATTTAAGTGCAAGACTTGGAACGCTAAATCCAAGTCTGACCTAAAGTCACCTTCCTATGGGGCACGGGGGGGGGGGGGGGTGGACATTTGCTTTAATTTACCTTTCTTTGGGTCACAGACCTGTGGGTTAAAGCTGAACTCCAGCTTTTCATATACTTTACATAGTTTGTTTTGGCCCAGCCAACAAACTATGTCCCTCACTATCATGTGAGGCCACTGGATGTGCGGTATAAACTGCATGTCGCTGAGGCTACATACAGCATACTGCAGTGTGTTCCAGGTTCAAGGCACGACCTTCCTGTGTCACACAAGAGTGTGTATCTGATCAGCACTCAGCCATTTAGATAAAGCAATGTATTCTAGCAATAAAGAATCAAGAGTCAGAGAGGTGGCTGATGTCAATCAGAGGAAGATTTGTTTTCATTGCTAGAATACTTTACATTCTCTGGCTGAGCGCCGATCAGATAGACTCTATTGTGTTCCGGGCATTAGACAGGAAGGTCTCGGCTCGAACCCGGAACACAGTGCAATATGTTGTATGTAGCCTTAGTTTATAGAGCATATCCAGTAGCCTCACATGTTAGTGAGGGACATAGTTAGGTTGGGCCAGTTTTAAATCAGTGGGATACAAAATAGAGTTTCAAACTCTCTGCCATCACGGCTTTCTGCTCTCCAACCAACCAAAATCTGCCCTGGGTCAGTCAGATTTGCAGAACGTCCTGAACCATCTCTTGTACCAGGGAGTGGAATCTCATTGTGTTTCTGTGTGAGACACCATGGCAACTGAAGGTGGCAGGGTTGTAAACAAGACTTAAGGCTGCATTATAATTGGTTGTCAAGGTAATCACAACATTGTTCCGTCATTGTAAACCAGTGACGACATGTCCCTTTACAGGCACACTAATGCATGAATAGTTCTGTAATGGTCCATAGATTATTGTCTTGGCACATGGGACTGTTTGTAAAGGTTAATCTAGAGTTTACAAATCTTAGGAGGGGAAAACTTTGTGGCATATACAGTGGGGAAAATAATGATTTGATCATCTGCATATTTTGTTTGCCCACTTACAAAGAAAGGAAGGGTCTATAATTTTTATCATAGGTGTATTTTAAATGATAGAGACAGATTATCAACCATAAATCCAGGAAAAACACATAAAACAAATGCTAAAAATTAAGTTGCAGTTCAGTGAGTAAAATAAGCATTTGATTCCCAAGCTGAACATGACATGGTACTTGGAGAAACCCTTGTTGGCAAGCACAGAAGTAAGACTTCTAGTTGGTGACCAGGTTTTCACACATCTCGGCAGGAATTTTGGTCCACTCTTCTTTACAGATCTTCTGTAAATCCTTAAGGATTCTTGGCAGCTCAAAGTTTCAGTTCCCTCCATAAATTTTCTATAGGATTAAGGTCTGGAGACTGACTAGGCCACTCCATGACCTTCATGTACTTCTTCTCGAGCCACTCCTTGCCTTGGAGGTATGTTTTGTATCATTGTCAGACCTATCCACAACCCATCTTCTGTGTTCTGGCTGAGGTTCTCATTCAAGATTTTGCAATTCATGGAATTGGCCCTTTTAATGTGGTAAAGTCAGCCAGTACCTTTAGCAGAGAAACAGCCCCAAAGCATCATGTTTCCACCTCTGTGCTTGACTGTAGGTATTGTGTTAGGGTCATAGTCAGCATTTTTCTTCCTGCAACTACGGCGAGTCTAGTTAATGCCAAAGAGCTCAATTTTGGTCTCATCTGACCACAGCACTTTCTCCCAATCCTTTTACGAATGCTTTAGATGTTCATTGGCATGATTGTACACGTGTCTTCTTGAGGAGAAGGACTCGCCATGTTTGGAGAAAGAAAAAAATGCGGCCTATGACCCTAAGAGCACCATCCCTACAGTGAAGCACGGAAGTGGAAAAGTTATGCTTTGGGGCTGTTTCTCTGATAAAGGCACAGACCAAGGATACTGGTGGACAGCGCTTTATGGACTAAAGGTGGTGAAAAAGTGGATACCAAGGGCATTGAAGGGTTAACACCATCCAAAGGGGCAGCTGGTGGAGCATGGAGTGGCACCAATGTGCCATTCACTGGCATTCATGTGGCCATTCACTGGCATTCATCAAACTAAAATTCACAGGGATTGTTTCCTACCATCAGACAGTGATACAGTGGAGCTTTTTGGCCCACTGAATGACGATTTAGACACTATTATGGATCCTGCATTTTTTCTTATTTACTTTTTAACTTTTTTTGTCTTCCCTACATAGTGTTTATTACAAGGGCAGGATAGCATATTTATCACCCTAGTTGTTGGGCAATTCACAAATTGTTTTATTTTGAACCTTTTGGAGCCATCAAAGTTGAAGAGTTCATCTGTCTTGTGTATATATTTACAGATCTGACAATGTCCACACGCATACATTCCTACTGTGGGTATGTAATTCGTTAACCAATTGCTCTTATTAGGGCATCTCTAATATCCTGATTGGACAAGGATATCGGTTGAGTTCCTGGCTCCTTTAGCCGTTAGTAGTGGTCTGGGTCTAACGATCTCCCAGATATAAGGTGACATAGTTAGAACGGACCAATGCCTTTCAAGGATAGATTTTACCTGTTTCCATTGTGAACTGAATTTGGTTACAATCAGTGGATATTGATCCTTCTTTTTGGATTCCTGTTTGGAGTCAATCAGGAGGTCAGTACGTTTTTTTTAGGGCTGCCTGTTTCCTAGCTTTTCTCAGGGGTTTATGTGGGTACCCTCTTTCCCTATATCTCTGGTACATTTCATGTGCTTCCACCTTAAGTCAGTCCCTGGAGCAGTTCCTTCTAATTCTGCAGATGATGCACTGTTCCCCCAGCTATTAAGTGTAAGCAGCCTGCTGTACTGGGACTCACACCATATCATCACTTTACTATCTCACCACCTAACACCATTCAGTGTACCCCAGCATTCAAACATTGTGGATGATTACGCTTTGAACAAGATCTTCAGCCTCTCTACACCCAGCCATCTGGAAAACACCCTTGAGCCTCTGTGGAACTTTAGAGTTATCTATCTCAAGAATAGTGTGTCTGGATGAATGCTTTGAGGTGTGTGAGCAGCTGCGCCTCCGCCCTATCTAAGACAACGTTGTCTTTTTTTAAAAAATGTTTATTTCCGGTGAACGTCTTTCTCAATCGTATACCGTTTTGTACTGCTTGCTATTTATCAGTTACCTATGACCGCCTTCTGAGTGAACCTTTTATTCACTAATTTATTTTCTTTTTGTTTTCGGTATTGCTTTAGGTCATAGGACTGCACTGTAGATGTCCTGTGACACCCCGTGATCTAGAGGTAGGCTGATCCCGCCGCATACTAGTAAGCAGGCTAACATAAACGAGCTATAGGCAATTTATTCATTGTTGATCCAGGTTGTTTATAGTCTTTGTATCATGATCATGAGGCAGAGCCAATCAGGTAACAGAACCGGAGACCAGGGGAGCTGAGCCGAAGTGGCGGGCGCGCCTGGATGACATGCAGCACCAGTGGATGGGTGAAGGAAGGCTAGAAGCCCATGAACCAGCGTTGAACGCAGGCTCGTCTGTTGCCGTGACGTTGCTTTTTGTGCCCATACACTTTATCAAAGTCTTTTGATAAAGCGCATGCATGGAAACCACATAATCACGGCAATAGACAAGCCTGCGTTCCACGCTGGTTCACAGACTTGTATCCTTCACACATCCACTTTGGTGCTGCATGTCAACCAGATGCGCCCACCACTTCGGCTCGGCTCCCCTGATCACCATTTCTGTTTCCTGGTTGTCTCTGCCTCACGATCGGCAAGGCATCCCCCAAGCAGTGACACTGGATCCTCCAGCTTGGTTCCCGGATTGCCACACATCATCCCGCATTCCGTGGCAATGCTAGCCCCGACCAAGTTTCCATCTCTCAGAGCACGGACCAACTGGCCCTTTGTTTGGAGTAAACCCTTTCATGCCATTGGGACCCACGGTAGTATCGTATTTTTTTTAATGTTTATTTTAATTATTTATCCATGACTGTTTATTGATGGAATAAAACATTGCCTTTACTTATGGCTTAATTGACTTTTCTCTTACATTCATTGACAGACGCAGCCTCTCCTCATGACACGTGGGTTATGTACCTTTTACTAGGAGTAGACTAGGCAGAACGAATTTTCAGAAAGCAAAGCATATCAGTTTTCTTCTGCCTAGTGTAAGGAGTTAGACCTGGTTCCCTGCTGGGAACTGCGGTTCCCCTAAAGTTTTTTTCTTTTTATCTTTTATTCAAGATTTTGCGCAAGCCTTCTGATGAAGACTGCAATCAAGTAGCTGGCTGGGGACCACGCAGATTTTCTGGGTCCTGCCATCTCCCCAGCACAGCCACCGGATGCGAGCCACCCTTAGCACTGGCGGGGTTCGCCGCATCCTGCCCGTTCTGTGCGGGCGGCCGGTGGGTTAAAGGTCCCACCTTGCGTGCCCAGTGTCCTGGCTATGGCCAGTCCGTGGGTCGCTTGGCCAGCAGCATCCCTCCCCACCTGGGGGGAGGAAGGTCTGCCCGGGTGGCTACCCGCTACGCCCGTCTGGATGGGGGGGCGACTAGCGGTACTACTCTGGTGGGGGGGGGGGGGCACAGGCCACTGGTCCCTGCCATGTCCTTCACCTGCTCGCACGGCTGCCCGCCCACTCACGACCTGCCCGCTCCGCCGCCGCTCGCCTGCCATGATGCACGGACTGCTCGGTCGTTTGCCATGTGGCCGCCGCCATTTTGGCGGCATCGGCCGCCATTTTTTCGGGGCTGCAACCGCCACCATTTTGCCGCGGTGGCGGCCATTTTGTAGGTCTTTGGCCTCTAGTGGTTGTCAGCGGCCATTTTTGGTTGGTCTCCATGTATGGGAGATTTCCATGTGCTTTTGGCGCCATTCCTTCTCAGACCACAGCGGCAGCAAGGATAGCAGAATCAGCAGCTCGGGCATCGGCACATCCGGTCATTGGCAGACAGTGGCAGCCTCTCTGGGCACACAGTGGCACAGGGTTCCACAAGTATTGCTGACTTTCTCCCTGGGGTGCAGGGGTGGTGGTGCTGGGTCCTACTGGGCAAATCCTGAGGCCTTGCAGGGGGTGGCACTGAGGGGGGTGATGGCTGGTAGGTCTCACAAGTGTCGTGGCGCAATGGTGGCTGAGCCCACATTTTCTTCTCCGGAGGGGTCCGCAGAAGCACAGGCCGCGCTGGGACCTCTGGTTCCCCTAGATCAGTTAACCTTCATTCTAGAGGAGTTTTTCGCCCGGGGGGAATCAGACCGGTATAGGGGGGCCCCTAAAAGGCGTCCCCCTCCCCCACAATCCTCTGAGGAGGACTCAGAACCAGAAGGGGGCTCTGAGGTCACGGGGACCCCCGTGGAGCTCTCAGACGGAGAGCTGGAGCCCTCGGATGGGGAGGAGGACCAAGGGGCCTCAGTGGCTCGTGAAAAGGCGCTAGTGGGCGCCCTGGTCGCGGCTGTTCGTAGTTCTCTGCACCTGGATCATGATGGAGATGCACAGGCGTCTGCCTATACGTTTGGGTCCAAGAAGCCCTCTCGTGCTCCTAGGGTTTTTCCCTACCTCCAGTATTTTGACCAGTATGTGTATAAGGAATGGAAGTGCCCGCGGAATTCCTTTACCCTGCCAAAACTATTTTCTGTGCGCTATCCCTTTTGAGGACAGCCTGTTATAGAAATGGGTCTCCCCCTTGGTGGACCCGCCTGTGGCCCGCCTAAACAAGGTGACAACTATTCCCCTGGAGGGGCCTCCCTCTTTTAGGGATCCGGCCGATAGGCGGACAGAAGCAGTGTCTAAGGCACTCTTTTTGGTGGCGGGGGCAGCCATGCGACCGGCTTTGGCGTCTGTCATGGTAGCTCAGTCGCTCACGGAGTTGTGCGCTTGAGTGGAGTGAGGCACGGGGCGGCATAGATTCGCCTGAGTCTGTGCAACGAGCAGAACACCTGGTGCAAGGGCTCCGTTATCTTTGTGACGCAGCCCTGGGCTTGATACCGATGTTGTCACAAATGTTGGTTTTTGCAATCATTATCAGGCGCCTGCTGTGGCTGCGACGCTGGTCGGGTGACCACGCGTCCAAAAAAGGCCTCACAGATCTTCTCTTTCAAGGTGGCCGGCTATTTGGGCCCCAATTGGACGAAATCATTAAGGATTTCACTGGGGGGGGGAAGAGTATGTTTCTTCCTGAACCCAAACGGCGTGACCAACGCCGCAAACAGGGACCCCAGCCCTCAGGGCAGAAAGGTTTTTTCGTGCTCCCGGTCATGCGGGCAGGAACGCCCGGGCCGGCAAGTCTGCCTCGGGCTCTGGTAAGCGTCCCTGGCAACGCAAGACCAAAAAGACGGAGGATAAGTCGTCCTCCGCATGATAGGTTGCCTGATTCTCGGGTGGGGGGACGACTTCTGGGGTTCGCGGACCGCTGGAACGCATCTCCGATTGGTGGGTGTGGGAGGTGGTCTCCTCCGGGTACAAGATAGAGTTAAGCATCCGCCCCCCGGACAGGTTCTTCCCGTCCAATTTAAGGCTCCCTCCGGAGCGTCGGCTAGTGCTCCAAGAGGCTGTGCTGTCGATGTCCAAACGGGTGATTGTGCCAGTCCCTCCGGTGTAGAGATTCCGCGGCTTCTATTCAAACCTCTTTGTGGTACCAGGCCAGTTCTGGACTTGAAGGCGCTCAATCACTTTGTGAAGAAGCGCAAATTCAGGATGGATCAGTCCGTTCGGTCGTGGCCGCCCTGCACCAAGGGGACTGGCTGGCATCCCTGGACATCAAGGACGCATATCTACATGTTCCCATCTATGTCAGGCACCAGCACTTCCTGCGCTTTGCTGTAGGGAACCTTCATTACCAGTTTGTGGCTCTCCGCCTTGGCCTGGCCTCGGCTCCGCGGATGTTCACCAAGTTACTGGCTCCGGTGCTCGCTCTGTTGCGGCAGAGGGGCATTGCTGTGGTGGCCTACTTGGACGATCTACTCGTGTGGAGTCGGCGTGGGCTCTGGAGGACAATGTTACTGTCACTCTGACCTCACTGAGGGACTTCGGTTGGCTGATCAACCTACAGAAGTCGACATTGACCCCGTCCTGTCGCCTCGAATATCTGGGTCTGACATTGGACATGGTGCAGGCGAAGGTATTTCTACCTCCGGACAAGTTGCTGGCACTGCAAGTAGCAGTGCGGTCCCTTCTGTCATGACGGTAGTCCTCCTTACGTTTTTGCATGCGGGTGCTGGGGCACATGGTCTCGTCCTTCGAGGTGATACCGAATGCCCAGAGTCACACCCGGCTCCTGCAGCGAGCGATACTACTGTAGTGGGACAGGTCCCCTTCGTCTCTGGACCGTCTGATCCGGCTGGATCATCTGACCAGGGGGTCGTTGGCTTGGTGGCTTCAGGCCCCGGCACTGACCCTGGGGAAGTCGTTTCTTCCTCTAGATTGGTCGATAGTTATGACAGATGCCAGTCTCTCGGGCTGGGGAGGAGTCCTGGGGAACCTGTCGGCTCTGGGCAGTTGGTCGACGCAGGAGTCTCGACTCCCGAACATTGGGTTGGAGCTGAGGGCAATCAAGCTCTGTCTCCTCCGCTGGTAGGAAAGGCTGCGCGGCCTCCCGGTTCGGGTTCAGTCGGACAACGCCACGGCTGTGTCGTACTTGAACCATCAGGACGGGACAAGAAGCTCGGCAGCAGAGGCAGCTCACATCCTAAGGTGGGCAGAGCTTCACTTCATGTGCCGGCATTCTCCGCCATCTACATTCCGGGTGTAGAAAATTGGAAGGCGGACTTCCTAAGTCGCCAAAAGCTGGACCAGGGGGAATGGTCCCTTCATCCAGAGGTCTTTCGCCAGATTTGCGAAAGGTGGGGCACGCCAGATGTGGATCTCCTGGCGTCCAGATTCAATCACAAGGTGAAGACCTTTGTGAGCAGGTCAAGGGACCCGTTGGCAGCAGCATCGGATGCTCTGGTGGTCCCGGTACAGGCTTCTGTACACCTTTCCTCCTCTCAAGCTTCTACCGTGGTTACTGCGCAGGATAGAAGTGGAGAGAATCCCAACAATCCTGGTGGCACCGGATTGGCCTCAGCGCCCTTGGTACGCTAATGTGGTGGGGATGGTAACAGACTTTTAATGGCGACTTCCGCTTTGTGAAGATCTACTGTCGCAGGGCCCCATCTTGCACCCTGCTTTACCGTCGCTGGCTTTGACGGCATGGCTATTGAGTCCCAGGTGTTGAGGGACAGGGGGGGTCTCTGAGTCAGTGATCCCCACTATGCTTAAGGCGCGCAAGTGTACTTCGCGCAAGATTTATCATCGCATCTGGAAGGCCTATATTGCCTGGTGCGAGTCGGGGGTTGGAATCCCCGTTCCTTTGCAGTTGCCCGGGTGCTGGCCTTTCTTCAACAAGGCCTGGACCAAAAGTTGGCTTTGAGCACCCTCAAGGGCCAGATCTCTGCTCTGGCGATCCTCTTTCAGCGTCCTTTGGCAACGCATTCTTTGAGCCATACATTCATACAGGGGGTGTGTCATGTGGCTCCTCGGGTACGGTCACCTTTGGCACCGTGGATCTGAACTTGGTACTTTCTGTATTGCCGAAACCGCCTTATGAGAAGATCAGGGATATCCCCTTTCAATTGCTGTCTCAGAAGGTCGCCTTCTTGGTGGCTATCACATCCGCTAGGCGGGTGTCTGAAATATTATAAACACAACTCCAGCGCCAACCCCGTGCAAATAGTTAAACAATATAGAACAATATTAGACAGAATGTAGTCCATATTAATATGTAAACATTCAACCGTAATGATGGATGTCAAAATTAGTGAACAATAAAGTGCAAAAATAGTCCATAAATGTCCACAGATGATGTATATTCAGCTGATATATGTGATAAAGTGACAATAGTGCTCTTCAGTGCTTCATACAAATTAGTGCAAAAAGAAGTGCCAAGTGCCAGGACCCCTCTTGTGTCCCCACTCACCAGAAGAAATGGACCTACTGCTTTGCAGTCAGCAGGTCAAAAGAGCGGGGTGATGATTAGAGATGGTTCCTGGCTGAACACTGGAGCAGGTAAGTGTTGGAATGGTCCCCAAAATGAATCAATCCTTGGTAACTCGAAAAAACAAGGGAACACTCATAGTGTATACCGTGTAAAACTATTTTATTTGCGCATATATAATCTACTTACAAGAATTTCCATGGTAAAACTGCATATATTCAATAGCACAATGTGGTGACTGATTTGCGAGCGTCCGCCTCTCTCACACCGCCGGCGGACGTAACGTATACAGCTGCAACGGGCCGGAAGTGACGTCAACGCGTTTCGCTTCCTGTGTCAAATCGTCATCACGGACCTGGTGTCTGAAATGGCAGCTTTGTTGTGCAGGCCCCCCCTATTTGGTCCTACATAAGGATAAGGCGGTGCTGCACCCGTCTCCTTCGTTCCTTCCGAAGGTAGTCTCCTCTTTTCACATTAATGAGGACATTGTCCTCCCCTCTCTGTGTCCGCACCCTCTCACCCTAAGGAGATTGCTCTGCATTCCTTGGATGTGGTGAGAGCATTGCGGGTGTAATTGGCAGCAATGGCTCCTTTCAGGAAGTCGGATGCGTTGTTTGTGCTGACAGATGGGCCGCACAAAGGGTTGGCGGCTTCTTCGGCCACTGTTTCACGTTGGATCAGACAGACCGTGACCCATGCGTATACTGTTCGGGGCGAAGTACCCCCTTTTCCGTTCACGGCTCATTCCACCAGGACGATTAGCACTTCCTGGGCGTTTAGACACCAAGCATCGGTGTCTCAGGTGTGCAAGGCGGCTACTTGGGCCTCGGTGCACACTTTTGTTAAGTTTTTTACAAAGTTGATGTGTCAGCATCCACGGATTCTGCTTTTGGCCGCAAAGTTTTACAGGCGGCGGTGTAGGCGCGGCTGGCGCCTCCCGAGATTTTCTGTGGGTACAGTTGTTATTGTTTGCCCACCCCTCCGTTTGACACTGCTTTGGGACGTCCCCACGTGTCATGAAGACTAGCTGCGTCTGTCAATGAACGTAAGAGAAAATAGGATTTTATTAAGAACTTACCATAAAATCCTTTTCTCTGAGTTCATTGACAGACGCAGCACCCACCCCTCTGTGTTTGTACGGCTTGTTACGAACTGATATGCTATGCAGGGCTGAGGGGTTATGTGCTGAGTAAGGACTGCCCCCTTGGGGAGGGGCAAGCTTTGCTTTCTGAACTTTCGTTCTGCCTAGTCTACTCCTAGTAAGAGGTACATAAGCCACGTGTCATGAAGAGCGGCTGCTTCTGTCAATGAACTCAGAGAAAAGGATTTTACGGTAAGTTCTTAATAAAATCCTATTTTTTTCACCTCCTCTACATTCAGTCCATAGAGCGTTGTCCACCAGTATCCTTTGTTCTACATTCTTCCAAATGTTTTTGTCAGCTGTACTGGCTCTGGATAAGTCGTAACTGTTTTGGTTGCCATATATCACCGTATGATCCACAGTTTTTTAGAGCTTAACACCTACAGATCCGCGCTATTGCCGAAGTACGGCTCCAGCGCGGATCAGAAATGCCGGAACGTCGTCCCCTGTGCACGCTCCCGGCGCGCCCCCTGGCGGCAGCGGCGACGCGTGCCCGTGGGTCGGGCGGACTCTATGTCCGCTCGAGACCCACGATCGCCTGACAGAGCTGCAGAACGGAGAACCGCCGATGTAAACACAGCGGTTCTCCGTTCTGTGACAGGGGACATAACAGATCCACTGATCCCTGTCACTGGGATCACTTAGATCTGTTCTGTCCCGGCCAGCCCCCCACAGTTAGAACACACCCAAGGAACACTGTTAACCCCTTCACTGCCCCCTGCAGGTTAACCCCTTCACTGCCAATGACATTTACACAGTGATCAGTGGACATTTAAATTTCTGATCGCTGTATAAATGTCATTGGTCCCAAAAATGTGTAAAAAATGTCCGACATTTCTGCTGCAATATCGCAGTCCCGATAAAAATCGCAGATCGCTGCCATTACTAGTAAAAAATAATAAAAACGCCATAAATCGATTCCCATAGTTTGTAGAAGCGATAACTTTTGCGCAAACCAATCAATATACGCCGATTGCGATTTTTTTTTTTTTTTTTTTTTTACCAAAAATATGTAGAATATAAATCGGCCAAAACTGATGAATATTGTTTTTTAATGGATTTGTACTTTAGCAAAAAGTAAAAAATATTCTTTTTTGCAAAATTGTTGCTCATTTTTTGTTTATAGCGGCGATCAGAAATGACGCAGAGGTGATCAAATACCACCAAAAGAAAGCTATATTTTTGGGGAAAAAAGGACGCAGGAGGGGGGTTTAAGTGCCCAGTAAGGAAGTGGTTAAAGTGATGGTTAAACCCCCCCCCCCCCCAAAAAAAAAAAATCATGATCCTGTCCCTTCAACCACTTCAGATCCAGAAAATATTTTACCCACCTCCTTACCAGGCCATTTTTTTCGATACAGCACTGTGTTGTTTTAACTGACAATTGCGCAGTCGTGCAACGCTGTACCCAAATAAAATTGATGTCCTTTCCCCCCCCATAAATAGAGCTTTCTTTTGGTGGTTTTTGCTCTATAAACAAAAAGACCGACAATTTTGAATAAAAAAAACAATATTTTTTACTCTGTTATAAAACATCCCCAGTAAGAAATCAAATGTCTTCATCAATTTAGGCCAATATGTATTATGCTACATATTTTTGGTAAAAAAAAAAAATCCCAATAAGCGTATTGGTTTGGGCAAAAGTTATAGCGTCTACAAACTATGGGATATATTTAGGGACCTTTTTTTTATTGTTTTTACTAGTAATGGCAGCGATCTGCAATTTTTAGCTGCACTTCGATATTGCAGCGGACAAATTGGACACAAAATTACATTTTTGGGGACCAGTGTCATCAATACAGTGATGGGTGCTAAAAAAAAAAAATGCACTGATACTGTATAAATGACGCTGGCAGGGAAGGGGTTAACGATTAAAAACAAAAGAAGGGAGCACTGACCTAGTGCAGTACCATTTTTAAAAGGTTTATTAAAAGTATTAGAATAAAAATATATATACTCACAAACAGAGCAATATAGAACGCATTAAAGCGCTACAAGGCGAACACAGCGCCTCCAGGACTACTTTGACGCTCCACTACAGCAGGGAGGCCAGACTGTGTCCATATGGCTAGGCGAACCCTCTTCCTCATTGCCTACAAGCCAACTGGCCTACCCCTTATATATATACACACCCTCATATGCAGGCATGCTGGGTACTGCTATTTAGGTACCTCCCCCTCTTTTTTTGGGAGTGGGGGCAGGAAAACCTGGCAATCCAATCCAGCTATGGAGTTTTTCATACATAATAATGTGCCATAAAACAATGCATAACACCACATACATGCTACACAATACAAAATATTAAAGTAATAATAATGACAATAATGGTAACCGTATAATCAGATAAACACTTTGTCCCATACATGCAGCGCAATAGACCCTCGGTTCTTGCCCTGTGTACCTGGATAATTCCTTTCCACAGCTGCAGTCTCATGGTGTAAGTCTCTTACTCCTGACTGAGCTCCCAGATCCACCCTTTCATTCTTATTTTAGCAGTGTCCTAGTGGATAGCTCTACACCTACCTCACTAACAGGGATGTAGAGATCGATTACAACTCATCTGCATACTGTGTGTCTCCATTAGGCGTACCACGATCGCGTGGAGTGCACACAGAGCTGCCAAAACCGGAAGTGCGTTCCACATAATGTGATTCTCAGGTGGTGACAGGAAGTAAGGGGCGGGGCACAATCTAGTGTCGCCCGAGGTTGAAGATAGACAGGACAAGACACACTGGGGAGGACCGCCCACTAATCCAGGCTGGATCTAAAGTGAATATCTTCATGGATTAAATAGCCAGTGGATTCATATGATGCATGTATATAACACATGATCGGGACCAATTGAGTAAGAAAAGTAGATTAGATACTAATAGTCAAAGTAATATAGAATAGCATATTGGATAGATGGATATATCAATACAACACCAAAAAGTATGTGAGAACAGGAGTAAGCGGTGCAGTGTTTGTCCCATACAAGGAATGCCTACATCTAACAAATCATGTTTGCATGTATACACAATGGGGCATATCAATTTTGCCAGTTACATCTCCACGTGTACGCATAGAAGTCCCATTCATAGTGTACGGGCACTAATAGGCGCCCCACACCAAGCTACATTTTCTCAAACTAAAAAATCCATCATAGAGGATGGGAGACTTTTTGTATCGTACAATGACCATGGAGAAGGAGCCTATCAAAAGCAACAGATGTAGTTGCACAATCTATAGGGGAATAAGCCACCTATTGACTGCTTCTTGAAACCAAATATACACAACTTGTATGGACCAGAATCCTAATACATCCACATCTAGAGAAGGGGGAAAGAACAACCCACATACGCACATATATGTATAATATATATCAACATGCACATGTACACATAACCATTCAACAACAGAGTGCAGTAGTGGGATAGTACCATGCAAGTGTGTACAGTATCTCACAAAAGTGAGTACACCCCTCACATTTTTGTAAATATTTTATTATAACTTTGCATATGACGACACTGAATAAATAATTTGCTACAGTGTAAAGTAGTGAGTGTACAGCTTGTAGAACAGTGTAAATTTGCTGTCCCCTCATAATAACACACAGCCATACATATCTAAATTGCTGGCAACAAAAGTGAGTACACCCCTAAGTGAAAATGTCCAAATTGGGCCCAAAGTGTCAATATTTTGTGTGGCCACCATTATTTTCCAGCTCTGCTTTAACTCTCTTGGGCATGGAGTTCATCAAAGCTTCACAGATTGTCACTGGAGTCCTCTTCCACTCCTCCACGATGACCATGAAACCTTGTGCTCCTCCACCTTCCGTTTGAGGATGCCCCACAGATGCTCAATAGGGTTTAGCTTTGGAGACATGCCTCAGCTTCTTTAGCAAGGCTGTGGTCGTCCTGGAGGTGTGCTGGGGTCGTTGTCGTGTTGGAATACTGCCCTGCGGCCCAGTCTCCGAAGCAGGGGGCTCATGCTGTGCTTCAGTATGTCACAGTATATGTTGGCCTTCATAGTTCCCTCAATGAACTGTTACTCCCCAGTGCCGGCAGCACTTATGCAGACCATGACACTCCCACCACCATGCTTGACTTTAGGCAAGAGATTCTTGTCTTTGTACTCCTCACCTGGTTGCTGCCACACACACTTGACACCATCTGAACCAAATAAGTTTATCTTGGTTTCATCAGACCACAGGGCATGGTTCCAGTAATCCATGTCCTTAGTCTGCTTGTCTTCAGCAAACTGTTTGTGGGTTTTCTTGTGCATCATCTTTAGAAGAGGCTTCCTTCTGGAACGACAGCCATGCAGACCAATTTGATGCAGTGTGCGACGTATGGGCTGAGCACTGGCAGGCTGTCCCCCAACCCTTTAAACCTCTGCAGCAATGCTGGCAGCACTCATATGTCTATTTCCCAAAGACAACCTCTGGATATGACGCTGAGCACGTGCACTCAACTTCTTTGTTCGACCATGGTGAGTGGAACCTGTCCTGTTAAACCACTGTATGGTCTTTGCCATTGTGCTGCAGCTCAGTTTCAGGGTCTTGGCAATCTTCGTATAGCTTAGGCCAACTTTATGTAGAGCAACAATTCTTTTTTTCAGACCCTCAGAGTTCTTTGCCATGAAGTGCAGTGTTGAACTTCCAGTGACCAGTATGACAGAGTGAGAGCGATAACACCAAATTTAACACACCTGTTCCCCATTCACACCTGAGACCTTGTAACACTAACAAGCCACTTGACACCAGGGAGGAAAAATGGCTAATTGGGCCCAATTTGCACAGTTTCACTTAGGGGTATACTCACTTTTGTTGCCGGAGGTTAATGGCTGTGCGTTGAGTTATTTTGAGGGGACAGCAAATTTATACTGTTATACAAGCTCACTACTTTACATTGTTGCAAAGTGTCATTGCTTCAGTGTTGTCAATTGAAAAGATGGAATAAAATATTTACAAAAATGTAAGGGGTGTACTCACTTTTGTGAGATACTGTATGCACGCACACACACATCATGCGCTGAACACTAGAGGGGCATCAGTGATTGGTGAAAGAGTGAACCTCTCCATGAAGGAGGGGGGACCAGAACATCACTCAGCCAAACAGCACCGGGGAACCCAAAGGACGGAAAAGGAACCCAAAGGACCCTAAACTTTGCCCCTGAGAACCCCCCAACCTATTTGAGTTGTTTATCGATATTAAATTCTTACGGAACCTCACTATCAAGCCCTTTTTTGCGTTTAAAGAAAAAGATTAATCTGCAAATGGTAATATGATACCTCTGTTCTATTCCCCTATAGATTGTGCAACTACATCTGTTGCTTTTAATAGTCTCCTCCATGGTCATTGTACAATACGAAGGTCTCCATCCTCTATTATCTACTATGGATTTTTTAGTTTGAGAAAATTTAACTTGGTGTGGGGCGCCTATTAGTGCCCATACACTTTGGATGGGGCTTCTATGCGTTCACATGGAGATGTAACTGGCAAGAGTGATATGCCCTGTTGTGCATACATGCAAACATGATTTGTTAGATGTAGTCATTCCTTGTATGGGACAAACACTGCACTGTTTAGTCCTGCTCTCACATACTTTTTGGTGTTGTATTGATATATCCACCTATCCAAAATATCCTGATGTGTCTAGCCACAATTTAGCCTAGTGGCATCTTGGGCTCAAACGGAGTATACCAACCCTATCAAATGCCTAAGTGTGCTGTATGTTTCTGTCAGTATTTTTTACTATGTGCTTGATAGCCCACATTTGCTGATTTGTCCTTTGAAAACCAGGACATTATATAACATGCTTGGTTGTGCTACTTATAGATAGCGCTGCACTATTATTGTTCTATTATATTATATTACTTTGACTATTAGTACTATTGGTAACTAATCTACTTTTCTTACTCAATTGGTCCCGATCATGTGTTATATACATGGTCACACATAGTTGTTATACATGCATCATATGAATCCACTGGCTATTTAATCTATGAAGATATTCACTTTAGATCCAGCCTGGATTAGTGGGCGGGTGTCTCCTCCCCCTTGTGTGTCCTGTCTATCTTCAACCTCGGACGACACTAGATGGTGCCCCACCCCTTCCTGTCACCCCCTGAGAATCACACTATGTGTGACCCGGAAGTGGCGTCAGTGGAACACACTTCCGGTTTTGGCAGCTCTGTGCGCTCCACACGATCGTGGTACGCCTAATGGAGACCACAGTATGCAGATGAGTTGTAATCGATCTCTACATCCCTGTTAATGAGGTAGGTGTAGAGCTATCAACTAGGACACTGCTGAATAAGAATGACAGGGTGGATCTGGGAGCTCAGTCAGGAGTAAGAGACTTACACCATGAGACTGCAGCTGTGGATAGGAATTATCCAGGTACATGGCAAGAACCGAGGGTCTATTGCACTGCATGTATGGGACAAAGTGTTTATCTGATTATATGGTTACCGTCATTGTTTTAATATTATTACTTTAATATTTTGTATTGTGTAGCATGTATGTGATGTTATGCTTTGTTTTATGGCACATTATTATGTATGAAACTCCATAGCTGGATTGGATTGCCAGGTTTCCCTGCCCCCACTCCCAAAAAAGAGGGGGAGGTACCTAGATAGCAGTACCCAGTATGCCTGCATATGAGGGTGTGTATATATAAAGTGGTAGGCCAGTTGGCTTGTAGTCTCTGAGGTAGAGGGTTTGCCCTGGACATGTGTCAGCCTAGCCATATGGACACATTCTGGCCTCCCTGCTATAGTGGAGCGTCAAAGTAGTCCTGGAGGCGCTGTGTTCGCCTTGTAGCGCTTTTATGCCTTCTATATTGCTCAGTTTATGAGTATATATTTATTCTAATACTTTTTATAAACCTTTTAAACTGAACTGCACTAGGTCGGTGCTCTCTTCTCTTGTTTTTAATCTTTAGTACCTTTTTGGGTGCCCATGGTCCTGAGGAAAGCTGCAAGACCCATGAGTGTGGAAATATATTCACATTTGTCAAGAATCATTCAGGTTCCTTGACTCCACCTAATTCACCAATAGACCCAAGCGCAGGAGGATTGGTTTTTATGGAAGGGGTTAACTCCGGGGGTGATCAAAGGGTTAAATGTGTCCTTGGGAGGTGCTTACTAACTGTGTGGGGGACGGATACACTGGAGGAAAAAAGAGATCCGTGTTTTAGCTTGGCTGAAACACAAAATCTCTCTTTTGCTCCCTGACAGATCAACGGTTTGCCTTGTTTACAAGGCACACCGCTGCTCCATCCCTCCACTGAACGATTGGTGGTTCGCGGCGGGCACCGGACCTGCTGATTGGCTCCCGCTGTGTCCAATCACAAAGTAGGCACTCCGGCAGCATGCGCTCCCTACACCACATGCACAAAACCACTTACAGGTACGTGATTTTGCGCAGCTGGGTCGCCCTGCCGCAGTGTATATGCGGTGGGCGGTCCTGAATCGGTTAAGGCACAAGCTATAGCATAGTGCTTTTGCCTAGTCAGTTGCCCCTTTTGTATCTCTTATAGCACCTAGTTGCTTCTGCCTGGTCCTGACTCCCCTCATGCGAACAGATTACTTTATCATAGCTGCGGATCAATGAGATCGTGGTCAGGATACGTGCCTCCGTCATATAGCTTCTGTCCTGTGTGTTTTGTCTCTGCAGCTCCCCCCTCCTCTCTCCCTGTCAACTCCGTAGGGTTCAGTAAGAACACAATCTCACGGCCCCTCCCCTATCCTCTTCTCACACCCCCTCCCCTCTCCTCTGGCCTTCATTCACTGACTGAGGGGAATCTCTGCCCCTCCCACTTTGCTCTTTTAGATGGATAGAAACTAGAAACGAGCACAAAGAAAAAAGGTATTTAGAATTGGAAAAAAAAACCTGCACTGCTTAATGAACGTTGCTTCTTGCTAAAGATACAGACCGGCTTTGCCACATGGATGGGGCCATGTATTGTAAAATCATGGATGAGAACCTTCTCTCAGCCAGAACACTGAAGATGGGCCATGGATGGGTCTTTCAGTATGACAATGACCTAAAACATACCGCCAAGGCAACAAAGGAGTGGCTCAAGAAGAAGCACATGAAGGTCATGGAGTGGCCTAGCCAGTCTCCAGACCTTAATCCTATAGAAAATTTATGGAGGAGCCAAAACTTTGAATTGCCAAGAGACAGACAAAAAACCTTAAGGATTTAGAGAAGATCTGTAAAGAAAAGTGGACCAAAATCCCTCCTGAGATGTGTGCAAACCTGATCACTAACTACAAGAAACCTTTTACCTCTGTGCTTGCCAAGAAGGGTTTCTCCACCAAGTACTAAGTCATGTTTGGCTTGGGGATCAAATACTTATTTTAGCAACTCAATTTATAACATTTGTATCATGTTTTTTCTGGATTTTTGGTTGATATTCTGTCGCTATCATTTAAAATACATCTATGATAAAAATTATAGACCTTAATTTCTTAGTAAGTGGGCAAACTAACAAAATCTGCAGGGGATCAAATAATTATTTTCCCCACTGTAGACTAAATAGCAGTGGCTTCTTAATATAAAAAGAATTGCCCTCTGATTTAAATATTTAGCACTATTTTAATTTTTACCTCTCTTCCTATATTGTGCTTACAAATACTTTATATTTAATGTAAACGTTACTGGTCAAAGTGTAAGCCAAATAAACTGACATAGGGAGCTGCATGTGGACCTAGAGTTCTCTGTCTCCCCAAAAGACTAGAAATTCAGGCATGTAAAGGAGTTCAAACACTCTGGATTAGAGCTGCAAACATCGTCAGAACTGACTGAACATTGAGCTGTCCAGGATAACGGCAATAGAGGCCAGTGTTGTTTGACTTTTTGACTTTGAAGAATTTGTTTCTGACGCAAGATTTTAATACAAGATCTGGAAGTAGACCTGAACGCAGAGTGAAGATTTCTTATATTATGGGGACCATTTGGAAATGTGTTTATGCAGCTCCCTGATATTTACTGTCTTGAGTTCCTCCTAGAAAATTGCAGTGTGAGGGCGTCTAGGTGCACCTGTGATTGCAGCCTCATAGCTGAATATCTGCAATGTGAGATTTAAAGCACTTCTACCTCTGACTGCTGAGAATTGGTATTGACAATATTGTGCTTTCCTTGCTGGAGGCTCTTATATGAGCAAGCAAAGCCTTGCCTCTACCAAGATGACCATCTCCACACAGAGAAACAGAACAGCTGCAGGGAGATCACTAGATTAATACTATTATTGCCTTCTACCTGCAAAGGCAGTAGATGTGTGTGTGTGTGTGTGTGTGTACATGTGGCAAAAATGATCCTAATTCACTTGCTATGTGGTTGCGGCTTTGTACAGTGGTGCAGGACATTATGGGATAAAACAGGAGACGACCTCCTTGCTACCTGTCAAACTCCCTCTGAGAGGCCATCCACAGAGGAATCACTCTTCAGAGAATGATGCTAGTCTAAATTAGTCTTTTTGGGGGCACAAAGTCCAGAGTTCAGTTCTTTAAACTTCTTTAAAATGGTTAGTGTAATGTACTGTATGAATTTGAATTTTAATGTTGCAGTATTAAAGTGGAAGTCCACCCTAACACTTAAATTCTCCCCTGTAATCATTAATGTGAGCTAAGTTCAGCCTTATGCCTCAAGATTAAAAAAATTCAATTTTTTTCTACCTTTATTTTGCAGTATATAGTGCCGTCACATGACTTCAATTGTACTTCCTTTTGAGAGTAAAGACAGCCAGTGGGTGTGGTTACTGAAAGCTAGTGACATCACTTCCAGGGGGGGAACACTGTTCCTGTGTAGCCAGTGGGCATACAGGATGGAAGGAGCTGATCATAGGACACATGGGGGGGGCGGCGACTGTCAGTATAGCTGGAAGTGCTCTGGAGTCTCATCTCACAGTTTACAATCATCATAATACACTTAAGGAACAGTACTAAAGCCTCGTACACACAATTCGATTTTCGGACGTCCGTTTTTTTTGTTGGATGCTTGTCTTGAAAGTAAAGAGCGTACTGATAATACAAAACTTTTCGTACGACTGAACGTAACGTCAGACGTGAAGTAATGTTTTGAATATTTTTGCATCTTTTTTTAGTTTCTGAGCATGTGTAGTCTCGGTCGCACGTTTTTTTTTTTTTTCGTACGAAAACCTTACTAACGGAACGAAAATCGGATGTTGCATTGTCGTACGACAAAAATTTACTAGTCTGCACATCCAGCTTTTGTCTGACGAAAAATCAAAAGCGGTTGTCGAAAGGAGCATACTAATTTCGGACAACAGGCCGTCAAACGAAGATTCCGTCCGCAATTTGCATCGTGTGTACGGGCCTTAACTCTACATTTCCACTAGTGCGACTTTGGACACAAAGTTGCATGACAAGTCACAGCTCGTTGATTTCAATGGCACATGTTCCCATCTTTGCGACTTTGAAAAGGTACCTGCACTACTTTGATGCAACGTTGATCCACTCTAAGCACTCTAAGGCCCCTTTCACATTTGTGCGACTTGTCCTACAACTTGGTACTGCAAAGTCGCATGACAAGTCGTACCCCAGGATTTCCAACTAGTACCATTCATATCTTTGCGACTTCAAAGTAGTACCTGCACTACTTTGGTCTGACTGATGCGGTTTGGGGTCCATAGATCTCAAGATTACACAGGCACTTCTTAACCAGTTCCGGACCGCATTGCGTACTGTTACTGCTGCAGAGTGGCAGCGTAGCGTGAATCGATGTCTATAAACGGCGATATGCGCTGCTAGGTGGCAAGCGCACGCTGCTGGCAATGCGCTTTCATGCCCGGCGCATGCTCCCTGAGTGGGGCCATAGGTCGGGCAGACTCGATGTCCGCCGACGACCCGCGATCGTTAGAGAAGAAAAGCGGGGAACCGCTGATGTAAACACGGCAGTTCCCCACTGTGCCAGGCGGCATGATAGAGATCTGCTGATCCCTGTACTCGAAATCAGTTAGATCTCTTATGCCCCTGGCAGCCCAGCCCACATACAGTTAGAACAGTTAACCCCTAGATTGCCCCCTGCAGGTTAACCCTTTCCCTGCCAATGACATTTATACAGTAACCAGTGGCTATTTAAATTTCTGATTGCTGTGTAAATGTCATTGGTCCCAAAAATGTCCTAAATGTCTGCTGCAATATCGCAGTCCCAATAAAAATTGCAGATCACCGCCATTACTCGTAAAATAAAATGTAAAAACTTCAGGAATTAATTCTCATGGTTTGTAAACGTGGCAACTTTTGCGCAAACCAATCAATAAATGCCGATTTGCGTTTTTTTTCCCCAAAAAAATATAAGGGAAAAATATAAATCGGCCAAAACCGATGAATAAATTTGTTTTTTTAGATTTGTTTTTTTTGGATATGTATTCTAGCAAAAAGTAAGACATTTTTTTTTTTTTTTGCAAAATTGTCGCTCTTATTTTTGTTTATAGCGGTGATCAAAAATAACACAGAGGTGATCAAATACCACCAAAAGAAAGCTCCATTTGTGAAAAAAAAGACGCAAATTTCGTTTGGGTACAACATCGCATGACCGCGCAATTTTTATCGGGACTTTGATATTAGGGCGGACATGTCGGACATTTTTGACACTTTTTTGGCACCAATGACATTTATACAGCGATCAGAAATTTAAATATCCACTGATTACTGTATAAATGTCATTGGCAGTGAAGGGGCTAACCTGCAGGGGGAGATCTAGGGGTTAACACTGTTCCCTAGGCGTGTTCTAACTGTGAGGGGGCTAGGCTACCATGGGAATAAGAGATCTAACTATTCCCAGTGATCAGTAGATCTCTTAGATGCCCTCTGACAGAGCGGAGAACCGGCGTGTTTACATTGGCGGTTCCCCGTTCTTTCTCTCTGGCAGGTCATCGCGGCTCGCCAGCGGACCTCGGGTAAGCCCAAGCCACAAGCACACTCCTGCAGAGTGCGGCAGGCTCCTGCGCTGCTAAGTGCGCACACGCTGTTAGCCGCTTATATTCTGCAATTTGCGGAATAGAGCCACACTACCGCCGTACATATACAGTACGCGATCGGCAAGTGGTTAATGGTACCCGTTCCGATCTATGCGACTTTGAAAAGGTACCTGAACTACTTTGATCCAGAGAGACTAAAGTTGGATCAAAGCTACACTCAGTCGCACTCTAGCCTTAGGCTATGTTTCCACTAGTGCGACTTTGAGTGCAACTTTGATCCAACTTTACACTCTGGATCAAAATAGTGCAGGCACCTTTTCAAATTCGCTGATTTTGAAAGTTGCATAGTTGGGAATGTTTGCCATTGAAATCTATGGGCTTTGACTTGTCATGTGACTTTGTGTCCAAAGTCGCACTAGTGGAAACGAAGCCTTAAACTCATTACTCACATGCAATGAACAATAGAAATGGATCTGTACACAGTGCCATGCAGAAACAACCACATGGTTCTACACTGTAGAAAGTCTGCAGCCTGTTGCATTGTAATCCATCTTACAGTTTCTCACAAACACTGTGTGTGTTATGTGCTGCTGGAACCATGAAAGCAGAACATACTTCCAATGCCTTTCCTCCCCTGCCCTCTCTCTCTCACTCTCAGGGGATCATATTCTCTGAAGGATTGGAGGGGTGGGGCTGGGCAGATCTAGGCATGACGGTCTAAGAATGAGGGACAACCTTTTCAGGAAGTGAAACAGCTTAGCAAATTCAGATAACAGGAAATAGTTGTCCCTGAAGAACAGAAAGAAACTGACTTAGATTAGACATTCTAAGATAAACAATTGGCTAGCCAGAAAATGAATAATATCAAAGCTAAAGATATTTAACATACTATTAATAGGATATTTTTCATTTTTGACTGGACTTTCACTTTAACTACAGTACCAAGGTACCTCTTAATGCAGCTAGCAGCCCAATATACTGTTTTGTCAGTGAAAACTTTAAGCAAATAAACTTTGGATTATGTGGTTTCTTGTTTATGTGCACATAGGAATGGGGTGTATATCCAAAACTTCAACAATCGTCTGAGCTACCAGTCATCATCCCCAACCGGTTGAATCTGGACCAATTTGAAAAAGTTGTGAAGTACCTGCTAGAGCATCATACAGATGTTTCCAGGTAAGTGTTGGCACCAATGTACTCTTGCGCGCTTTAGGTGCGGTGCGTTAAAATAAATTCTGCTTACTGTATCTTGATGCATTTTCATCAAAATTCACATTATATAGGGTTCAATGCACCTAAAGTGTACTGCATAGATGTGAACAGGGCCTTAGAATGTCTTGAGTCCCACATATACAAAAGAACAACTGCTCTAGAGAGCCGACTAAATTTCTCTTTCGTTCGTCGATGGGCACAGCGACTCTTAGGACTAAGTGGGTTATACTGCCCTCTTCAGGAGTTTACTAGGCAGAACAGGCAGTTCTAACAGCAAAAAGAACAGTAACAGACACAGCCCCTCCCAGGGGGCAGTCCCCCACTGGCAGATAACCCCACACCCAGCTCCTGCTAACTCAGTTTTTTCTGCCTAGTGCAAGGAGTTAGACATAGGCTCCTTGTTGGGATCTGTGGAACTTCTCTCATCCACTTCGGCTGTCAGGAGACAGCCTCACAGATCAAGCAGCCGTGCTGGTCAACAGGCTAGACCGGATGTTTGGCGCTGGGTCGAACGCGACAAGCCCCGAACCGGACAGGGTGGCCCCGTGGGTTAAACACCCCGCCGTCGCACGCAGTGCGCCCTGGGCCGACAGCTCCCTCCGGCCTAGCCGGGAGCGCGAACGCTGTCTCGGGTGGGATCCTTGCACCACCCGTCTAGATGGGGTAAGTACGCCCCCCCCCCCCCTCGGGGGACCGGGTGGGAGCTGGCGGTTCCCCCCCTCCGGGGTGAGCGCGATGGGTGGTAACCCCCTTTTCCTCGCTAGTGCCCCATCCCTCCGGACCCCGCTGTCTCTCCCCCCCCATGGGGGCTTCCAGGGGGGTGTCTCTGGGGCAGGGCTCCCACCGCCTTTCCTTCCTCCACCCCCCATCTGCCTTGTGGTCGGTGCACTCGACGGCCATTTTTCCGACG
>BLSH010398289.1:703106-715505 GCA_018402905.1 Glandirana rugosa | reverse complement strand
GAAGGCTGAGGCTTGTGTCAGGTCCCTGTTTGTTCTGACGGGATCGGCCATGCGGCCCCTGGTGGCTTCTGTGCTGGCGTCGCAAACGCTAACTGAATGGGCAAAGCGGTTGCACAGCGAGTTGAGCAGGACTCAGGCTTCTCCTGAGTGTGTGGACCTTGCTGACCGGATGGTCCAGGTGGCGCAGTATCTGTGCGATGCAGCCCCCCTAATATCCAAGGCATCCGCGGTTTCTGTGGTGGCCAGGCGTTGGCTGTGGCTGAAGCGCTGGTCTGCGGACCTGCCTTCTAAGACAACCCTGGCGGATTTGCCTTTCCGGGGGGGGGGGCGGCTTTTCGATGACTCCTTGGACGAGATGATCAAAAAATCGCAGGAGGGAAGTGCACTTTCCTCCCGGAGCCCAGGAGGAGTTCGGACTCCCGTCGCTGTCAGGGTCCTTCCTTTCCGGCCTATAGGCGGCCTTTTCATCCCTCCCGCGCCCTGGGCAAGGGTTCACAGCCCGCCAAGGCCCCCGCGGGTGGACAGAAGCGTCCCTGGCAGCGCAAGCGCACCAAGCCAGAGGACAGGGTGTCCTCCGCATGAAGGGTTGCCTCCGCCCGGTGTTCGGGTGAGGGGATGTCCCCTGGGTTTCACGGACAGGTGGTCTTCCCGCATCTCGGACTGCTGGGTGCTTGAGGTGGTCTCCTCGGGGTACAGCATAGAATTCCGTTCCCGCCCCCCAGACAGGTTCTTCGCCTCCATCCTGCAGCTGCCTGCGGTCCCTGCTGTCCCAAAGATGGGCTTCACTTCGGTTTTGCATGCGGGTCCTGGGCCTAATGGTAGCCTCCTTCGAGGCGGCCCCTTATTCTCAATATCACACCCGGGCTCTGCAACGGGAGATTCTCCTGAGCTGGGACAGGTCCCAATCTTCCCTGGATCGGGTGATCAGGATGGATCACCCAGTGAGGGTGTCAGGAAAGAAGAAGAACCCGTATTGCCGTACGAAGGAGCACGGTGCGCAGGCGCGTGCACGAAGGAACGGACGGCACGAACGTTCGTGCGCACGCGCGACCGGGAAGCGCGCACCCCCGTTCGTGATTATTCTTGGCGCCAAAAGGACTATTTAAACGGAACAATGACATGAGATCAATGCCGTTTGGTCTACAGCGTTCCTGAGTATCCTGTTACCTGTTAATCTGCTTTACCTGCTCCTTGATTACCGGCTTGATTCTGACACTGCCACTTGCTGCCTGCCCTGACTTTTGGCTTGCCCTGATGATTCTTCTGCCTGCTCCCTGGTACCACGCCGCCCGCCTGTTGATGACCCGGCTCCTGTCTGACCATCCTTCTGCTTTACCCCTCAGTTCCTGCCCGGCCTGGCTGCTGCTTGTTCCAGTCTGTTTCCAGCATCATCCGCTTGGTTCAGCCCCGCAGAGCGAATTGCCAGCTGTTCTCCGGAGTGTCTCCTCTGCTCCAGCTCGCTGCATCACCTGCCCTGCCGGCGACCATCGCACCTGTGTTCCAGTCAAGCACTCGTGCCATCCTGCACTCTTGAGTTCCTGTCTACCATATCAGGGGCTCCTGAGTCAGGGTTGTAAGAGAGGCTGTCCTCGGCTATTGCAGACTCCACCACCAGGTACGTGACAGTACCAAACGGCCATGTACGAGTCTGCGCCAGGACCCTCTCCCATGGATCAACTTTGCCGACACCTTGCGGGCCTTACACAGGCTGTTAAAGATCTCCAGGAAGGTTACCATCGCTTGGATGAACGTGTACAGGAACTTTCTTTACCAACTTCTTCCTATTCCAGTCAGCCCACTGCATCATCCAGATCGGCTACTTCACCTACTGTAGTCATGCTACCTCCAGAGCCCAGAGTTCCGCCACCTGACAAGTTCTCCGGAGAGCGCAGCAGATTCCGCTCCTTCCGTAACGCATGTGAACTGTATTTTGCCCTACAACCCGCACCTTCTCCTTAGAAGCAACCAAGGTGGGGTTTGTAATCTCTTTACTGCAGGGAGAACCGCAGTCCTGGGCTCACTGACTTCTCAAACAAAAAGCCGCCTCTCTGGGGGATCTGTCATCCTTCCTTCAAGCCATGTCACAACTGTACAAGGATCCACACCAATCTGCAACAGCTGAAGCGGCCCTGCATGTCCTCCAGCAAGGGCGTAGAGCAGCAGAGGACTATGTATCTGATTTCAGACGTTGGAGTTCTGATACCAACTGGAACGATGCTGCTCTATGCTATCAATTCCGCTTGGGTCTTTCTGATCCTCTTAAAGACGAACTGGCACGAGTTGGTATCCCACAGACTTTAGACGCTCTGATTCAGCTCGCAATCCAGATTGACCGACGCCTAAGGGAAAGACGGTCGGAACGTCAGGCAGGCACATTCTGCCCCACTTGGATGTTGCCTAGAGGCCCTGTCTTCTCTACTCCAGTGGTGCCTCCTCCGGCCGCTTCACCTCCTGATACTGCGGAACCCATGCAGTTGGGCTTACTTCGTCCCTCCCTGTCAGCTGAGGAGCGCCAGCGTCGTCGGTTGAACAATCTGTGCATGTATTGTGGGGCTCCAGGTCATTACGTGAGGACTTGTCCAGCAAAGCTGCGTAAGTGTCTGACTGTCACATCTGACCCTGCACCTACTTGTTCCGGCAACCCCGCTCAAATCTCTGTACTCATCTCGTTCCAGCTTCCAGACAAGAATATCCTGGTCCCCGCCATTATTGTCTCCGGAGCCTGCAGCTGTTTCATTGACCTATCCTTTGTCACCAAGCACCAGATTCCACTTCAACCTAAGGCTTGGGAGATGACTGTCCACCTTGCGGATGGGTCAACAATTAAATCAGGACTAGTTACCCATGAGACTGCACCACTGCCTGCCACCATCACGGGCAACCACCATGAACTCTTATGCCTGGATGCCATAGCATCTCCGTTATTTCCCGTCATCCTGGGTATGCCGTGGCTACAGGCACATAATCCCCTCATCAACTGGGCCAAGGGGGAGATCCAGTTTCAATCAGCTTACTGCTCTCAGCACTGTTTACAGGAAAACTCCAGTTCCCTCTCTACCCTGCCGCTGATACCGACGTAGAGGCCCGTCAGTCTGTGCCCGAGGTGTACCATACTTTCCTGGATGTTTTTAGTAAGAAAGGGGCAGAAACTCTCCCACCTCACCGGCCTTATGATTGTCCTATCCAGCTTTTGCCAGGAACTGAGGTCCCGTTTGGAAGAATTTTCCCTCTATCCGAACTCGAACTGGGTGCTCTGAAAAACTACTTGGACGAGAATTTAGAGAGAGGATTCATTCGGCCCTCCACACCACCAGCTGGTGCAGGCATCTTCTTTGTAGAAAAGAAAGATCACTCTCTACGGCCTTGCATCGATTACAGAGAACTGAACAAAATCACGGTTAAAAACCGCTACCCTCTTCCACTGGTACCTGAACTATTTCAGAGACTTGGAACAGCAGTCATCTTTACTAAGCTGCACCTCCGTGGTGCATACAATCTTGTTCGCATCCGAGAGGGTGACGAATGGAAAACGGCCTTTCGCACCCGTTTTGGGCATTTTGAATACCTCGTCATGCCATTTGGACTTTGTAACCGAACACCTTGCTTGGTCAACTGGGTAACGGGTGAGATGATGGAACATTCCAGCATTTTGTAAATTACATTTTCAGAGACTATCTCGATCTCTTTGTTATCATCTATCTAGACGATATTTTGATTTTCTCACCATCTTTGAAGGAACATCACCAACACGTTTCACGTGTCCTGGAACGTTTACGACAACATGGACTTTATGCCAAACACGAAAAATGCATGTTCGAACAAGAAAGCATCCAATTCTTGGGACTGATTATTTCAGTTGAGGGCATCAAGATGGATTCTTAAAAGGTCTCTGCCATTCTGGACTGGCCAGCACCCAGTGATAAAAAGGGAATCCAACGTTTTGTGGGATTTGCCAATTTCTATCGAAAATTTATCAAGGGATTTTCTGCCATCATCTCACCCGTTACCCAGTTGACCAAGCAAGGTGTTCGGTTCCGTTGGTCCTTGGAGGCACAATCTGCTTTTGAAACCCTCAAGAACTTGTTTACATCAGCCCCTATTCTAAAGCATCCTGACCCGGCTCTCCCATATGTCCTTGAGGTAGATGCTTCAGAAACAGCGGTTGGGGCCGTACTCTCCCAGCGGCAGGGTGCCAAGGCGCTACTACACCCAGTCGCCTTCTTTTCTCGTAAGTTATCTACACCTGAAAGAAATTATGACATAGGCGACCAAGAGTTATTGGCGATCAAGGCAGCATTAGAAGAATGGCGTTACTTACTGGAAGGAGCAACGCACCCAATCTTAATCTATACTGACCACAAAAATCTGGAGTATTTGAGGACCGCAAAGAGATTGAAGCCACGCCAGGCCAGATGGGCCCTGTTCTTTTCCAGATTTTCCTTCCACATAACCTACAGGCCGGGATCCAAAAATACTAAACCGGACGCACTTTCACGCATGTTCAATGAATCAGGGAACCCATCTTCTGACAATATACTATCCTCTGGAAATTTTTTCTTGCTCCAGGAAGATCTGTTGTCACGAATCAAACATCTGTCAAACGAATGTACCTCTTCACCTGGAAACAATCTTCAGTACAGAGAGGGGCTATTGTGGCATGAAAACAGAATTTTTGTACCTGAGGATGTGCGTGCCACAGTTTTGGGATTATGCCATGATCATGAACTGGTACTTTTAAGACCGCTGAATTAATTCAACACACCTTTTGGTGGCCTCAAGTAAAGCAGGACTGTAAGCGGTATGTGGAATCTTGTATCACGTGTGCCCAAAACAAGGGTAGTAAGAACAAGGCTTGGGGACTATTGAGACCTCTACCAGTCCCAGAAAGACCTTGGAAAATGATTTCTATGGACTTCATTGTCGAATTACCCCTGTCGGAAGGATTTTCCTCCATTTTTGTAGTAGTAGACAGACTGTCTAAAATGGCACACTTCATACCTATGAAGGGCACACCCTCGGCTCCTGAGACAGCCAAAGCCTTTATTAAAGAAGTCATCAGGCTCCATGGAATACCTGTCAACATTGTTTCAGATAGAGGAGTACAATTTACTTCCAGATTCTGGAAAGCGTTATGCAAAACACTGAAGATTGAACTCTCATTCTCCTCAGCCTATCACCCACAATCCAACGGGCAAACTGAGAGAACTAATCAGACTTTAGAACAATATCTGAGATGCTTTTCTTCATTTTCCCAAGATGATTGGGTGTCCTTACTACCAATGGCTGAGTTCTTATAATAATTCTGTACACTCCTCCATCAAACAGTCTCCGTTCTTTGCCAATTATGGTTTTCATCCATCCTTTCTGCCCAGCTCCATCCCTGAAAGTACAGTTCCCGCTGTGCAAAACACTGTGGACTTCTCCAACACCAATAACAAATTGTTACAGGAAATGATGTCCAAAGCCCAGGAAGATTACAAGAAGGCGTTTGATAAGAAAAGACGGGGTGAGCTGAACTTGGAACCAGGGGAGCAAGTGTGGTTGGTTACCACAAACTTGAAACTAGCTTGCCCATCTAAAAAACTGAGACCCCGGTTCATTGGACCATTTCCGGTGAAAAGAAAAATTAATGATGTGGCCTATGAGCTAGAATTACCAGATTCTATGCAAATTCATCCATTTTCCATGTAACTCTGTTAAAACCGACAACCTCTAATCCCTTTCCAGGACGAAGCACCGAACCTGTGATTATTGATGGAGAGGAGGAATTTGAAGTTGAAGCCATCCTAGACTGCAGGAAAAGGGGTAATCAGGTGCAGTACCTCATTAAATGGAAAGGGTATGGTCCGGAAGAAAGTTCATGGGAACCCAAAACCAACGTTCATGCCCCAAGATTGATGCAGGCTTTTCAGAGAGCACACCCTGAAAAACTGGCCCATCCGGAGGCTGCCCATTAGGGGGGGGGGGCAATGTCCGGAAAGAAGAAGAACCCGTATTGCCGTACGAAGGAGCACGGTGCGCAGGCGCGTACACGAAGGAACGGACGGCACAAACGTTCGTGCGCACGCGCGACCGGGAGGCGCGCACCCCCATTCGTGATTATTCTTGGCGCCAAAATCACTATTTAAATGGAACAATGACATGAGATCAATGCCGTGTGGTCTACAGCGTTCCTGAGTATCCTGTTACCTGTTCATCTGCTTTACCTGCTCCTTGATTACCGGCTTGATTCTGACACTGCCACTTGCTGCCTGCCCTGACTTTTGGCTTGCCCTGACGATTCTTCTGCCTGCTCCCTGGTACCACGCCGCCCGCCTGTTGATGACCCGGCTCCTGTCTGACCATCCTTCTGCTTTACCCCTCAGTTCCTGACCGGCCTGGCTGCTGCTTGTTCCAGTCTTTTTCCAGCCTTCTCTTCCAGCATCATCCGCTTGGTTCAGCCACTGCAGAGCGAATTGCCAGCTGTTCTCCGGAGTGTCTACTGTCTTCGGTCGGGCAAGTCCTTCCTCCCCCTTCACTGACAGGCTGGGGCGGGGTCCTGGCGCTGCTTTCAGCCCAGGGACCGTGGTCCCCGGAGGAGTCTTGTCTCCCGATCAATGTCCTGGAATTGTGGGCGATTTGGTGCTTCCTTCTCCAATTGGATGTCGAGGCTACACGGGTGCCCTGTCTGGATTCAGTCGGACAATGCCACGGCCATAGCATACGTGAACCACCAGGGCAGGACGAGAAGCTCGGCCGAGGCCTCAGAGGTAGCCCCCATCCTGCGGTGGGCAGAAAGTCCCGTTACGGCAATCTCTGCCGTCCACATACCGGGCGTAGAAAATTGGTAGGTGGACTATCTCAGTCGTTAGCGCCTGGACCAGGGAGAGTGGTCCCTACACCCGGATGTGTTTCATCAGATTTGCCTGAGATGGGATGTCCCGGACGTGGACCTGTTCGCGTCCCATCTCAATCGAAAGGTGCAGACCTTCGTGAGCAGGACAAGGGATCCCTTGGCGGACGCGGCGGATGCTCATGTGGCTCCGTGGGCTCGGTATCGACTCATCTATGCCTTTTCTCCTCTCAAGCTGCTTCTGCGCCTCCTACGCAGAACAGAGGCGGAGGGCATTCTGACCATTCTGGCAGCTCCAGATTGCCCAAGGTGTCCTTGGTACGCCGACGTAGTGCGGATGGTGGTGGACGTCCCCTGGCGACTCCCACGGATCTTCTATCCCAGGGGCCCATCTTGTACCCTGCTTTACCCTCTCTGTCTTTAACGGCCTGGCTATTGAATCCCAGGTGTTGAGGGATCGGGGAGTCTCGGACTCTGTGATTCCTACCATGTTGAAGGCACGTAAGGCCACTTCACATAAGGTTTACCGCCGCACCTGGAAGGCTTGCATCGCCTAGTGCAAGGACGGGGAGTGGAACCCTCGCTCCTTCTCGGTGTCTCGGGTTCTGGCTTTCCTGCAGAAGGGCCTCGACCAGAAACTGGCGTTGAGCGCTATCAAGGGTCAGGTTTCTGCTCTGGCGATCTTTTTTCAGTGTCCATTGGCGACGCATTCGTTGATCCGTACTTTCATGCAGGGGGTTCGGCATGTCACCCCCCAGGTACGGTCACCTTTGGCGCCATGGGATCTCAATTTGGTCCTCTCGGTACTTCAGAAGCCGCCTTTTGAGAACATCGGGGAAATCTCTCTGCAATTGCTTTTGCAGAAAGTGGCTTTCCTGGTGGGTATCACATCCGCCCAGCGGGTGTCTGAGTTGGCGGCTCTGTCTTATAGGTCTCCTGTCTGGTCCTACAAAAGAATAAGGCGGTTATGCGCCCGTCTCCTTATTTGCCGAAGGTGGTGTCATCTTTCCACATCAATGAGGACATTGTCCTTCCTTCACTTTGCCTGCGCCCGTCTCACCCTAAGGAGGTCGCTTTGCACTCCCTGGATGTTGTTCGGGCCCTGTGGGTGTATCTGGTGTTCACGGCCTCCTTTCGGAGGTCAGACACTTTTTTTTTGTCGTGGAGGATGGCCCACGCAGAGGTTTGGCGGCCTCATCGGCCACGTTGGATTAGACAGACTGTGACCCGAGCTTATGCTGTTCGGGGTCTGGAGCCTCCCTTCCCAGTCACGGCTCACTCTACCAGGCCGATTAGCACTTCCTAGGCTTTTCGACATCAGGCGTCTCTGTCTCAGGTGTGCAAGGCGGCTACTTGGACCTCTGCACACCTTCTCAAAGTTTTACAAAGTTGATGTTTTAGCCTCCTCGGATGCTGCGTTTGGCTGCAAAGTTTTGCAGGCGGCCGTGTGAGACACGTGTGGTTCCTCACTGAGGGTTCGGTTGGGTGTAGTTTCTGTTGTTCTGTTACCCACCCCTCATTTTTTGGCACTGCTTTTGGACATCCCACGTAGTCCTAAGAGTCGCTGTGCCTGTCGAACGAACGAAAGAGAAAACGGTATTATTTGACTTACCGTAAAATCCCTTTCTCTGAGTTTGTTGACGGGCACAGCAAACACCCCTCTGGATGTTGCACTGCTTGTTATGAACTGAGCTAGCAGGGGCTGGGTGTGGGGTTATCTGCCAGTGGGGACTGCCCCCTGGGAGGGGCTGTGGTTCTTTTTGCTGTCAGAACTGCCTGTTCTGCCTAGTAAACTCCTGAAGAGGGCAGTATAACCCACTTAGTCCTAAGAGTCACTGTGCCTGTCGACGAACTCCGAGAAAGGGATTTTACGGTAAGTCAAAAAATCCCGTTATTTCTCAAAATGACTTCCATTCTGGACTTTGTAACTCCACCCTCTCAACAGTCTTTAACACCTTCCCACCGTATGTACACATATGTGGCTTCAGTGAAGTGGTTCTTTTGTGATGGCTTCATATATGCATACATATGTTAGGAGTGTGCCATGCAGTCTCTCACTGAGAGCCCTGGGTCCCATACTGACGATCAGGAAGTCCCAATCACCTTATTTCTGTCATTGCCTCCGACTCTGCAGTCACTGTGCAGCCCATCCCCCCATGTTTTTTTTCTTTCTCCTTTTGAATAGAGAAGAAAATGCATTGCATGTTTCTCTTCATTGAAAGACACAGCTACTTCCTATTCTCAACCATAGTGTTTATAGCACCACCTATGGGAGTAGGACCCTAGCAAATAAAGAGCACAGCATTGCCTATGGGCAGTCTTAACTGATATAAACCCTCTCTGCTATAGGCAGGTCAGTTATTTCTGCCTAGTTTTTGAGGAATGAGGACCTAGTTCTCAAATGGGATCTGTGGTTTCATAACCTTTTTTTCTTATTTCATGGGATTTGTTTCCTGCAGAGTTCTTCAATCAACAACCAGGCTAATTTTTTCTCTATTGGACAGGCTTGCTGATCGCCTGGATAATCTAGATCCAGTGGTGTTTCTCTGTGCCTTACCACAAGTGCATAAACAAAGCGATTGGGCTGTCCACCGACATCTCTTTGGTGCTACCCTGGATGGCATCATCAGGTGCACTACCCACTAGCAAGATTCCATTCTTCCACAGTCTAAGAAAAGAAAGGAACCACACCGCAAGCACGGTCTTTGCTTTGCTGCACTCAGTCTTTTTTTACCATGTCTCCTCCGTCAAGAGATCCAAGCCCTTCTAGGCTTCCGTGGGTGGCACAAAATCCTGCCTCACATGCCCACTTCTTGCCCTTGTGGTCGATTGTGTGCTTTTTAGGTTTGTAGCATTTACCCTTGGCCCTGGCCTCTGCTCCTCGGGCATTTTCATAAGGTACCGACTCCAATCCAGGCACTGCTGTACAATTGGGAACTGCCAGGTTTGCTATCTGGATGACCACCTCCTGTGAGCGGAGGTTTGTTCTGCACTGATGGACAACGTGGTGATCTTGATGCACACCCTGCAGATGTTTGGATGGGTTCTGAACCTCAAAAAATCTGCTCTGACCCCTTACCAGGCAGCTAGTTTCTGGGTCTAATTTTCGGCTGTGATGATCTTTGCTGCATTTTTGCGTGTGGGTTCTGGGCCTCATGGTGTCAACGTTTTAAGGTGGTCACGTATGTGACATTCCGTACAAGGGTTCTGCAAATGGAATACTTGTCCAAGTGGGACTAGTTTTCTGTGTCTTCGGACAACCAGATCCGCATAGGTTTATTGACCAGGATCTCTCTCCCCTGGTGGCTCAGGACACTATATCTTCAGGCTAGGAAGTCCTTTATCTCCCTCTCTGCCTATCTGGAGGAGGGGAGTTCTGGGATCAAGGTCTGCTCAGGACTGCTGGACGTTGTAGCCGCCTCGACTGCTGATCAAAGTCCTGGAGCTTCAGGTAATTGGGCAATGTCAGGAGTGGTGGACAGCGCTTCTTTAGTTGGATATTGCCACAGCACTGGCCTATGTCAAGCGGGGCGGTTCAGAATGGGCAGCAGCGCTGGAGACCACGCACATTTTTCGGTGGTCGGAACTTCATGTGACAGCTCTTGCTGCAGTGTACTTTCCAGGTGTGAAATACCTCTGTGGGGGAGCCCCAGATGTGGAACTTCTGGTGTCCCATCTCAACAGGAAGGAGTCCAGGGATGTGACTAGAGAGAAGGATCCTCTGGTAGATTTGACGGAAGGTGGAGCCAGTATCGTCTTATTTGTACTTCTACCTTCTCTCAAGCTACTTCCACACCGGCTGCATGGGATAAATACAGATGTGACTGGTGGCTATCGGTTGGCCTTGGCAATCCTGTGGAACGGTTGGTCACAGACTTGCCATGACAACTGTCTCTACTGGATGATTTTCTGTGCAAAGGGCAGATCTTCCACTCCTGCATTACCATCACTGGCTGATGGCCTGGCTGTTGAATGCCAGATTCTGAAAGAAAGGGTTATCCTACCATGTTGAAGGCAAATAAATCTACCTCTTAGAAGATTTTGTCTTCACATGTGGAAGGCTTGCATCTCTGGTGCAAGGCTGCGGTTGTGCATGGATACCTCTTCATGGTGGCTTGATTTTTGTTCTTTCTTAGAAACATAGAAAAGTGACGGCAGAAAAAGACTGAATAGTCCATCGAGTCTGCCCCTTTTTATTTATTTATTTTTTGGGGGTTTTTTTCCACATTAACCTTGTTGTCTGACTATAGATTTATGTTTATCCCAAGCATGTGTGAAGCCATTTACTGTTGACTGTCTCACAACCTCTGTTGGTAGTTTATTCCAATCATCAACCACCCTCAGTAAAATAATACTTTCTAAGATTAGTTTTGAACTTCCCTCCAGTTAGTTTGAGGTCATGTCCCCCGTGTTCTTGATTTTGGTTTCATATTGAAAAGACTGTAGAAAAGGTGATATTGCGCTCAGGCTCAAAGATCGAGTTTTAGATGTGAAAAACAAAGCTAAGTGAGCGTAGGCAAGCAGCTATATCTCAATCAAACTCATTGATAATTAAAACTATATACATACAATAATATAGCGCTCGAACCACATATAAACGTGAGTAGTCCTGGTAAATCAGGAGGGGAAAAAAATAAATAAATATATTGATAAGTCCGTGACAGTCTATGTTCTTGTGATATAAATCGTGCAAAATCTTCACTGTAGGTAGTGTGACAAAATCGCTGTGGGAGGCAGTTTAAATCCCCATATAAAGGTAAATTGGAGGCTTACCAGATACCTATAGAGTATAGGCATAAAATCATCCCAAGGGGGTCTTGGTTGTGGGGGATCTTGTAACGTCAAAGGTGTTCCTAAGCGTGGAGGGTGTCTCTTGATTGGTCCAAGAATATTGGAGGGCTCCTTCCCGATGGGCACTGTGTCACACAGTCCTAGACGAAGGTGGAGGTCTTACTTGTAAGACAGGGGTATCCAAGGAACGTTTTTCCGTGATGCAGATGGGTAGGTGGGAATTGGCCGGAGAATCCGAAAATGAGTGAACAACCGAGGGAGCAAGAGGAGACTCGAAATAGTGTAAAACCTCAGATGATGAGGTGTATTTATTTAAATAGCGATAAAAAGTCTCTCAGGTTCAAACAGAAGATAAGGTATCATATGAAATAAAAAATTTTATCTGATACCTTATCTTCCGTTTGAACCTGAGAGACTTTTTATGCTGGCCTTCGCACTCGGCTGATCACAGATTAGGGTAAAGGGCAATCACAGCGGCCCTTTACCACGTGATCAGCTGTCAGCCAATGACCACTGATCACAAGTAAACAGAAGCCGGTTATCGGCTCTTTTTTTTTTGTAACTGATTAACCGGCTTTTGTTAAAGGGACATTGTTCAATCAGTACTGCTAATTAGTGCCCATCAGTGTCACTTAGTGCTGCCTAACAGTGCCGTGCCACCTATCAGTGCCCACTAATGCCGCTTATCCGTGCAGCCTCATCAGTGCATATCAATGAATGAGGAAAAATAGCTGTTTGCTAAATTTTATTTTAGTTTCTAACAAACTATGACATTT
>BLSH010398289.1:692261-703096 GCA_018402905.1 Glandirana rugosa | reverse complement strand
TTCCTACTGGGAAACTTTTGTATTCCTTCCCTTCTTGAGGTTATAAGAGTTTTCTTAAAAACCCCAGTGGTAATTAAATACCACCATAAGAGAGCTCTATTTGTGTGGGAAAAAAAAAGATAAAAAAATTCATATGTAAAGTGTTGCATGACTGCGCTATTGTCATTCAAAGTGTGACACCACTGAAAGCTAAAAATTGGCCTGGGCATGGGGGGGGCAAGTGGTTAGGGACCAGGGTTTCTGCCATTGCATCCTTTAGCCGCACACCTTGAATCGTACCTACATTCTAGCAATTAAGAATGTGGCACATCTTGTGCATTCTCCGTTGCTGTAATGGAATCTGAACCTGGTTCTTTCAGTCTTCTTTTGAGAATATTGGAGTTCTTCCCTTCCTTATGTTTTCAAAGGGTCATCCTTCTGCGCATGGAGTATCTGAGGTGGCCTTGTTCTGCAAGTGTCCTTCCTTGGACTTGCACAGAGATATGGTGATTCTCCTTCCATGGCCCTCCTTCCTTCCGGAAGTAGTCTGTTATTAATTTTACCTGACTGAGGACGTTATCCAGCATTCCTTGTGTAAAGGCACTTTCCATCCTAAAGGGGTTGCATTGTACTCTGTTAGGGGACATTGATGCCCTGCTCCGCCGTTTCCACGGTGGTGCGCGCGCCTGTGTGCGTTCGCGCGCCCATGCCGGAAACGGCCTATTTAAGCCTGGGGAACCCAGTAGCCTATGCTGTCTGTTCTACAGCGTTAGTGTGTGTTCCGGAGAGCTACCTGTCTTTGAATCTGTATCCTGATCTGTTCCTATGACCCGGCTTGTTTGACCTTGATTGACTTCCCCCTGTACCGACCCCCAGCTTGCCCACAACGACTCTTCTGCCTGACCCCTTGTACCTCGCTGCCAGCCTGTTAACTACCCTGCCTGCACCTGACTATCCTTCAGCCTGCTCCTTCTGTACTGCTTGCCAGCCAGTTGCCGACTTCAGCCTGCCTCTCTACTCTACTGTTCGCACGAGCCACTGACGGACCCATCTCACCATCAGTGTTCCTGTCCAGCCCTCGTGCCCCTCTGTGCTCTTGAACCCTCTGTCTGCTCTATCAGGGGTTCCCGAACCAGGGTCGTAAGAGTGGTTGCTTCCTGCACAAGACAGACTCCACCATCAGGTGCGTGACAGCAACGGACAGCCATGTCTGAGTCTGCGCAGGGAGCACCCTCTGCTATAGACGAACTGTGTATTCACTTTGCTGGCCTGACACTGGCAGTTAAAAGCCTCCAAGACGGCTACACCCAGCTGGAAGAACGTGTTCAGGAGCTCTCGGCACCCACGGCTCCTGGAGGCGCCCTGGCCGCTGGACGCACAATTGTGGCCCTGCCATTAAAGCCCAAAGTACCCCTACCGGATACGTTTTCTGTCGACCACCGCAAGTTCCGGGCCTTCCGTAACTCCTGCAAGCTTTATTTTGGCCTCCAGCCCTGCACTTTCTCTAGAAGCTACAAAGGTGGGACTGGTTATTTCCTTACTACAGGAAGATGCCCCAAGCATGGGCCCACTGCCTGTGGGAGCAGAGAGCCCCAGAGGTCTCTACCGTGGCCCTGTTCTTTCAAGTCATGGCTTGGTTGTATGAAGACCCTCACCAGGTGGCCACGGCTGAAGCTGCACTACACGCCCTTCAGCAAGGCCGCCGCTCCGAGGAGGACTAAGTAGCAGAGTTTAGGCGTTGGGGTGCCGATATGGCGTGGAACGACACCACACTCAATCAATTCCGCCTTGGACTATCTGAACCCCTCAAGGATGAGCTGGCCCGTGTGGAGGTACCGTCAACACTGGATGCCCTCATCAATCTGGCAATCCAGATTGACCGGCGACTCCATGAGCGCCGTGCTGAAAGGGCTCTGGGACCTTCACGGCCCACCTGGATGCTACCCTGAGTCCCTGTCTACCCTAGACCAACTCCCTTTGCCTCAGCAACCTCCTCCTCCGGATACCTCCGAGCCCATGCAAATAGGACTCTTACGTCCGTCTCACCTCTGAAGAGAGACAGCGGAGGTTTGCACTGAACTTGTGTTTGTACTGCGGAGAACCCGGACATATGGTGAGATCCTGCCCCGCTAAGCGCGATAAGTGTATATCAGCCTCCATCAGTGATGTGTCCAGCTTCCCTCACCCAGTCTCTCACCTTGTACTTTCTCTCTCCCTGCAGCTTCTAGAAAAGATTATTCAAGTGGCAGCTATAATTGACTCTGGAGCGTGTAGCTGCTTTATAGATAAGAACTTTGTGGCTTCCCAACAAATTCCCCTTTGGTCGAAGTTCGTCATCCGCCTGGCCGACGGATCCCCCATTAAGTCGAGTGTGGTGACTCATGAGAGCGTCCCACTACCTGCCACCACAGCCAACGATCACCAGGAACTTCTTCTGTTGAATGCGATGGCATCCCCCCTGTTTCTCATCATTTTGGGCCTGCCCTGGCTCCAGGCACGTAGCCCTGATATAGACTGGACCGCCAGGACTATCAAGTTCCGATCCCCATATTGCGGGCAGCATTGTCTAAGACTGATCAATGAAGTTGCGCCCACGTTGGGCTGTCTGGACATGGACTCTGACCCTGAAACCCGTGTAGCTGTTCTGTCCCCCTACCATGCATACCTGGATGTATTCAGTAAAAAGGGGGCTGAGAAACTCCCACCTCACCGTCCTTACGACTGTCCAAATTGAGCTGCTACCTGGAGCTGAAGTGCCTTTTGGAAGGATTTATCCTCTGTCAGAACTTGAGTTGGAGGCCCTCAAGGCCTATCTAGATGACAGTCTAGAAAAAGGATTCATCCGACCTTCTACGTCCCCTGCAGGGGCAGGCATTTTTTTGGAGATAAAAAGGACCATTCTCTATGTCCCTGTATAGACTACCGGGAATTAAACTGGATAACGGTCAAGAACCGCTATCCCTTATCTCTGGTTCCTGAGCTGTTCCAAAGACTGGGATCTGCCATCATCTTCTCCGAACTTGATTTAAGGGGTGCTACAACCTAGTCCGCATTCGAGAAGGCAACGAGTGGAAAACCGCTTTCTGTACTCGCTTCGGGCATTACGAGTATCTGGTTATGCCATTCGGTCTGTACAATGCCCCCGCTATGTTCCAGCACTTTGTGCATGATGCCTTCCGGAACTTCTTGGATCTGTTCATCATCATATACTTAGACGATATCCTGATCTTTTCTTCCTCCCGTGAGGAACAGAGAGACCATGTCATCAAGGTCCTGAGCCGTCTCCGACAGCATGGGCTCTATGCCAAAGCAGAGAAGTGCGCTTTTGAGCAAACCAGCATCCATTTCCTGGGATTAGTTCTTTCTGTGACCGGTATTACAATGGACTCCCAGAAGGTCTCTACTATTCTTGATTGGCCGGCACCTACAGACAGGAAAGGGGTCCAACGTTTCGTGGGCTTCGCAAACTTTTACAGGAAATTTATAAATGGGTTCTCGGCCATCATTGCTCCTATTCCGTAGCTCACGAAACAAAACACTCGCTTTCAGTGGACCACCGAGGCAGAAACAGCTTTCCAGACTCTTAAAGGCCTGTTCACGGCGGCACCCATCTTAAAGCATCCTGACTTGGCCATGCCCTACGTCCTGGAGGTGGACTCTTCAGAGATCGCCGTGGGGGCAGCTATCTCCCCGAGACAGGATCCCAAGGCTCTGCTCCATCCCGTCGCGTTCTTCTCTCAGAAACTACCACCTCTGGAGAGGAATTACGACGTAGGGGATAGAGAACTCTTGGCCATCAAATCAGCACTCGAAGAATGGCGATACTTGCTTGAAGGAGCCACACACACTATCTTGATATATACTGATCATAAGAACCTTGAATATCTGAGAACAGCCAAAAGGCTTAAACCCCGTCAAGCGCTGGGCACTTTTCTTTTTTACTTAACGTACAGGCCAGGGTCAAAGGACGTTAAACCTGATGCCCTTTCGAGAATGTTCAATGATCCCGGCAACTGTGCTCCTCCAGATACCATCCTTCCGTCACGGAACTTCCTATTGTCCCAGGAGGACCTGCTGGCACAGATTAGACGGTCCCTTGCCAGCTCAACCAGCTCCCGGGATTTCAGGTTGTCTGAGAAGGACTGGCTATCGTGGTACGGTCAGCGAATCTTCATTCCGGCAGAGCAACGCCCCACTGTTTTGGAACTATGCCATGACCACAAGTTGGCGGGACACGTTGGAGGTTGCAAAACCTTGGAGCTGCTTTCACGTTCATTCTGGTGGCCGTTGGCAGAAGACTGCCGGAAATATGTGAGCACGTGTGCTACTTGTGCACAAAACAAAACAGACAAAGCCAAGGCTTTGGGTCTTTTGAATCCACTCCCTGTACCTAAGCGTCCATGGACCCGGATAGCTATGGACTTTATTGTGGAACTACCTCCGTCCAAGGGCTTTACTACCATCTTTGTGGTTGTGGATCGCATGACCAAGATGGCCCATTTTCTACCCATGAAGGGTACACCTTCGGCTGCCGAGACAGCGGAAATCTTCATCCGGGAAATCGTCAGACTCCACGGGATACCCCTTAGTATTGTGTCAGATCGTGGGGTTCAGTTTACCTCCAGATTCTGGAAGGCCCTGTGTTCGGCACTGGAAATTGAATTGTCACTGTCCTCAGCCTACCATCCCCAGACGAATGGCCAAACTGAGAGAATGAACCAAGACTCTGGAACAATATCTGCAGTTTTTCCTCGTTCACTCAGGATGACTGGGCCTCCTTATTACCATTGGCCAAATTCGCCTTCAATAACCCCATCCACTCCGCCAGCAAACAGTCCCCGTTCTGGGCGAATTACGGCTTCAACCCAACCTTTCTACCTGGCTTGGCTTCTGAAAGTACAGTACCGGCGGTACAGGAAACTTTAAATTTCTTCAGGATAAATACTCAACTCCTGCAGGACACACTTTCCATAACCATGGAACTCACCAAACAAGCTTTTGACAGGAAAAGACGGGAGAGCTGGAACTTAAGCCGGATGACTTGGTCTGGTTGGCCACCAGGAACTTAAAACTCATTTGTCCCTCAAGGAAGTTGGGACCCAGATTTGTTGGGCCTTTCCCGGTAAAAAGGAAAGTAAACAGGGTGACATATGAACTGGTCCTACCTTCGTCCTTACGTGTGCACCCGGTTTTCCATGTGTCTCTACTTAAACCAGTCCCTCCAGATCCCTTCCCAGGATGGAAGAAGGGGCCACCAGAACCAGTGCTTGTAAATGGAGAGTAGGAGTTCGAGGTCGAAGCCATCCTGGACTGCCGGAAGAGGGGTAACGTAACCCAGTACTTTGTGAAGTGAAAAGTTTATGGTCCCGAGGAAAATTCTTGGGAGCCGGAGTCTAATGTTCATGCTGCTGAGTTGATCCGAACCTTTAAGAGAAACAGCCTGGGAGCTGGTGCCCGGCGAGGCATCCGGAGGCTGCCCCTTTGGGGGGCAATGTTAGGAGACATTGATGCCGTTTCCGTGGTGGTGTGCGTTCGCGCGCGTCCATGCAAATGCCGGAAATGCCTGTGCTGTCCGTTCTACAGCGTTGGTGTGTGTTCCGGAGAGCTAGCTGTCTTTGAATCTGTATCCTGATCTGTTCCTGTGACCCGGCTTGATTGACTTCCGCCTGCACCGACCCCAGCTTGCCCACAACGACTCTTCTGCCTGACCCCTTGTACCTCGCTGCCAGCCTGTTAACGACCCTGTCTGCACCTGACGACCCTTCAGCCAGTTGCTGACTTCAGCCTGCCTCACTACTCTACCATTTTCACAAGCCACTGACGGACCCATCTCACCATCAGTGTTCCTGTCCAGCCCTCGTGCCCCTCTGTGCTCTAGAACCCTCTGTTTGCTCTATCAGGGGTTCCTGAACCAGGGTCGTAAGAGTGGTTGCTTCCTGCACAAGACAGACTCCACCATCAGATGCGTGACACACTCCTTGAATGTTGTCCGATCGGTTTGTGTGTACCTGTCTGCTACAGCTTCTTTCCAGGGGTTGCATTTTCTTTCTGTGATTGTGAGTGGTCCAAGAAAGGGCCTGGTGGCCTTCTCTGCCACGGTTTCTTGATGAATCGGGCAGAAGGTGGTTCCAGCTAATGCCATTAGGGGCAGGTTCCTCCCTTCCCCATTACGGCACACTCTACCAGGAAGATTAAATAGAAAAGAAAAAGTGGTATGCGCTGCTATGATGTATGTTGCCTGGTTGCTTCTTCCACTGAATGTGTGTCACACAAGCAAATGAATTCATAATTATAATGGTGTGGATGCGCTACCAATTAATAAATACATCAATAAACGGATAAATATATATTTTTGACTCTAGGCGAAGCCACGATGGCAGGTGGCGTAACATGTAGAGGCAGAGCCTGGCGGTGGTAGCCTGTAACTTACGTGAGATCATCCTTTACTTGTTTTTATGCTGTTGAAATTTTAATAAAATGTGAGTAGTTTTCCAAAGGTGGCATGGTTTATTCATAAGTTGCTGTACATATTGCACTATGAAACTTTCTTTATTTTTCATGCTTACCTGGGAGCCACGGTTGAATTTTTAATCATTTATACTAGTGAAGTTTTCCGCACTAAGTGTTTCTATATTGGAAGGAACTTGTTCTCAAACCCTGTGGGGTTAGCACCAGGTTATTTATCTCTCTGATGCGATCAGCATCGCTATCTTAGCATCTGTGCGATTAGCACATTTTGACATCTTGAAATTGATGCGATTAGCATTTATGGTTTTATACTTCGTGCGATTAGCACTTTGATTTCAATTAAGTGCGGTTAGCACTCCTTGGTATATTTAAAGTGGCCTTATTCCAACCAAAGGAAGAGTTATACCATAAGCCTGATTTGACCCGAGTGGGGGTCGCCAATTAAGGTGAGAGTCCATTTCACCTGGTGGAGGGAGCACCTTGCACTTTGCTAGCTTGGTATTTGTACATTTGATAAGAAGGATCATAGAAGTTTACACTGAAGGAAGATCATCAGTGACCAAACCACTATTGGCATTAAATATACAAGGATCCCCCTTTTTTCTGGATTTATATATATATATATATATATATATAGTTTTTTTTTTTTTTTTTTTTTTTTTGCATGAAGCATTTGTTTAATATGCACGTATATATTGGCAGACAATGTGTGGTCGGTACCCCTGCGCTGCCACGCTTTGGGTATGTGAATGTCAGTAATTGGAAAATGAGCTAAACCCAACTGCTGCAGTACTAATACTGTACACAGTAGTATCAAATAGAGAGATGAATGCAATGGAGTACTGCGAGGTAGGTGTGTAGAAAATAAGATATCTTTACAGAAACTTCACAAATATTCTATAATATGGGCTGGTATAAAGTGCTTATACAAACGGTGACTTAGTGCTCATGGGTTGTGCCATAAATTAACATCATATGTAGATGCACATCTTAGGTGAACCAATAGCATAAATAATGTGACTTAAATGTAAAACTGAAAGCTGGATACTGAATTCATAAATCAATCATTAGAACAATTCCTCAATAAAGTGCTTATAGAAATAGTGACTGTAAGTAGTACCATAAACTGTCATACTATATAGACACACATCATAAATGAAACCGTATCATGTATAAAGTGATTTAGGTGCAAAAATAAATATTAAGTAATAAGTCCATAAATGGGTAAATAAAACAGTTCTTCAATCATATAGTATCGAATGTGGTATTTAGGGATAAATTCCCAAAAAACGGGTGCTCCAAATACATATATAAAGTGCTGGTTATTGTGCAAAAGTTCATAAGAGTCAATCTGGTGGATATCCTCAATGGCCACCAGGGGGACTCTGTGTGAAGGTGCTCTCCCAAATGTGCTCTCAAAACTCTCACCTCAAGGGCGCAGTAAGTTCCTTACAGGTTCCTCTCAGTTATAGTAATGGGTAACTGTTGGCGGAACTTCCCCTCAGGGATAGAGAAGACAAGCTCCCATAGTGTGATATTGTCATATAAAAACCGTTTATTAGGGTATAAAAATGGGCTGCTTACATGAATTAAATTGGTGGAAGCTATTGTCAATTTATATAATTAGCCCGGAAATAGATTGGCGGCCATTTTCTTGAAGATCAAGTTGTGATAAATTGCGGCCAAACCGCGGAGGGATCACACCTATTACAAGATACTAGAGAGTGTCGTCAAACGAGAGATACGTGTCAGCATAAATGTGGGGGATACCATGTATAGATGTATAGTATAGAGAAGACATGAACCACGGAAATGAGCATCTTAAACAATGGTGATCGTGTTGAATGTGTATTTGGGTGAGATTCTCTTGGAGCTATATCGTCGGCCATTTTCTTCAAGATCCATCTTAATAAATAAATAGCGGCCATTTTGTCGAAGACCCCGCTCTGTAATCCCATATACATAGACAGGAGCAGGCGAATACTTGAAGGGGTGGATGCTACGGTCAGTCAGTGTAATGTGTAAGTGCACGTAAGTAAGTGCATGGGTCAAACCGTACATGTAATCATACGACAGAAAATGTAAATGAATAAAAAAGATGTGGGATAGCTGTGATATTGAATAAATAGAAACATACATAGAAAAGTGACGGCAGAAAAAGACTGAGTAGTCCATCGAGTCTGCCCCTTTTTATTTTATTTTTTTTACATTAACCTTGTTTGACTATGGATTTATGTTTATCCCAAGCATGTTTGAAGCCATTTACTGTTGACTGTCTCACAACCTCTGTTGGTAGTTTATTCCAATCATCAACCACCCTTTCAGTAAAATAATACTTTCTAAGATTAGTTTTGAACTTCCCCCCCCAGTTATAGAAATACCGTGGGTATGAAACCGAAAGAAGAGATGACGATAAATGGATGCAACTAGAAACTGAATATATAACCAATACGCAATATGAATGAGAATATAGATGAAAAGTGGGATTATAGATAAAGATCTATAAAATGGATATTGGATGTAAATACAAATGCAACCAAAAACAGTGAAAGTATAACTGAACATAAAATAAAAATAAAATACTGTAAAATTAAAGATGGAAATAAAAATGAAAAATATAATACAAATAATAAAAATAGAAAATAAATTACAAATCAAAATAAAATAAAGAAAAATAGGATAAAGATAAAATTAAAATACAAAGTAAAAATGCAAATAAAATAAAAATAAACAAAAATTAAAATATAAAAATAAAATGAAAATAAAAATACAATAAAAATAAAAAGTAGAATGAAGTAACTATCACTGAAAGGACATGGGAAGCCAGTACGAGCCAATGTGAAATATGTGTTCCAATGAGGGGTAAATAAAGGGGCTCGGTATATTATGTCGAACTACAGACTAAGCCCGTGAGGGGAACACAGCCAAAGACTTACATAAAATTAAAAATGGTGTTGGTAACAACATAATAAGGTATAAAGCAGCAACTACTAATCAATAATTACTCAAGAAGCAATTGAGGTCAAACTCAACGTTCATACCTCTAGGGGTGAGAGTCTTTAAAGTATATATCCACTTGGATTCTTTTTGACTCAAGACTCTCACTTTATGGCTCCCTCTCCAATATTTGTTATATTTTTCAATTGCCCAAAATTGTAGGTGTGAGGGATCTCTGTTGTGTGCTGAAGCGAAATGTTTGGAAACGCTGTGCTTGGGGAAACCCTTCAGGATATTGGTGATATGTTCTTTAATTCTCACCCTCAAGGGCCTTTTGGTCCTTCCTACATACTGTAAATTACAAGTGCATTGTAACACGTATACCACTCCCTCCGTGTTACACCCAATGAACTCTTTAAGGGGGTATGTGCGACCAGTGGTGGTTGCCCTAAATTCAGTTTTCTTTTTGTTGAGATATTTAGTATGTTGGCAAGCAAAGCAGCGCTTGCATGGATAGAACCCAGTACCCGTGAAAAAGGTAAAATCGCGTTTGGGTGGGGGTTCAACCACATTTTTTACCAGTATATCCCTAAGAGTCGGAGCACGTCTGTATATAAATCGTGGCCTTTCTGGTAGAACAGTGCAAAGAGGTTTGTCGCTTCTTAGAATGTGCCAGTGTTTTATTACCAATTTCTCAACTTCCTTATATTGAATGTTAAAGTCCAGTATTAGGGATGGGGCTTCCAAAGGTAAGGGTTTCTGTTTTGTGTTCTCCTTTAGCATGGCTTCTCGATCCATCTGGTTTGTCTCTTGTATTTGTTTATTCAGCATATCCTGTATATATCCCTTATCGGTGAATCGTCTACTTATCAGCTGGGCTTGAGTAAGAAAGTCTTCTTCTGTGGTGCAATTTCTTCTTAATCTCACGAATTGTCCTTTGGGAATGTTGAAGAGCCATTGCTTATGGCGGCAGCTTTCCATAGACAGATAACTATTCCTGTCAACCTCTTTAACACCTTCCCGACCAGCGCCGTAAATAGGCGGCGGTCGGGTTTGAGCGGCTGTACCGGGACATAGCCTGCACCTGCAGGCTATATCCCGGTATCATTTTTTAGAGCGGACGGTCGGCTATCCAGGGGTAGCGACCGATCCGGCTCGGGAGCCGCTCGGTCGTTACCCCAGGAGGCGGGAGGGGACGCTCCCGCCGCCTTCCGCCGCTCTTCTCCGGCCTCCCGTCCCACCGGGAGACAGGAGCGACGATCCGGCACGTCCGCCGGCTGGAAGGAGACCTGATCAAAGCCGTAATCGGCTCCGATCGGGTCTCCTTCGGCAAATTCCGGAAGCGACGTCACAACGTCACTTCCGGTTTACACGGCGGCTAACAGCGCCAAATTTAAAAAAACGACAGTATTTAGAATCGCCGTTTTTGGCGATCTGAATACTGTGAAGTG
>BLSH010398289.1:667690-680733 GCA_018402905.1 Glandirana rugosa | reverse complement strand
CGCCATAAATTGGTGAAGTCGGGGCCTTCCTAAAGTGTGAAATCCTGGTCTCGTGAAAAACGCTAAGCCGTGACGAAACGAAATTGACTGTTAACGCGCCAGCACACTGCAACATGGGTTTGCTTTAAACGCAGGAAAAAAAGGGGTCTTTATCTCGAAAGACCACCATAAACTAGTGGAGACGCAGTAAAGACTAGCGGCGATATTTGTTTTTTCCCTGTTAAAACGTTTTTGTGGGTTTAAAGAATGAAAAACGATTTTATGTTTAGGTTTTTTTTTTCCCTAAAATAATTTTGAATGGCATTTTAGGAAAAGAGGCTCAAGTGACTGTCTGCGTCGAGAAGTGACAGACGCAGCACCCACCCCTCTGGGCTCTGTTTTGGTACGGCTTGTGTACAAACTGGAGAGCTCCTCTGGGAGGGGGGTTTTAATGTAGGAAAAGAGGACGGCCCCCAGCTGATTTCTTTTCCCTGCCTAGTTAACTCCTGGTAGGACGAACATAAAACCCACAAAGTCATGAAGAGCTGCGTCTGTCAGTGAACTCGGAGAAAAGGATTTTACGGTAAGTTTTAATAAAATCCCTTTTTTTTTTGGATTTGTATTTTAGCAAAAAGTAAGAAATTTGGGTGTTTTTGCAAAATTGTCCCTTTTTTGTTTATAGCGGCGATCAGAAATGACGCAGAGGTGATCAAATACCACCAGAAAGCTCTATTTCTGGGGAAAAAAAGGACGCAAATTTCGTTTGGGTACAACGTCACACGACCGCGCAATTGTCAGTTAAAGCAAAGCAGTGCCGAATCGCAAAAAGTGCTCTGGTCCTAAAGTGTGAAATCCTTCCGGGGCTGAAGTGGTTAAATACCGCGAAAAGAAAGCTCTATTTGTGTGAAAAAAAGGACGCACGTTTCATATGGGTATAGGGTTGCACAAGAAGCTGTAGCATGGCACACCTGTTGGTATTTGGCATCAGAATAACACAGGGTGGACTAGGAAGCAAAGTGAGTCTCTTGCAGGCTTGTTACAATTATCCTATGGGAATTCAGAAATCTGAACACTTTTACCCTTTTGAGAGGTGAATTAATGCCCTGGATGTTAAGGAACATCCAGTTAAGAACCATAAGAGCATAATATATGTCTAAGGCTGGGTGTCGCTGGGAGCACAACATACGGTCTCTGGGGTGAGAGGATATAACAAAGGGGAAGGAAAGGAGGGAACAAAAGATGAAACAGGGCAGGGAGAAAGATGTATAGTGCTATAAGGCAAAGCATAAAACATAACAATAATAAGCGTGGAGGCAGTTTTACGTCACTGTTCTGGCTTGGACAGACTGTCTGTCATCTTGCAGAACTTTCCAATGAGGTTATGGTGTATGACTGTGTCCCTGTCACCTGCCCTTCTCAATCACCTCATGGCTGCTGTTCTTCTGCTATTCCCATCAGCATTCATAATGGACCCTTGGACTATGTAAGATTGGTTTGTCATTCAAATGTTCCCTATTGCTGCTGTCATTATCCTTCATTTGCACAACACTGCTGCCTTTATTTTGTTTGATCTTTTCAATAAATGGACGCTTTGCCATTTTAAGACTGACTGTTCTGAGCTCTTTGTGGTACTAATGCATGACATTTAACAGTGGAAATAATTCCAGATCATATCCACTCCATGAGTTTCAAGGTGATCTCCGAGCGCTTCGTTGGTGTTCTGTTATAACTATAACATAAACATTGTAGAGAACCACTCCGCAGGTTTAGCAGGAATGGCAATGTAAATTATACCAGAGTCCCAGTCCCACCACAAAAAAGGCATGGGTAATAACAGGCACAGAAGGTCTCCAGGTACTAAAATATATATATATATATATATATATATATATATAAATATGGGAGAGAGAGCTACCCAAAAAAAAAGTAACGGAATACAAATTATTGTGGACACCAGGGTAGGTAAATCTGAGAAATTATGTACAATAACGCGGTACAATGCAACAAGCATCAGATATCCATTGTGTAGGTGGGGATGGGAAGGAAATGTGGGCCTAGAAAAAAAGGGATAGATGGGTGTCAAGAAGTGGTGGGAAGGAAAGAATACAAAGGATAAGAAGAGTTAAGGAAAAGTGTGTGTGGGGGGGGGGGGGGGTTGGGTGTCACAGGGATGGAAAGAAAAGAATATTGAACCAAGTTTAAAACTGAATAAACTGTTGGAGACTGAATCTGTGAAGTGGAGTCTGTGAGGAAATCCTTTTCTTTGGAGGACACAGCTCTCTCCCTTTGTTTAGCAGTTTCTTTATTTGGCCTGTTGCCTGTTAGTATGGAAGTTGTTTTCTCTTTGCTGCCTGTTATACTACTGAATAAGGATATTGCAGTAACAGCATTGAGTCTGTGAGATGGTCCAAACACACTAGTGAGCACTCTGAACTATAGCCATCAGGAGGCTACCTCGCATTTAGCTTTGCTTAAAGGAGTTGTAAAGGCAGAAGGGATCTTTAGCTTGCAGAAGGGATCTTTAGCTTAATGCATTCTATGCATTAAGATATTAAACCTTCTGTGTGTAGCAGCCTCCCCAGCACCCCCTAATTACTTACCTGAGCCCCATCTCTCTCCAGCCTTGTCCTGGAGTGTCTTAGCTATCCCAGACACTCCTCCTGATTGACTGAGACACAGCAGCGGCGCCTTTGGTCCCGTGGCTGTCAATCAAGATCAGTCAGCTAATAGAGAGGGGGCCGGGTCTGGGCTCCGTGTCTAAATGGATGACTGCTGGCTGAGGGGGGGCACTTACCAGAGGAAGGGGCCAGGAGAACAGAAGAGGGACCCCGAGAAAAAAGGAACCCGTGCTGTTCTGTGAAAAACCAACTACACAAAGGAGGTAAGTATAACATATATGTTATTTAAATAAAAAAAAAAAAGCAAGCCTTTACAATCACTTCAATACTAGATACTTACCCTCCCGCCAAGACCAATTTTCAGCTTTTCCAAGTCATCTTCCAGGACGGCTTACAGGGAGAGGCAGGCTCCTCCCACCTAACAGGAAACACATGATCCACATTATAAAAAGACTGCTCACCAGTAGTACCTCAGTATGTGTTTCCTCCGGCCTGACAAGAACTCTGAAGAAGTTTGTTATTTTTATGGCCTTCATGCCAGACGGCAGGGGCCTCCCAGCTACAGCATCCCAGAACAGGGGCAGTGAACCTGGGGGTGCATGTAGCTTGGGCTTGTTCAGGCCGCCCTGGAAAGGAGCCTTGAACTTTTACTCCAGGAGACCCCCCTCTCTCCATGGGAGTCCGGTCAACAGCAATGCCTGTAGTTCAGGTACACTGGTAGTGTGGGATTTTGACTCAGTGAGTCTTCCGGGGGACAGTGCGGTCTAGTGGTGTCCTGATGCTTGCAGGGCGGACATGTTATTGGTAGCAAACACTGACCTAGTGGTTGGGGCTGCAAGCTCCATGCACTGTCCCAAGAAGAGGTGTCCGATCCGCAGCGACAGACCGGGATCCGCACTACTTGACTTTTCAGGGCTACAGAGAAGATGGTTAAAGCCATTCTATCCTGTGCTGGTAAAGTCACCAGTGGAGACTGTAAGCAGGAAGCAGGTCTGGGACACCTGCAGACTCTGACCCTAAGGTAAGAAAGAGGCTAAAGGCAAGTTTCTCCTTTCTTACTCCCTGGTGTAGGGGGCACCAGAGGATTTGGGATGATTCTCTGTACAATCCACAGACCAGCAGACCGGGTCTGGGGAGTCTGGCTGTTTGTGTATCCCTCTTTTCCCTACCAGTGGTGGGGCTTCATTTGGGTCGCCCTAGGTGGTGGAGTGCTGGTCATGGTATGATCGTCTGCACCCTCCTCTCCTTGTAAAAGGCTCATACCACCTTGTGTCCTCTCCCTGTAGGACAAAGGAAGGGAGCAAAAGGGGAACCGCCTAAGGGACAGATGTACGGATTATCTCCTGCCTGGATACCAGCTCCAGTGCTGCAACACAAAGTTTCCTAGAGCGCATTGCAGAGAAATGACAAGTGTCTTGGTTTTCATTTGCTGGCTGAGCTCCTGATTAATATGGATTGATCAAGGCCGCTGGCTTCCCCAAATCTTTTTGGAGGGAATACTATATGGCTGGAGCAGAGGCATCCAGAATCCCTGACTACTCCCAGTTGGGGGGAGGGGCGCATGTTTGTTGAGGCTGGTAAACTATGTTGGTAAGCCAAAACAGAATACAAGCTGCAGATACCCCTGAAGGGACAGCTATAAGGTGGTTGTGTAAGTATTCCCTGGTGCCATCCCAGGAGTATTATAGCAGACTTTATCTGGTCTGCAAAGCTACACCATGTACTCTGGTCCCACCATGACACTTACTATAATTTGTGGCTAATAGCCACAGGGTGGTTACCCTTAGGAGGAGTTCCTCCCTTTTGGGTATTGGTTGCTGTGGGTGTTTGCATGCATCCCACAAACAGAGTAAATGTGCTTTGTGTTTTTTATCCACCATTGTGTGGTCATTTGGAGGCAGAGTTTAATAAAAAGAACCGTTCACCCAGCTAAACTAATGTGCCATCATCCCTAAATAGAAGTCAACAAGCAAAAACCCTCAAAGGTGGGACTTTTATGGGCACAAAAACAAAACATCTATAATGTAAAATTCTAAAATTTATTGAGTATGCAAATTAAACAATATGTTAAAAAAGACAAGCAATAGCATTAGAACAACATAATGTACTGTGTACAGTTTTTTTTAACCTGGTTATGTACAAGACCTAATGCATTTCGGTGTTGGTCACCTTCATCAGAGATATAGCTTGAAACATAACAGCACGGTCTAGTCAAAAAACAAAGAAATGTCAAACAATATCGAAAAATGTTAGTAAAATATTGTTTTGATGTCAATCTTGGCTTTATCCCGCAACAATTTAAATAGCCCCCAACTAGACCACAACGTGTTTGCCGCAAAAGCTCAAGGCTTCACCCAAAGGGGGGAGGAGGGTGGAGGCTGCAGGAGGACACAAATCGCAATAAAGGGAACATCCCTTTAAATAGACACCAAATATGTAACGATTGATGTGCAGGAATACGGCGTGGAAATGTTGAGGAATGAAGTTATTTTCTTATACAAAAGGCATGTATGAACAAAGCATTCTGCCAATTAATTTTTTATGGGTAACCACCAATGATGTATAACAGGCTTGTAAAAGTCCCAAAAATCCTTGACAGACAGGCGTCTCAACAGTGCTTATCAAAAGGAAAAAAGAAACTCCATGTACCCACGCCGCTCCTTGTCCTGCACATCAATGGAGGCAAAGGGCCTAAACACCTGTAAACTGCAGAGCTGGGGCTGAATAACCCAGAGACCAGCAGAAGCTGCAACCGGTTAACCCCTTCCTACACTTGGGTCACACTTGAGCAGGGCTCTGGGGGTCTACTTCATCAATTACACCCTGTTTTCAGGGTCTGCTATGGGATAAGCAGGACTTTGTTTTTGGATTTAGGGCAAGTTCAGAAAGGCGTTCCGGATGCTTTTCTGCACGTGTGTTTTTGATGCAGTCCAGTGTAGTTTTTTCCCCCTACTAAAAATCAGGACAGTTTAGTTAAGTGCAGAAAAAATGCAGCATGTTCTACTTTTTCTGGAGCTGGAACGCATTGGAACTGACTGCAGTGGTGTGAACTAAGCCATTGAAAGCCATTTAACCTACTTTCCATGTGTTTAAAAAAAAAAAAAACGCACACTGCATGTGGTGTGTCTTGGCCCTTAGGCAATAACCCATTCCTAGGCTGAACTAAAAGTTTAGATGTGGAATCCTGCATGATTCAATTGGCAGACTCCTGGGTGTAACCTCCATGCAAGGCTTCCATGGACACACCCAAGTTTAAATGATTGCTCGTTAATGCCTGCAGGTGTTGGCCTTCTGATGGCTTTAGTTGCACACTTCAAGGCTTATTCAAAGGTGCCAGAAGCTTTCATTTATCCTAGATTTGGATATGTTATGAGCTGTGTGGTTTTATCTGTCTCCCACCTTAGTGTGCACTTTATAAAGTAAGTTAAGGATGCAGCAATCACTGTTTACATTGTTTAAATATATAGTTAAGGAGACTCAGTTTTGCTCTGTTCCAAATAAGTTATTTGGTTATGTCTACGAGCTGAAGCTGTACCTACTATAGGGTAACAGTATCTGCCGTGCACTCCAGTGTGTGTGCCTAGACTAATGTCACCCGGAACTCTCTGAATTCCACCATATAGATGTGTAATGGATTGGAGCCAGAGACTGGGCTATAACTATGACTTATGATTTTAACAATTGTTGGCTTTGTGGCATTGTCATTAGATACGTATAAATGGCTGTGTGTGGGGTATTAGATAAATACTCTGTCCTTATACTTCTCCAAGTATGTTATAACTCTGTGTATTTAAATACCCAACATTGGAGCTTATGCTTGTGTTTTATTCTTTTGGTAACATTGTGGTTCATGCCTCATATGCAATCTAATATATTAACTCTGAGGCTACATTTCCAATGTTGCGACCCAAAGGTTGCGTGATTTGGAGTATGGCTTCGATCCATCTTCAGTCTCTGGATTTGAGTTGCATCAGAGATTGAATCTCTGTGGTTAAAGGACCCTTTCTTGGGTCGCTGTAACCTTGAATCGCATAGGTTGAAACAATTACCATTTGAAATCTATGGGCTGTGACTTGTCATGCGACTGTGTTTGGGGTCGCACAGCGAGTCACACTAGTAGTAACTGAACCTAATAGTTAAAATGACCGGCTGGAAGTTTAGCCTTCATTGGTATAGATGGCTGTATGAATTGGAAGGCTTTTACCGGACCTTTACATTGTCTTGCGCAATCGGTTGTCCTAATGCATTAGGTTCATACACAGCAAGGGTGTCTTCATGCAATTTCTAAAACATGCCATTCGGACATAACTACTTTGTCCTGTGCTGGTAAAGTCTCCGGTGGAGACTGTAAGCAGGATGCTGGTCTGAGACACCTGCAGACTCTGACCCTATGGTAAGAAAGAGGCTAGAACTGGGTTTCTCCTTTCTTACTCCCTGGTGTAGGATACACCAGAGGTTTTGGGTCTGTGGAGTCTGGCTGTTTGAGTATCCCTCTTTTTCCTACCAGTGGTGGGACTTCATTTGGGTCTCCCTAGGCAGCTGAGTGCTGGTCATAGTATGATCGTCTGCACCCTCGTCTCTCCTTGTAAAAGGCTCATACCACCTTGTGTCCTCTCCCTGTAGGACAAAGGATGGGAGCAAAAGGGGAACCGCCTAAGGGACAGATACACAGCCTGCACGAACAGATTATCTCCTGCCTGGATATCAGCTCCAGTGCTGCAACACTCTAGAAAGTTTCCTAGAAAGCATTGCAGAGAAATGACAAAGTGTCTTGGTTCTCACAAAGATTCCTCCTCCGCTGTAGGAGAAGCAGCTATTCTAGTGAGCACTGAGGCTCTAGTGGAGCACTCCCTTTGGGTCAAGCACCGTATCTTCATTTGCTGGCCTGATTTAATATGGATTGATCACGGCAGCTGGTTTCCCCAAATCTTTTTTGGAGGGAATATTGCACAGTGCATCTCTTTTTCACAGCCTTCCTAACAGAACAGCTATAGCAAGTCAAAGTAAATAAATATTCTGTTAATGGTACAGGCTCAGTCGTCTGAAGTGGTGATCTGCATAACTTGCCACCAGTATCACAATGTGCCATATGAAGTCTGACATCCAACATTGCGCAGAGCACCTGTCATCTATAAAATTGTCAGGTTCTTTTTTACCCAGTTCCTTTCCAAACACTCAACAGCTACCGTACCAGCTTTTAGACGGGAGAAAGGTCATAGGTGTGGGCATATGCATTTTGAGTATGTATAGCATTGTGGCAGAACTCTCGCTGGATAACTACAAGGGCCTATTGTCTAAATGTCCATAGGCATCTCTTGAATGAAGATTATGTAGTAAGAGATCTATAGATTGGTGATCAACCTCTAGTTTGCTTGTTCGGTTCTGGAGCCGAGATAAAAGCAAGAGGATGTCAAAATATTGCTATCACAAGGTGATTAAAATATGCAGTGATGGAAGCTTACCAGGCATCATCACTGTTTTCTCTAGAAAACATCAAAGCTCTTTCCAACAGAGCATGGGCCATTTCTTGGGCTGACAGCGTCATCAGGTCTCATCCCCAGACCTGCAAGTCAGTAACCATGTCCAGCTTCCAAACCTTTGTGAAACCTTTCCAACCGGGCCTGTTCTCTAACCAGGAACAGATTGTTGGGAGGAGGTTGCTTAAAGCTGTGGTCCCACCCTAATCATATAGTTCTATGTTGTCCTCTCTGTAAGCCGTCCTGGAAGATGACTTGGAAAAACAGAGTTATTACCTGATAACTCACTTTTCAGGAATCTTCCAGGACGGCTCCAATCCCCCCCCCTTAATGATCAACTTGTCTAAGACATATGGTTATGGGGGTATAACTGTAATTTAAGTTGATGGTTTACCAATAGAGTAATACTGTATCTATATCAGAGCCTTTGGTTATTTGTTTAATACTGAGGTACTACTGGTGAGCAGTCTTTTTATAATGTGGATGATGTGTTTCCTGTTAGGTGGGAGGAGCCTCTCTCTCTCTGTAAGCCGTCCTGGAAGATTCCTGAAAAGTGAGTTATCAGGTAATAACTGTTTTCAGCGCTGTCGCATTTTGAATGACAATTGCGCAGTCATGCGACACTGTACCCAAACAAAATTTTTATCATTTTTTTCCCCCACAAATAGAGCCTTCTTTTGGTGGTATTTGATCACCTCTGGGGTGTTTATTTTTTGCGCTACTAATAAAAAAAGACCGAAAATTTTGAAAAAAAAGTATTTTCTTTTTTTTCTGTCACAAAACGTTGTAAATAAGTATATTTTCTCCATCACTGACGGGCACTGATGAGACTACACTGATGGGCACTGATGAGGCAGTACTCATTGGCACTGATGAAGCGGCACTGATGGACACTGATAATGAGGCACATATAATGCAGCACTGATGGGCACTCATAAGCGGCACTGATAGGTGGCACTGGTGGGCACTGATAGGCGGCAATGACAGCACATTTTCTGAGGCATTCCCTGGTGGTCCTGGGTGGCATCCAAGATGGGCATTTTCCCCCTTACCTGTTGGTCTCGGGTGGGCTCCCTGGTGGTCAGGGTGGGCTTCCCTGGTGGTCCTGGGAGGCGATCCTAGGGGGGGCTGCACTGATAAACAATCAGCGCAGACCCCCCTGTCAGGAGAGCCGCCAATAGGCTGACGCGAGTAGAGGAAAGGCCGATATATGGCTCTTCCTGTTTACACTGAGACCAGCCGTGATTGGTCACAGCTTCCGATGGAAGCTCTTTACCGAAATCGGTAATGTGGTGTGTCAGACTCACACGCCGCAATGCGCGCCCCCGATCCTGGGTTATACTGATAGACGTCATATGATTTCCAATTTTGCTATAGGCCAGACGCAAGTGATTAAAGTGCTTGTAAAGGCAGAAGGTTTTTTATCTTAGCATTCTATGAATTAAGATAAAAAGCCTTCTGTGTGCAGCAGCCCTCTAATACTTACCTGAGCCCCATCTAGAGCCAGAAATTATGTAGGAGTGTCTTGGCTGCTCGGGACTCCCCCTCATTGGCTCCCACTGCTGTTAGTCATCCAATGAAGAGAGAAAGGGGGCAGGCCACGGATCTGTGTCTGAATGGACACAGGGAGCTGTAGCTCGGGTGCCCCCACAGAAAGCTGCTTGCTGTGGGGGCACTTAATAGGAGGGAGGGGCCAGGAGCACTGAATAGGGGGTTCTTGGCTGCTCTGTGCAAATCCACTGCACAGGGCAGGTAAGTATAGACATGTTTGTTATTTTTATCCACTTCCCGACCGCGTGCCGTGTTTTCACGGCGGCAGTAGGGATGCTGAGCGCGAATCGCCGTAAAAACACGGCGATCTGCGAACAGCCGCTAGGGGGCGCGCGCGTGCGCCCGCCACACTCCTGAGGAGCGTGCCCGCGGCTCGGGCAGACTCAATGATGAGCGGCCACAAGCAAAGAACGGGGAACCGCTGATGTAAACACGGCGGTTCCCCGCTCTGTTAGTAGGGGCATGGGTGATCTACTGATCCTTGTCACTGGGATCAGTTAGATCTCTCATGCCCATGTTAGCCCAACCCCCCCACAGTAAGAACACACCCAGGGAACACAGTTAACCCCTAGCTCTCCCCCTGCAGGTTAACCCCTTCACTGCCAATGACATTTATACAGTAATCAGTGGACATTTACATTTCTGATTGCTGAATAAATGTCAGTGGTCCCAAAAAAGTGTCAAAAATGTCCGACATGGCCGCTGCAATATCGCAGTACCGCTAAAAATCGCAGATCGCCGCCATTACTAGTAAAAAAAAAAAAAACAGAAATTAATTCTCACCATCCGTAAATGCGGCCACTTTTGCGCAAACCAATCAAACGCCGATTGCGATTTTTTTTTTTATCACAAATATGAGGAATTATATAAATCGGCCAAAAACGGTGAAAAAATTTTTTTTTTATATTTTTTTTTTGGGTTTTTTTGCAAAATGGTCGCTCTTCTTTTGTTTATAGCGGCGATCAGAAATGACGCAGAGGCGATCAAATAACACCAAAAGAAAGCTCTATTTGTGGGGAAAAAAGGACCCAAACTTTGTTTGGGTGCAACGTCGCACGACCGTGCAATTGTCCGTTAAAGCGACACAGTGCCGAATCGCAAAAAGTGCTCTGGTCCTAAAGCTGGAAAACCTTCTGGTTGGTAAGCGGTTAAGTAAAACAAAACGAGACTTTAGTATTAAAGCTTTCATATTTCTTCTTTTTCTTTGTCTTTCAGAGATGATATTGCTAATGCTTTGGAGGAAATTAGAATCAACAGAGGAGGCTCCCTTGGGGGCCTTACCATTCCACAGATCGTGAGACAAGCATCCTCTAAACTGACAGCAAAGAATATTCCGTCAGCATGAACCTGCGATGTATGGTAAAGTCAGGTTACTGTTACACTTAAGATTAATCTGCCAGCTTTGTTCTGTATTTTAAAGTGGAAACACAGGTATGCAAGTTGTCCTTTCTTTTAATTAAAAAAAAAAATAGCTTGGAGGTGGACTTCAATAATCTGATGTCCCCCTATCAGCTTGTTCTGGTTTACAAAAACACCCCCTCTAAGAGTCCTATATCTAGGACTGTTGTAAAATGTATTTTCTCCCACTTTTCCCTGTTTCAACAAGCGGGTGTACTTCCGCTTACAGAAGGTTTGGACACAGCAAATCGGATTGTCATGCCAGGCCGTAAAATTCACTGCAGTCGTTTCTAATCAATTCCAGCCTGGAATTGTGATCACTGGCTGGCACTGAAGTCTTGCTGGAGGGTAAGGGTTTTTTCCCAATTCTTTCCCACTCTGGATTGGACCTCATACAATGATTGGCCCACTTCAGAAAGATTAAATGCAACATCTGATAATGTTGAGTCCTGAGTCCTTGTATTTTATGTACACATAATTTACCAAAAAATTGTCCATCCTTAAAGTGGACCAAACACGTAACGCTGATACTACCATTCTTTCAGTGGATAAGGCGCTTAGAGACTCTTCTAAAACCTATCCTTGTGCTAGCAGGGCCAGCTGCTGTCAGCTTAGTGATGCTGAAACTCTAGCCAGCAGGGCCGGAGAAATTCACGATTGACTTTCTCCTGAGATACACAGCTCAAGCCTTTTCTCAAAGTTGCATTTTTTCACCTTTGGTCCTAGTATTCTACGTGTAGGCCATGGAGAACCTGATTAATTATGTCCCCAGAATGTCTTTACTCAATGTGCATACGCACAAAATCCTATGGCTTAAAGTGTTTGTAAACCCTCACATATACCCATTGAAGTGAACAGCCTCAGATGATACACAGAGATGAAACAAACCTCTCTACCGAAGTTTTACATGCATATCTGCTGTCTTAAGCTTTATATATTCTTTAGAAAGTTCAGATTGTGTTAGATTTTCTCTTCCCGTTCAACAATGCACTGAAGCCTGTGCAAGACAGCTGATTGGAGGAAAGGCACACACCCCTCTCATAGGTAGAGACTTTCAGATCTGTTCGTTGAATAATTCAGCACTCTGCTAATCTATTTATAGCTCCCTCCCCAACACAGAACTCAGGCTGCTTTTATCACATGATGGAGAACTTGTTAGAAGTTATCAGGCTGATAACAGAGGAACGGAGCAGGAGACAGCTACTGGACATAGTGCTTTGAAGAGAGATAAGAAAAAACTGCAGATATATGTGCCTAGCTAAAATTTAATTTATCGGGTTTATGTCCACTTTAAAGCCTGGGCAATTGATCTAGTGCAAGAAAGATGGTTGTGCATGCCTTTCAAAGGCAAGCTTCTCTTATGACAAGTTCCTCGATAAATACTTTGAGGCAGCTATTAATGGGAGGGGTTTCAGACCCCACTATCCAAATCTCGCTTACACATTTTATACTGTGCAGTTCTCATCCATGTGCCCCTCCTAAAAGCAATCATTCACTGTGACTTCTTCTGGTCTTAGCAAACCTTCCCTCTCCAAGCCCACCAGAGCTGCCTACATGAAGGCAGCGGGGTAGTCTACCAACACTTAACCACAACTTAAAAAATAAATCTAGAAAAAAACCTTCTCTCCTTACCTTTTCAGGACATATACATTTATTTTTATTTGTGGTCTTCTCCTTATCTCTCTACTTCTCCATTTCTACTGGGAAAAAGAAAAAGATTCCTGAACTCCATTCTCACCTGTCATTACAAAGTCTTCGATTCCTTTCCTACTCAGGGAAGATTTCAGAACCAACCACTACATAGGAACTCCTGTCCTTTTAAAGGTTTTCATACCACATGGCCCAAGATGCAATGGTAGGATTGTTTTGGTAGTCAGGCTTCCACAAGGTACCCCCTGACAGAGCTATTTGTCTTATCTATAGTTAGACTTGTAACAACTTCCATACATAAAAATTTGTCAGAGAAATGCTTCTCCTGCACTGAGGGCATTTTGATGGTTAATTTCCTTTCGTGTTTCGT
>BLSH010398289.1:656608-667680 GCA_018402905.1 Glandirana rugosa | reverse complement strand
AACCCGTAGGGTGTCGGTAGGGAATAGGGATGAATGAATACTTCATTCACCATGTCTGTGGGGTGCTAGATTATCTGTGTTCTCAACCAGAGGGATCCCTCAGAGTTTGTGGCTATAGGTGTATTCAACATCTGACAGTCGCTGTTTTCCATACTCCCCAAAGGCTGCATCTACACACTCTGGAAAGTGTTTTACTCTAATCGCACAATGCAGGGCACAGGCTGAATATTCATGTGGCCTGGGTTATAGGCTGGTACTTTCAGGTGATTGGGAACTGGGGATATGCCACTGAGTGTGTGTCGTGTCCATATTCCACACATCCATAGACACTGACCAAGACCGGCTCTTGTTTTATTTAGGGGAAATAACTTGGATGGGGATAAGGGATGGCTGTGGGATGCCCAAAAGAATTATAATACACAAACTCCATATACACTCCTGTATATGCACACTTTCACTGCAGACTATCCCTCTGTAGACTGTTACTCCTCATAACTCTCCAGCACTTGACTTGCTGACCGTTTCTCCTCCAGCACTGAACTTAGTAAATCATCACTCCATTACTTCTCTCCAGCACTGAACTTAGTTTCCAGCTTGAAAGGAAATTTATCAAGCTTCGCTGTTCCTTTCTCTTCACCGCAGCTAGCACATGGCGAGGCCCACTATCAGCAGAACCTCCGGATCACCCATTACAGGCCATTGATCAAGGGCCCCTGAATGTGTAGCAAAAGTACTTGAGTGCTAGCTGGGCATTTGATGGACTACAACTCTCAGCCCATCCCTCTTCCAGGTCCCACTGACCTGCTTTTCCTCAGTGACTTTCCTTTTCCTGAACTGGCTAACACAGACTGTCCACTATTCCGCTCCCAGCCCTTTCCAGCCTTTCTTTTGCAGTTCCCAGGGACCATCACTCACCAAACCGGTGGAGCTGAAGCTGCCTGTAAGACACCTCACATGTATGCCCTTTGCAAGCTTAACGCCTAAACTTAAATCCTTCCTTTTGGCAAAAAAAAAAAAAAAACTTGGCCTACCAAGTCCTCCCCAAAACCCTCTTTCCACTTAACTAAATTCAACCCCGGAAGGTTTACCACCCCCCCCCCTTATGACAAGGCCATTTTTGCGATATGGCACTGCTTTACTTTAACTGACAATTGCGCGGTCGTGCGACGCTGTACACAAAATTGGTGTCCTTTTTTCTCTTTCGTTCGGACGCAGCATCTTATTCATGACATGTGGGTGGGTTATGCCACCTTAGTGGACTAGGCAGAACACAGTTCAGCTAAAAGCAGACACAGCCCCTCCCAGGGGGCAGTCTTCACCTGGTATAACCCCTCCACCCTGCTAAGCAACTCAGTTTTTTCTGCCTAGTGCAAGGAGTAGGACCTGGCTCCTTGCTGGGACCTGCGGTTCCCCGTTTTTTTCTTTTTTTCAATACATCTGATGAAAACTTCCATCAAGCAGCCTGCTGGAGATCCTAGATCCAGGTAGTCTCCCCAGCGCGGCCAACGGATGCAAGCCGACCTTAGCTCCGCGCTGGGTTGGCCGCGTTGGGCCCCGTTCTGTGCGGGGCGACCAGCGGGTTAAACGTCCCGCTAGCGCACTTGGGACCGGGTCCTAGGGCAGGCGGGTTTTTCCCCCTCCCTGGGGTGTTAGGTGGGCCTCCTCCCTTCCTTTACCCCTCCCACCCCCCTTCCTCACCTACCTCCGGGGCTGCGCTGGTCGCCCCCTCCCCCAGCTGCATTCCTTCCCCCTCCTGGGGGGATGCATCACCAAGCCAGAGATGGTCGGCGCTGTTTTTCAGCGGCCCCGCCATTTTGCGGTGGCCGATCGCACAGTTTGGCCTCTAGTGCACACGGCAGCCATGTTTGCATGATCCACCGCATCCTGGTTGGCCGGCTCGGTGGGCGGTCCTGTGTGTGCTTGGCGTGCATTCGACACGTGGGGCCTCGGTGGCAGTAGGGTGGCACCGACAGCAGCAGCAGCACTTCCCTGAGGTAGGAAGCGGGCGGTGTGGTGAGTCCTCCTGGGTTACACTGTGTGGCAGCATTGTTGGGGGTGGTGGGGGCGCCTGGTCCGGTACACAGGCCTCTGCAGGTGGTGGTGTTTCCGGGGGTGGCGCAATGGCGGCTGAAGCAGGTGCTTCCCCGTCAGAGGTCTCCAGTGGGGCTCTGGGCGCGCTAGGACCTATGATCCCTTTTGATAAATTGACCGCGATCCTGGAGGAATTTTTCTCCCGGGTGGAGCCGATCCGTGACCGCAGGGTGGCAAAAAAGAGGCCACCTCCTCCCCTATATTCTGGGGAGGAATCGGGACAGGTGGGGGGCTCCGCCGTGATGGGGACCCCCCTGGAGCTGTCGGAGGGTGAGCTCGGGGACCCCTCCGATGATGAAGAGGAGTCCTCGGTGGCCACCGTGGCTCACGAGAAGGCACTGGTGGGCTCTTTGGTTTCAGCGGTCCGTGAGACGCTGAAGCTTGGGGCGGCGCTGGAGGTGGTGTACGCTTTTGGGTCGCACAAGCCGGCCTGAGCCCCTAAGGTGTTCCCTTATTTGCCGTACTTTGATCAGTTTGTGTATAAACAATGACAACGGCCTCAGAGTTCTTTTGCCATGCCAAAGCTTTTTTCTGTGCGCTACCCCTTTGAGGATGCGCTGTTACAGAAGTGGGCGTCTCCTACGGTGGACCTGCCGGTGGCTCGCCTGAACAAGGCGACTACTATCCTGATGGAGGGGGACCCGGCCGATAGGTGTACCGAGGTGGTGTCCAAGGCCATGTTCGTTATGGCGGGTCGGCCATGCGGCCGACGCTGGTGGCGCAGGCACTTACGGAATGGGCGACCATTCTGCACCGGGATTTGGGCAGCCTTCAGGTTCCGCCTGAATCAATGCAGCTGGCCCAGGACCTTAGGTATCTCTGTGATGCGACACTGGACATGGCCCCCATGCTGTCTGCCTTTGCAGTCCTTATTAGGCATCTGCTTTGGCTAAAATGCTGGTCGGGTGACCAGGCGTCAAAGAAGGGCCTGACAGACCTGCCCTTCCAAGGTGGTCGGCTCTTTGGGGCTTCCCTGGATGAGATCATTAAAGATTTCACGGGGGTGAAGAGCACTTTCCTACCAGAGCCCAGAAGGGGTAAGGAGCCCCGGCGTAAACCGGGTCCCTCTTTTTCTACTCAGAAGAGGTTTTTTCGTGTGCAGCGGGCAAGGGCTCTCAGCCCGCCAAGGCCACTGTGGGGGGCCAGAAGCGTCCCTGGCAGCGGAAGTCGGAGAAGTCCTCCTCCGCATGATGGGTTGCCCCCGCCCGTTGCTCGGGTGGGGGGGACGGCTCTTGGGGTCCGGACCGGTGGACCTCCCGCATCTCGAACCTCTGGGTGCGCGAGGTGGTTTCGTCCGGGTAAAAGATAGTTCTGTACCCAGCCCCCGGACAGGTTCTTCACCTCCAATTTGAGGCTCCCCCCGGGGCGACGGCAGACCCTGTTAGGGGCGGTGCAAGTCTTGCTCAGTCAGGGGGTGATTGTTCCGGTTCCCTCCGCTGAACGTTTCCGCGGGTTTTACTCAAACCTCTTTGTGGTTCCAAAGAAGGATGGGGTCAAGCCTGTCCTGGATCTGAAGGCGCTCAACCTCTTTGTGGGGGTGCGGAAATTCAGAATGGAGTCTGTCCGTTCTGTGGTGGCGGCGCTTTGCCAGGGAGACTTCCTGGCCATCAAGGACGCGTACTTGCACATCCCCATATGGCATATGCGCTCGTCACCAGCGCTTCCTGCGCTTTGCGGTGGAGGATCTCCATTACCAGTTTGTGGCCCTCCCATTTGGTCTGGCCTCCACTCCCCGAGTCTTCACTAAGCTCTTGGCTCCGGTGTTGGCCCTGCTGCGGCAGAGGGCCATAGCGGTGGTGGCAAATCTCGACGACCTTCTCCTGCGGACGGAGTTGGCTTTAGCTCTGAGGGACAACGTGGCCATCGCCCTGATCTCCCTGCGGGACTTCGGCTGGGTGATCAATCTCCCAAAGTCGTCACTGACTCTGTCGCGCCGTTTGGAGTATCTGGGCTTGATCTTGGATACAGAGCAGGCGAAGGTGTTTCTTCCTCTGGCCAAGTTGCTGACGCTCCAAGTGGCGGTGCAGGCCCTGCTATTGCAGCGGTGGTCCTCCCTAAGGTTTTGCATGAGCATGTTGTCCACTTTTGTGGTGGTCCCGTATGCCCAGAGTCACATCCGGTCCCTGCAGCGTGCAATTCTGCTGCGGTGGGACAAGTCCCCTTCGTCCCTGGATCAGGTGATCAGGTTGGATCGCCAGGCCTGGTTCTCCCTCGCCTGGTGGCTGCTGCCCTGGGGCTGGGGAAGTCGTTTCTCCCCTTGGAATGGACGGTGGTCACGACGGATGCCAGCCTAACCGGCTGGGGAGGGGTCCTGGACCTGTCGTCGGCCCAGGGTCGCTGGTCCCCGAAGGAGTCTTGTCTCCCGATCAATGTGCTGGAACTTCGGGCTATCAGGCTTTGTCTCTCCCACTGGTCGGGGAGGTTGCGAGGTCGGCCTGTCCGAGTTCAGTCAGACAACGCCACAGCGGTGGCTTAAGTGAATCATCAGGGCGGAACGAGAAGCTCGGAAGTGGCTCACATTCTGAGGGTGGCAGATCTTCACGTGCTGGCAATCTCTACCGTTTACGTTCCGGGAGTCGAAAATTGGCAGGTGGACTACCTCAGTCACCAGAGGCTGGATCAGGGAGAGTGGTCCCTGCCCCCAGATGTGGACCTGCTAGCGTGCCGGCTCAATCAGAAGGTGGAGACCTTCGTGAGCAGAACAAGGGATCCGTTGGCAGACGCTGTGGACGCCCTTGTGGCTCCGTGGTCCCAGTATCGGCTCCTCTGCCTTTCCCCCTCTCAAGCTGCTTCCGCGCCTGTTGCGCAGAATAGAGGCAGAGGGGATTCTAACCATTCTGGTAGCGCCGGATTGGCCTCGGCGTCCCTGGTACGCTGTGCGGATGGTGGTGGATGTTCCCTGGCGGCTCCCGCTTCACGGGGATCTGCTGTCCCAGGGCCCCATCTTGCACCCTGCTTTACCCTCTCTGGCTTTAACGGCCTGGCTAGTGAATCCCAGGTGTTAAGGAATCGGAGGGTCTCTGAATCTGTGATTCCCACCATGGTCAAGGCGCTCAAGTCCACTTCACGCAAGATATATCACCGCACCTGGAAGGATTACATTGCCTGTTGCGAGGCAGGGGGGTGGAACCCCTGTTTTTTTTCAGTGGCTCGGGTGCTGGCCTTCCTTCAACAAGGCCTAGACCACAAGCTGGCATTGAACACTCTCAAGGGGCGATTCTTTTTCAGTGTCCCTTGGCGACGCATTCTTTGATTTGTACCTTTTATACAGGGCGACATGAGACCTTAACTTGGTCCTGTGAGTGCTTCAGAAGCCGCCCTTTGGGGCGTGGCCAGCCGCGGACGAGGCAAGACGCTCAGAGACAGAGCTCTGGTACTTCGGCGGATAATCCACCTCAATCTGTGGCCCTGAGACCGCAAAAAAGCAAGGTATTAAGGTAATACACCTCCAGCAATCCCCTGCTAGTTGAATCATTGAGTTTCGCCGAGATCGGAAGTCTGATCATGGAGAAATTTAGGCCGTGGCTTTTGCAGCCTTGTCGGAACGGCCGTTCCGGCTCACATCATTGACACAAATATCGCTGAGCCTTCCCCCTAAGACCCTGAACTCTCTGAAGTAAGCCGCTCGGAGTACGGCCTGGATAGGCCCAGCGCTTCTTATCCCAGTGTGATTTACCTTAAACCACATATGAACTGGAGGGGCTGGGTGTTGGCTCAGATATAGAACTTTACCTCTTAAAGGTGGAAGAGGGAATAAGAAGAGCAAGTCTGGGACACCACCATATAAATATCTTATAATCTGGAATTAACGTTTGGACTTACGGCGGCCATCTTGGTACACCCAGGCCTGCAGTATTATTTCCTCACAGCGCCAGCAACATACAGTGACTAAATTCTTTCATCATACTCATCATTTAGTGCCTGATTAGCTGATGATATGTGACACTAATATGTAGTACGTCCGTACTCTCCACAAAGGCTGCCAGTCTTCACTAACAACTAGCGACTGGTATATTACACACTGTTTTATCATCATAGCACCATATCTAAACACTCATGCCGTCCAGAAAGAGGAAAGGGGGATCTAAGCCAGGTAAAATGACTGATTTTTTTTCTCATCCTAATAAACACCTACCACTGGATAGTGAAAACAACTTCCCTACAATTCTACAGTCATTAGACCAGAGCAACTATGTTCTTAAACATAAAGCTGCAGAAACATCTAAAAATCTGCAAGACAGAGAGAAGCATTTTAGCTCTCCTTCATCCAGCTCAGCGAAATCCAAACAAAAAACAACTGATTCCTCCTCTAACATCTCCTTTACAAATTAACTGAACAACTCACTGGATGATACTAGAGAATTGCAGGATTCTATCTCCAACTTCCCTACTGCTGATATACCAGTCCTAGATACAACACTGAAAGACATGTTAATGTCCCTGAGATCTACTATACACACCGACATTATGTCATTAGCGAATCAATTCAAATCAGAAGTCAGTAACGGTCTCCCACATCGAATCTAAAATGAGTTCCTTTGTGGCCACGTTCAACGAACTGGTGGATGCCCATAATGACAGGGAGGATGAGCTTTGACAAATAAAAATGAAGCTTGCAGATCTGGAAGATCGTTCAAGGCGTAATAATGTTAAGATTCGAGGTATTCCGGAATCAGTCAAACCTCCAGATCTAAACAAGTTTCTCACGAACATGCTTCAAACAGCCTTACCAGAGGCACCACTTGAAGACCTACTTATCGACCGCATTCACAGACTCCCCAGACCTAAACATATCCCAGAGCATCTTCCAATGGACACGTTAGTTAGAATACACTTCTTTCATACCAAGGATCGCTTCATGAGAGCCATAAGATACCGCGACAACCTTCCAACAAATCTACAAGAGCTGTCTTGTCTTTAATGACCTCCCGGCTTTTACCTTACAACAAAGAAGACAACTGGCAACAATCACAAAACCTTTAATCATCACATTAGCTACAGGTGGCTCTATCCAGCCAAACTGTTAATAACAAAGGATGATAACTCCCATGTGGTCACTACAGTAAAAGAAGGGCTTTCTCTCTTACAGAAGTGGAATATCTGGCAAAACCAAGAAGCTCCTAATAACTTACCTCCTGACCCTGCTGCTTTCCAAAATGGAGACTCGGATAATGACACGGATTAATCTCAGGATAACTTTGACATTGTTCAACCATCGGTTCTGGCAGCCCCTGGAGGTAGCCATCCTTTTCTATCACCTTTAACCCCCCAAGTTGAGCGGTCAAGGGACCGCACAGATTCGTGGCGACATGGAAAGAAGCATGCACTCTCAAGAGTGACGACATATGTTTTCAAGAAACCCACTTCAACTCTCATAACCCTCCCCTGTTTAAGCATAAGAGGTTTCCACATGTTCTAATGGTGAATGGTCCCTGTAAAAAAAGAGGGATAGCCATCGCAATCAAGGACTCAATACATTTCTCTTTACTAGATAAAAATAGAAGACACTCAGGGTAGATTCCTGATCGTTGTTTGTGAACTGAACCGGATTAAATACACTCTAGTTAATGTGTACCTACCCAACTCGAGACAGCTGAATAAGCTTTGGAAAAAAATTACTCGATTACAACAAGGTCATACAATCTTATGCGGAGATTATAATGCCATACCAAACACAGAATTGGACTTTTCTGGACCTGTAAAGCCTAAAAAACACAGAGTATCTTTGAAAAACTTCCTACCTACATCAAACCTTTATGATGTCTGGAGATGCCAGCACTCCAGTGAATGGGATTTTCCTTTTTTTTTTTCAATGTACACCACACATATTCCAGAATCGATCTGTTCTTAGTAGATATGTTCTTATTGCAAAATATCACTACGTCTGAAATCCACAATATAACCTGGTCTGATCACGCCCCAATTTCCATGATAGTGGGGGATCTTCGTACCGAAACCAGGGCAAATAGATGGCGGAATAATATTCACATTCTAACTCAGCCTGAACATAAAAAACAAATATCGGATGCCCTGCAAGAATTCTTTGACATCAATGCCCCCCCGGTCGAGGATACCTTCACACTATGGAATACACATAAAGTTTATATCCGAGGCATACTTATTAAATTGTCGGCTAGAATTAAAAAGCAGAGGGAGTGGCGGCTGAGAGACCTTCTATCCTCTATAGCAAAATTGGAAAACTATAACAAAACCTCTACTTCACAAGCTCTTAGAGAACGACTGTTTCAAGAAAGACAGGAACTTAGATCCTTGCTGCTGTACCAACATGAGAGAGCTGTCAAAACACTGAGGGCAAACTCATACGGCTATGGCAATAGGGCGGGGAAGCATTTAGCAACCCAATTAAAGGATACAATAATTAGACAAAAAATTAATCACATTCACAATCCCATCACGAGAACCACTGTTTACAACCCATCTGAAATTGCTAATGCCTTCTGCAATTATTACAAATCCTTGTATAACCTAAATAAGGATCCGGATACCCCGCAGCCTACTGCTAGTGCTATCTCTGAATTCTTACAGTCGATAGCTCTCCCCTGTGTTGACTCCAACGAGCTTGCAGAACTGAACCAACCATTCACAGAAAACGAATTAGCTGCCATAATTAAAAGTCTGCCCAAAAATAAATCCCCGGGCCCAGACGGATACTCATCAGAGTACTATCAACTTTTTACAGAAGCCGCCCTTTGAAAATATCAGGGAAATGTTGTTGCGACTGCTTTCGCAGAAGGTGGCTTTCCTGGTGGCTATCACATCTGCACGGCGGGTGTCTGAGCTGGCGGCTCTGTCCTGTAGGTCTCCATATCTGGTCCTACATAGGGATAAGGCGGTTTTGCGCCCATCGCCTTCCTTTTTACCGAAGGTGGTCTCTTCTTTACACATCAATGAGGATATTGTCCTTTGCTGTGCCCGCGCCCCTCTCACCCTAAGGAGGTTGCCTTGCACTTCCTGGATGTGGTCAGTGCTCTGCGGGTGTATTTGGCAGCTACGGCCTCCTTTCCGTGCAAGGGTTTGGCAGCCTCGTCGGCCACCATTTCTCGTTGGATTAGACAGACGGTGACCCGTGCCTATACTGTTCGGGGTCTGGAACCCCCTTTTCCGGTCACGGCTCACTCTACCAGGGCGATTAGCACCTCCTGGGCTTTCCAACATCAGGCGTCGGTTTCTCAAGTGTGCAAGGCGGCTACTTGGACCTCTGTGCACACCTTTTCTAAGTTTTATAAAGTTGGTGTTTCAGCATCCTCGGATGCTGCTTTTAGCCGCAAAGCTTTGCAGGCGGCGGTGTGAGGTGTGTCTGGCTCCTCACAGAGAGCTCTTCTGTTGGGTACAGTTTGTTGTTGCGTTGCCTACCCCTCATTTTTGACACTGCTTGGGGACGTCCCCACATGCCATGAATAAGATGCTGCGTCCGTCAATGAACGTAAGAGAAAATAGGATTTTTCGACTTACCGTAAAATCCCTTTCTCTGAGTTCATTGACGGACGCAGCACCCACCCCTCTTTTCTTGAGCTTGTACTGCTTGTTACGAACTGCGTAGCTTAGCAGGGTGGAGGGGTTATACCAAGTGAGGACTGCCCCCTGGGAGGGGGCTGTGTCTGCTTTTAGCTGAACTGTGTTCTGCCTAGTCCACTCCTAGTGAAAAGTGGCATAACCCACATGTCCTGAATAAGATTCTGCGTCCGTCAATGAACTCAGAAAAAAGGATTTTACGGTAAGTCAAAAAATCCTATTTTTCTCACAAATGGAGCTTTCTTTTGGTGCTATTTGATCACCTCTGTGTTTTTTATTTATGCGCTATAAATAAAAAAAGACAGACAATTTAGAAGAAAAAACAATATTTTTTACATTGTCCTAAAACCTATCCAATAAAAAATTTAAAAAAATTAAATTTCTTCGTTACTTTAGGCCAATATGTATTCTACATGTTTTTGGTTTAAAAAAAAAAAAGTCCCAATAAGCGTATATTGATTGGTTTGCATATGTTTATAGCAGTGGTTCTCAACTCCTGTCCTCGGGACCCACTAACAGGCCAGGTTTTCAGGATAACTGAAATACATCACAGGTGATATCATTTGCTGCTCAGTGATTGCAGTATTCTAGTCTGCATCTCCCCAAGGTACCCAATACTTAAAATCTGGCCTGTTGGTGGGTCCCGAGGACTGGAGTTGAGAACCACTGGTTTATATGGTCTACAAACCAGGGGATAACTTTATGGAATTTTTATATGTATATATATTTTACTAGTAATGGTGGCGATCAGCGATTTTTATTTATTTATTTTTTTCCGGGACTGCGACATTGCAGCAGACAAATTGGACAACTGACACTTTTTGGGGACCAGTAACACCAATACAGTGATCAGTGCTAAAAAAAATATGCACTGGCAGGGAAGGGGATAACATCCGGTGCGATCAAGGGGTTACATACATGTGCTCCTAGGGAATGCTTTCTAGATGGGGGGGGGGGGGGGATGCTGTGACTGGAGGAAGACAGAGCTCTGTGTTTCTGCTTAGCAGAAACAGAAGATCTCCATCTTCCTCTATGACAGAACGGTGGTCTACCTTGTTTACATAGGCAGACCACCATTCTGTCTCCAGAAAACAATTGGCAGGTCCCGACGCACATCACAACCGCTGATTGGATCCCGCTTTGTCCAATCACAATGAGAGTGGGTCGCTGGAGGGGCACCAGCCCCAGACCCTGTGCACGAAGGCATGTACCTGTATGTGATTTTGCACAGGAGGGCCGCCCTGCTGCAGTATATCTGCATGGGGCGCAGTGTTCATTTCATCAACGAAAATATTTAATCAGTGGCATTTTTACACTGACGAAAACTAAACGAAAAGTACAGCACATTTTCTTCCATCTGGTGGCAAGACAGTATCTCCTTCTACCTCTAGAAGACAAAGACGATTCGTCTTTGTGTCTCGAGACAGAAGGAGGTCAGTGTCGTAGGG
>BLSH010398289.1:612846-653679 GCA_018402905.1 Glandirana rugosa | reverse complement strand
ACGTCTTGGTTCCCCCCCCGAACGGCCGGATTTCCCTGGGCAGCAGCTCTGGACAGCAGCAGTGGAGAAGGACAAGAGGCGGGGCAGCGGTGGACAGCAGCGGCAAGCGGCTCTTCCGGCGCCTCGGGTCTTCGCCAAACCGCTGGCCCCAGTTCTGGCTCGGCAGAGGGGCATCGCGATGGTGGCGTGTCTGGAGGATTTTCTCCTGTGGCGATCACCCTGCACACTCTGCACGAGTTTGTATGTGTGATCAACCTTCCCGAGTCGGTTCTGATTCCGTCTCACCGCCTGGAGTATCTGGGGCTGATCTTGGATGCAGCCAGGGCGAAGATTTTCCTTCCGCCACTTCAGTCTGCGGTTCGGTCCCTGCAGTCCCAGAAATGGGCCTCACTCCGTTTTTGCATGTGGGTCCTTGGCCTCATGGTGGCCCCCTTCAAGGTGGTCCCTTACGCTCACTATCACACCTTGGTTCTGCAATGGGAGATTTTCCTGAGATGGGACAGGTTCCCATCTTCCCAGGATGAGTTGATCATGATGGATCACCAGGTAAGGGCCTCTTTACTCTGGTGGCTGCGTTCCCCGGCTCTTCGGTCGGGGGAAGTCTTTTCTCCCCCTTCACTGGACGGTGATCACGACGGATACCAGCCTGACAGGCTGGGGCACAGTCCTGGGGCTGCTCTCAGCCCAGGGACGGCGGTCTCAGGAGGAGTCTCGTCTCCCGATCAATGTCCTGGAATTGCGGGCGTTTTTTGTGCTGCCTCTCCCATTGGATCGAGGCTGCACGGGTGCCCTGTCTGGATTAAGTCGGACAATGCCACGGCTGTGGCATACATGTATCGCCAGGGCGGGACGAGAAGCTCTGCTGCGGCCTCAGGGGTAGTTCCCATTCTGCGGTCAGAAAGTCACGTTTCAGCAATCTCTGCCTTTCACATGCCGGGCATAGAAAGTTGGCAGGCGGACTCTCTCTGTCGTCAGCGCCTGGATCAAGGAGAGTGGTCCCTGTACTCGGACGTGTTTCATCAGATTTGTCTGAGATGGGGTGCTCAGGACGTGGACTGGCTAGCATCCCTTCTCAATCGGAAGGTGCAGACCTTCGTGAGCTGAACGTGAATTCCATTGGCAGGACGCGGCGGATGCTCTTGTGGCTCCGTGGGCTCGGTATCGACTCATCCAGGCCTTTCCTCCTCTTAAACTGCTTCTGCGCAGAATAGGAGCGGAGGGTATAGCGACCATGCTGGTAGCCCCAGAATGGACAGGGCTTCCTTGGTACGCCGTTGTAGTACAAATGGTGGTGGATGTCCCTTGGCGGCTTCCGCCTCGCGAGGCTCCTCTGTCCCAGAGGCCCATCTGGCATCCTGCTTTACCCTCTCTGGCTTTAACGGCCTGGCTATTGAATCCCAGGAGTTGAGGGATCGGGGCGTCTCCCACTCGGTGATTCCCACCATGCTGGAGGCACATAAGGCCACTTCACCTAAGATTTTCCACCGCACCCGGAAGGCTTAATTCGCCGGATGCAAAGCCGGGGAGTGGACCTCTCGTTCCTTCTCGGTGTCTCGGGTTCTGGCCTTCCTACAGAAGGGGCTCGACCAGAAACTGGCGTTGTTCACGTTCAAGGATCAGGTTTCTGCTTTGGCAACGCATTCATTGATCCGTATTTTCATGCAGGGGGTTCGGCATGTCGCCCCCCCAGGTACGGTCGCCTTTGGCACCATGGGATCTCAATTTGGTCCTCTCGGTGCTTCAGAAGCTGCCTTTTGAGATTATCAGGGAATCTTTCGCAGAAGGTGTTTTTCCAGGTGACTATCACATCCACTCGGCGGGTGTCTGTGTTGGCGGCTCTATCTTGTAGGTCTCCTTGTCTGGCTCTACATAAGGATAAGGCGGTCTTGTGCCTGTCATCCTCCTTTTTGCGGGAGGTGGTGTCCTCTTTCCACATCAATAAGGACAATTGTCTTCCTTCGCTATGCCCGCGCCCGCCTCACCCTAAGGAGGTTGCTTTGCACTCCCTGGAGGTTGTTCGGGCCCTGCGGGTGTATCTGGCGACCACGGCCTCCTTCGGAGGTCGGACGCTCTCTTTGTTGTAGTTGATGGTCTACGCAAGGCTTTGGTGGCCTCATCGGCCGCTATCTCATGTTGGATTAGACAGACGGTGACCCAAGCCTATGCTGTTCGGGGTCTGGAGCCTCCTTTTCCGGTCACAGCTCACTCTACCAGGGCGATTCCTAGGCTTTCCGACATCAGGTGTCGGTATCTCAAGTGTGCAAGCCGGCTACTTGGTCCTCTGTGCACACCTTTTCAAAGTTTTACAAGTTGATGTTTTTAGCATCCTCCGATGCTGCGTTTGGCCACAAAGTTGTGCAGACGGTCGTGTGAGACACGTGTGGTTCCTCACTGAGGGTTCGGTTGGGTATAGTTCTGTAGTTGTTCTGTTACCCACCCTTCATTTTTGGCACTGCTTTTGGATGTCCCACTTAGTCCTAAGAGTCGTTGTGCCTGTCGACGAACGAAAGAGAAAACTGGATTTTTTTGACTTACTGTAAAATCCCTTTCTCTGAGTTTGTCGACAGGCACAGCACCCACCCCTCTGGATATTGCACTGCTTGTTACGAACTGAGCTAGCAGAGCTGGTTGCTGGGTTATCTGCCAGTGAGGACTGCCCCCTGGGAGGGGCTGTGTCTGTTACTGTTCTTTTTTTCTGTTAGAACTGCCTGTTCTGCCTAGTAAACTCCTGAAGAGGGCAGTATAACCCACTTAGTCCCAAGAGTCGCTGTGCCCGTCGACGAACTCAGAGAAAGGGATTTTACGGTAAGCCAAAAAAATTTCCATTCTTGGAATCCTTTGATTTTACAATACATTTTTTTACACAAATCCAGGCATAGACATTATTATGACTTTTTGAGGTATGCCTCAAGTGGTTTGTAGCCTTCACCACCCAGCGCTGGATTAAGAGGAATCTTTTGTTTGTTCTTTTGCACAACACCGTCCCTGGTGTTTTGGTTCCCCTCTAGCTGCAGAGGGCTAACATTCATTACACAGACTGCCATATGCTGGTTCTCCATACAGCGCCTGAACTTTTTAGGAGTACATTTGTGGGTTTCATGGTGACCTTCTTTAAGGCTGTCCGACTTGCCCAGTTTCATTTGAGACCAAACACCTTGTTTACCCTGACATCTTCAACCTTATGTGTTATAGATGGAAGACTCTGGATGTGGATATCCTGGCCTCCAAAATAGACATGCTCAGACTATTAGGAGAGGACTCCTGACCTCTTCCCAACAGGCCAGATGTTACGAAGGATCCCTATTCCATCCTGCTTCCTACATAGCTGCCCCCCCCCCCCCTTCCCTCATTGTCAAGCCTGCCCCACGCAATGACATGACTATAACTGGGAGAAAAGTGACCACTCAATGCAGTATCGGCAATTAGAACCCACCACTGTTAAATCAGAGTCCTGCCAATACGTAATCAAGAACTATAGCACTGCTACAGGAAATGAATTTGAGGTACCACAACACATGTATTGATTGGAACAAAATCCCCACTCATTACTATCTGGCAGAAGTCAATAAAAAACAAAAGGAATCATTAGTAAGTACAAGAATTCTTGTGTAAATGAACCACATCTAAATAATTCTGCACATAAATTGATAAATAATAAAATATTGCAAAGTGATTATCCGTTGATACATGAATTTGAATACTACCTAAATGTAATAACTACATAAAATTATTTGTGTGTATATATAATGAAATGATAATCCAGAGAATATCATAGTAAATGAAATGATAAATATTACTTCCAATAAATAAAATAGTCATTATGTTTTTATTCCTACTGGGACTAGTGGGATTATAGGTTTTAGATCCATGAGGCTGGTATGGAATGAGTGGCCTTCTTCCTTTTATTTCTTGCTCATGTAAAATGATGCCCTTTTTCATAATCTTCTGTCCCGCCTAAGCTTATTAACCACTTCAACCCCGGAAGGATCTACCCCCTTCCTGACCAGAACACTTTTTAGCGATACGGCACTGCTTCGCTTTAACTGACAATTGCGCGGGCGTGCAACACTGTACCCAAACAAAATTGATGTCCTTCTCCCCCCCCCCACACAAATAGAGCTTTCTTTTGGTGGTATTTGATTACCTTGGTGGTTTTTTATTTTTTTTTTGTGCTATAAACAGAGCGACAATTTTGAGAAAATATATATTTTTTACTTTTTGCTATAATACATATCCAAAAAATAAAAAACAAATGTATTCCTCAGTTTAGGCCGATATATATTCTTCTATATATTTTTGGTAAGCAAAAATTGCAATAGGCGTATATTGATTGGGTTGTGCAAAAGTTATCACGTTTTCAAACTATGAGAATAGATTGATGGCATTTTTATTATTTTATTTATTTATTTTTTTTACTAGTAATGGCGGTGACCTGCGATTTTTAGTGGGACTACGATATTGTGGCGGACAGATCTGACTTTTTTGACACCAATGACATTTATACAGCGATCCGATCTAAAAAATAGCCACTGATTACTGAATAAATGCCATTGGCAGGGAAGGGGTTAACACTAGGGGGCGATCAAGGGGTTAATTGTGTTCCCTCAGTGCGTTCTAACTGTGTGGGGGCTGGGCTGGCAGGGACATAACAGATCTAACTTTCCCGAATACAGGGAACAGTAGATCTCTGTCCTATCCCCTGACAGAATGGAGAACCACCGTGTTTACATTGGTGGATCCCCGTTCTGCCTCTGTATTAGGCGATTACGGGTCGCTGGCGGACATCTAGTCCACCCGACCCGCAGGCACACTCACGCAGCAGAGGGAGGTGTTTCTAACTTTGGGGGGGACTGTAATGACTGGGGATGGAGAGAGAATGCTGCTCCCGATCACTGAGAGTAGCAGATCTCTCTCCACTTCCCTGTCAGAGCAGAGATCTGTTTGTTTACATGAACAGATCCCCGTTCTGGCTCTGTGAGGAGCAACCGTGGGTAACCATCAGACATCGCGCCCGCCGGCTACACGCATCAGCTCCAGAGAATGCAGCAGGCGCACACGCACCCCCTGCAGTCTCTCTTAAAGCACCACCGTACATCTACGGCGATTCCCGCAGGAGAGCGACTGGTCGGCAAGTGGTTTTAGTGTGGACCAATTCATTCTCATGTGTTTTGCTTTTAACGCTTAGGACTGATAACCATTTACAATATACAGTATCTCACAAAAGTGAGTACACCCCTCACATGTTTTATATTATATACAATATTTTATTATATCTTTTCATATGACAACACTGAATAAATGACACTTTGCTACAATGTAAAGTAGTGAGTGTACAGCTTGTATAACAGTGTAAATTTGCTGTCCCCTCAAAATAGCTCAACACACAGCCATTAATGTCTAAACCGCTGGCAACAAAAATGAGTACACCCCTAAGTGAAAATGTCCAAATTGGGCCCAAAGTGTCAATATTTTGTGTGGCTACCATTATTTTCCAGCACTGCCTTAACCCTCTTGGGCATGGCGTTCACCAGAGCTTCACAGGTTGCCACTCTTCCACGACGACATCACAGAGCTGGTGGATGTTAGACCTAGGGTGCTCCTCCACATTCCGTTTGAGGATGCCCCACAGATGCTCAATAGGGTTTAGGTCTGGAAACGTACTTTGTCAGTCCATCACCTTTACCCTTGGCTTCTTTAGCAAGGCAGTGGTCATCTTGGAGGTGTGTTTGGGGTCGTTGTCATGTTAGAATACTGCCCTGCAGCTCAGTCTCTGAAGGGAGGAGATCATGCTCTGCTTAAGTATGTCACAGTAAATGTTGGCATTCATGGTTCCCTCAATGAACTGTAGCTCCCCAGTGCTAGTAGCACTTATGCAGCCCCAGACCATGACACACTCCCCACCATGCTTGACTGTAGGCAAGATACACTTGTCTTTGTACTCACCTGGTTGCCGCCACACACGTTTGATACCATCTGAACCAAATAGGTTTATCTTGGTCTCAGATTGCAGGACATGGTTCCAGTAATCCATGTCATTAGTCTTGTCTTCAGCAAACTGTTTGCTGGCTTTCTTGTGCATCAGCTTTAGAAGAGGCTTCCTTCTGGGGCAACAGCCATGCAGATCAATTTGATGCAGTGTGCCTGAACACTAACAGGCTGACCCCCTCCCCACCCACCCCTTCAACCTCTGCAGCAATGCTGACAGCACTTTACATCTACGCCTATTTCCCAAAGACAGCCTCTGGATATAACGCTGAGCACGTGCACTCAACTTTTTTGGTCGACCATGGTGAGGCCTGTTCTGAGTGCAACCTGCCTTGTTAAACCGCTGTATGGTCTTGGCCACCATGCTGCAGCTCAATTTCAGGGTCTTGGCAATCTTCTAATTGCCTAGGCCATCTTTATGTAGAGCAACAATTCTTTTTTTCAGATCCTCAGAGTTCTTTGCCATGAAGGGGCCATGTTGAACTTCCAGTCACCAGTATGAGAGAGTGAGAGTGACCCCAAATTTAACACACCTACTTCCCATTCACACCGGAGACCTTGTAACACTAACGAGTCATGCGACATCGGGGAGGGAAAATGGCTAATTGGGCCCAATTTGGACATTTTCACTTAAGGGTGTACTCACTTTTGTTGCCACCGGTTTAGACATTAATGGCTGTGTGGTTATTTTGAGGGGAAAACAAATTTACACTGTTATACAAGCCGTACTCTCACTACTTTGTAGCAAAGTGTAATTTCTTCAGTGTTGTCACATGAAAAGATAATAAAATATTTACAAAAATGTGAGTGGTGTACTCACTTTTGTGAGATACTGCAGATCTTGAGGATTGGTACTTAACAAGATCATTGGCCAATGCCAACACCTTATCATGATAAATATTAATTTTCATTTCTCTCTGGTAGATAATGAGCTTCATACACTTTGTGCAAAACTCAGATAACTGGTTCCATTTATTAATTCCATTGTTTAACCAATTGCCGCCCGCCCACCGTCAAATGACGGAAGGGCGCTGCGGCTCTCGTTCTGGGGAGACGTCCATTGACATCGGCCCATTCAAACAGGGCATCGGGTGCATGCAGCCCCGTACTGTCGGTGGCAGCGTGTCCCCGAGACACCACTCGTCACTGACGGGGGTTGAACAGCCATTGGGCATGGCTGTTTTCCACGTGATCGGCCGTGATCAAGTCATGACCGATAACAAATGGTACTTCCCCCTTGCACACGGCGCATGTGGCGATCGTGGCGGTGTGTTCCCGAGAGCACTGCTCGTCATCAACACTGGTAAACAGCCATTGGACGGCGGCTGTTTACCACGTGATCGGCTGTGATCCATTCACAGCCAATCACAAATGTAAGCAAAGACCGGTAACTGGCTGTTTCCAGCTCTACTCTCCTCACACACTGTTTCCAGTGTGAGGAGAGAAGAGCCATCAGCAGTGAGTTTACAATCTGTGTGTTGTAATGTACTGCACAAAGCATCATACAATAAAGAGAACTTAGAGCACCTGTCACCCAACAGTCACCACATCCGTGCCCATCAGCGTCCATAAAGTGCACCTGTCACATCAGAGACTGCCATCAGTGACTGTCAGCGGTTCACCCGTCGCTCATCAGTGACCGTCGCCAGTCCCCGTCACTGACAGTCATCAGTCACACCGTCATCAACGATCAGTGAAGTCACCTGCCACCCATCGCACGTCCCCATCAGTGACCGTCAGCGGTGCACCCGTCACCCATCAGTTGCGGTCACCTGTCAGTGACCGTCATCAGTCACTCCATCACCTATCACTGAACATCACCTGCCACCCATCGCACAGCCCATCAGTGAACGTCACCTGCCATCCATCGCACAGCCCATCAGTGAACATCACCTGCCACCCATCGGCACAGTCCATCAGTGACCGTCACCTGCCACCCACCTGTCACCCGTCACTCAGCCCGTCAGTGACCGTCACCTGCCACCCATCACACAGCCATCAGCAGCATGTCCAATAAAGTATATAGAACTGAGGAGTCCTTCCAGATCCTCTCCATGACTGATGAGAGCAGCGCGAAGTTCTCTTCAGGTTCCAATGACAATTCTGATTCCAAATCAAATTCAGCATTTGAACCGCTTGATAGCAGCAGATCTGCAAATGAATCGGAGGAAGAATGGGTCCCTCCTAAAAGGGCACGGTGCATTGGAATCCAGGCAGCTGCCAGCAACCTGGATCAAATTCCCAGACTCTGTACCAGCGCTGCCGCCAGCGATAGGCCCAAAAACAAATTCACAGGCTTAGTACCAGTGCTGCCACCAGCAGTAGGCCCCGGGAACAAATGCCCAAGCCCAGTACCAGCGCTGCCGCCAGTGCTGCATTATCGCACCCAGCTACCAGCACAGGAACTTTAAATCCCTCAACTACCAGCAATGAAGTGTCATGTTCCCAAAGAGCCAGGGCTGCTACATGCCAACCCAGCATGGCTGCCTTCCGACTCTTGATCAGCAAGTATTCCCACTTTCACTGGACAGCCAGGTGTGCAGGCCAATACTCAAAATTTCTCTGAAATTGATTGCTTTTATCTATTTTTGCCCGACGCTTTGCTGCAATTTATCGTGGACCAGAGCAATCTATATGCCCAGCAGCATAATGTCAAGAACCCCAATCATCATATGCCCGTCCATTTGAGTGGAGAGATTTGACTTAGGAGGAGTTAAAATTGTTTATGGGCCTCACCATAAACATAGGGCTTACAAAAAAAAATTAAGGACATGCCTACTGGTCCACCACATGCCCATTTATTCTGCCGTAATGTCCAGGTCCCGATATCAAATTATGCGATTTCTTAATTTCAGCGACAACATCCAGTGCCCTCCCCGAAATCATCAAAATTATGTAAAATTCGCCCACTCATTTCTTTACTCAATGATTTGCAGAACACTATGTCCCCGATCAGCATATATGTGTGGATGAGTCCCTGTTACCCTTTTCAGGCCGGCTAGGAATAAAACAATATATTCCTAGCAAAAGGGCCAGATACGAAGTAAAATTTTACAAGAGAGAGTCATGGGATGTCTGTATGCATTCCGCATATACGAAGGAAGAGCTTCCCAGCAAAGTGCCCGGCTTACATGGACACCACTGCAAAAATTGTATGGGACCTGGCATACCCACTGCTAAACAAAGGTGATCACATATATCTGGATAACTATTACACCAGCTTGCTCCTTTTCAAACATCTATACCTTGCTAAAATCCTGGCCTGCAGAAATAACAGGAAGGGCTTCCCACAATCTATAGTAAACCGAAAACTGCAAAGAGGGGAAAAAGCTACTTTGGGAAGCAATAAAGTGCTGGCCTTGAGGTGGAAGGATAGCAGAAATGTGCACCAGCCATGAGGACACTACAGTTGAGGTTCAAAGAAGATGAGGTCCCATTGAAAAGCTTGTGTCCAAGATTACAATATCTACATGGGGGGGTGGGGGGGGGCAGTTTCAATGACCACATGCTTCAGCCCTATTTGGCAATAAGGAGGTCCCGTGTCTGGTACAAGAAAGTAGCAATTCAACTCATCCATTTGGACATTTTATAACGTGTACATAACCTACACCAAATCCACGGAAAGTCCCACCCCATCCTAGAAGTTGCCATGTCCCTTATCTACCAACAAAGTCACCCCCCCCAGAAAACCTTCGCTCTGATGCTGATAGCCGACTTCATGAGCGCCACTTCCCGGAAAACATTCCACCATCTGAAGCAGGCCGAAGATGCCAAAAAAGATGTTGCGTATGCAGCAAGAGTATTTCGAAATGAGATACCAGCTACCATCACTAAAATATTAGCCTGTATTTTTAATCATTTCCCCATTTTCATCATCTGTGCTGACCATTTTCCATGCTTCCTCAAATAACCATGCCACTATCTTCCACGTGAACTAACCCTGGCCTGTTTTATCTGCTACGCTTCTGCCTACTGCTTGCACGTGAGCTGACCCTTGCCTGTTTTATTATCCAAGCTTCTGCCTACCGCTTGGACTGCTTGCACGTGAACTGACCCTGGCCTGCTTTATCGACTATGCTTTTGCCTACCACTTGGACTGATCCATTGCCCTGCTACTGTAGTATACAGGGGTCACATATGTGAGGGGCTCCAGAATATTTTCCGGATGGAGAAAACAATTTTTTTTGTTTTCTCCGGGTTTCGTAATATCTGGATTAGAGTCTGGAGTCCGGAGGCTTTAACCACTTGCTTACTGGGCACTCAAACCCCCCTCCTGCCCAGACCAATTTTCAGTTTTCAGCGCTGTCACTCTTTCAATGACAATTGCATGGTCGTGCCACGTTGTACCCAAACAAAATTGACGTCCTTTTTTCCCCACAATTAGCGCTTTTTGGGGGTATTTGATCAGCTCTGCGGTGTTTATTTTTTGCACTATAAACAAAAAAAGTGCAACAATTTTTTTTTTACTTTTTGCTATAATACATATCGAAAAATAAAAAAAACTATTATTCATCAGTTTAGGCGATGTATATTCTTCTACATATTTTTCGTAACAAAAATCGCAATACGCATATATTGATTGGATTGCGCAAAAGTTATAGCGCCTACAAACTATGGAAATTGGTTTATCTTGTTTCTATTTTTTTTTTTTTTTACTGATAATGGCGGCGATCTGCAATTTTTATCGGGACTGCGATATTGCGGCGCACATGACAGACATATTTGGCACTTTTTTGGGACCAATGACATTTATACAGCGATCAGATCTAAAAAAAGACACTGATTACTGTATAAATGTCATTGGCAGGGAAGGGGTTAACACTAAGGGGGCGATCAAGAGGTCAAATGTGTTCTAACTGTATGGGGGCGGGGCTGACAGGGACATAACAGATCTTACTGATCCCGATCACAGGGAACAGTAGATCTGTCATGCCCCCCCCCACACAGCGGGGAACCGCCGTGTTTACATCGGCGCTTCCTTGTTCTGGCTCTCTGTGAAGGGATCGCGGGTCTCCTGCGGACATAGTCTGCCCAACCCACGGGCACGCTCACGCAGCGCATGGCAGCTGTGCGTGTGCCTGGAGCGCGCAAAGGGGAGGACGTCAATTGATGGCGCCCCGGCATTTCGGCTATAGAGCTGATTTGAGTGTGAGAAGCCTGTGCCGCTGTGCGCGCTGCTGACCTGCTGCCATCATGCCTCTGCCTGCTGCATGAACTGACCACACCTCTGCCTGCTACCTGAACTATGGAAGAGGCAGTATGTTTATGAAGGGCTGGAGAGCAGTACAATGAGTGTCTGCATGTAACAGTGTACCAGGACCAATATTATGGCTTTGCTGGTTGTCTCTGCCTGGACAAATGCTATCGCTGTGCTGGCAATAGCCTTGTACTGACTATAGACAATATTGCTGCCTGCATAATTACTATTGCTGTCGCTAAGCACATCCCTGCCTACTGCCTGGACCAATGCTCTCCTCTGTGGACACTTCTAAAACCACAGGTAATACTTTTTTTTACCTTTTCCTCAATAGAATTTAATTTGGATAGTAATTCTTGGTATGTGCATGCTATGCGTTAAAAATATGAAGGGCTTTCAAAAATGATAGGTTGTCAGGAAATTATATGTGTCATTTATGCTCCTAGAACACCTCACTGTGCTACTTGGATGTTGGGCCTCTGTATGTGGCCAGGCTGTGTAAAAGTCTCACACTTGTGGTATCGCCATACTCGGGAGGAGTAACAATGTATTTTGGAGTGTCATTTTTGCTATGTACATGCTATGTGTTGGAAATATCTTATAAATTGACAACTTTGTGTTAAAAAAAGTGTTTTCATTTTTTTTACAAACAATTCTGATAAAAAGAACCATTCAAAATACTTATTATACCTCATAGATTATACGTAGGCCTTCAGTACATCAGGTGTGATCAATTTTTAATGATTTGCACCATAGCTTGTAGACTATAACTTTCACAAAGACCAAGTAATATTCACTGATTTTGGTTATTTTTTCCAAAGATATGTAGCAGTATAAATTTTGGCCAAAATTTATGAAGAAAAATTATTAATTTGCAAAATTTTATGACCGATAAAAAGAGGCATTTTTTTCACATTTTCAGTCTTTTTATTTAACCCACTAGTGATTAAATACCACCAAAAGAAAAAACTATTTGTGTGCAAAAAGGACACACATTTCGTATGGGTACAGTATTGCAGAACTGAGTAATTGTCAAAGTGTGAGAGCACTGAAAGCTCAAATTTGGCTTTGGCAGTCTTCTTTAGCCACTTCAATACAGGGCACTTATACCCCTCTTCCTGCCCAGACCAGCTTTCAGTGCTCTTGCACTTTGAATGCCAATTACTCAGTCAATGTAACACTGTACCCAAACAACATTTTTTACCATTATTTTCACACTAATTACACTTACTTTTTTCTTTTTCTCAATTTTTCACTGTTTACATTTTTACATATTTTTATTTATTTTCACACAATCCTTTGATTCATAAACCAGTTTATCTAATTTTCTTTTATATATACAATCCTATCATTGAGGTCCATTTTACATATTAATATTTATTCTTAATACATTTCCCACAAAAAGTTATTCGTATTAAAAGCGTGGCAGAATCTCCACACATTTTTACATATCCATAAGTTTACATATATATACATATATACCTATTTTGCCCTTACAACATTAGATAACAATCTTTCTAAATCCCCGCAATATTATGTGAGCCATATTTTATACATAAGCTGAGGGCTCAATCCGGCACGGAACACAGAGTCGTTTCATTTTTATTTTTAATTTTTATCTTTACAGATGCCAAACATTTTAAATAAAATTTAAATAAAGACAAATACTGATTTTAAATAAAATAATATTAGTGGTTATTTGACCGGTAACCTTAGTAATGGGAAGGGTAACCTCCCATTAACAAACACATGTGAGGAAACTTATGGGTAATGACGCACGTACATAAGGCCATGGAACGCACCTTGGGTCCACCTCTGAAGACGTCACAGGAAGTGACGAAACGCGTCAGTTGGAACGCAAGGTGCGAGAGGCCATGTTCCGTTGACCCGCAAGCAGGAAGCGAAGGTGCGCATCAGCGTTCGCAGGTCACGGAACGATCACAGTTTTCTGCATTTGTTTATGATATTTGCACTGTGAAGTTTGGCCAATAAATCGTTTAAAGAGGTACACGATGAGTTCTCCTTTTTTTCATCTGCACATGGAATGGTGACCGAGGAGAGAGGGAGAGGAAGCAGAGGACACCAATATCCATAGGTCGGATTATAGACCTAAAGCGCGCATGACTTCTCCACACCGTACGGTTGGAGAGTCAAAGAAATTTGGTAAGCAGGGCTTAGTACCCTGAGTTATTATTTTCATCACTCAGCACTTAATTACGGCACGAGCACTTTATGATAAAAAGAACCTGAAGAATATTTCGGGGAAAAAGGATTGGAGCAATATTGTCACTGGACTGCACTGGCACTTTTATTGAAAATACGGACTGTATACCAACAATTTTGCACACAGCACGTTTATGTTGTATATAATTTTGAAAATTTTGCATGAAATATTGTTATATTTGTACATGAAATTGCACATACCAATTAGCATTTGCATTTATAAAGGAAAATAGGAGGAGCACCATTTGGCAAGCGCTGCTAGAACAGCAAAACACTCTGTTCGCATAAATCACATATAATTAACTACCTAGCACACTTTTAAAGGCCCTGGAGCAGCAGGATAATGGAATTACCCACAAAATGACCCCAATTTGGAAAGCAATCACAACAACGTATATTCTATGAGACATATTTAGTCTTTTGAACACGTCATTTTCTTCTTTTTTTTTTCCACAAGTTTTTGGAAAATCTGGGGGAAAAAATGAAAACTATATATATATATATATATAAAGTTGTCAATTCCGAAGATATTTCTAATACATAGCAACAATTGTACCTCAAAATATATTCTGCTACACGTCCCGAGAATGGCGATACCATATGTGTTGGACTTTTTCACAGCCTGGCCACATAGAGAGGCCCAACATGCAGGAAGCACCATCAGGCGTTCTAGGAGCATAAATTACACATATAATATCCAATGACCTATTACACTTTTGAAGTCCCTGGAGCACCAGAACAGTGGGATTACCCACAAAATGACCCCATTTTGGAAAGCCGGGATTGGACCTCTAGCATAGCGGAAGTGATGCGGTAGGACGAGCTCACAGCTCGTGAAGTTTTGCACTGTTTTTAATTTTTAAATGTGAGTGTATACTATTGAGATCTTAATAAATAGTGTTTTTATTATAAACGATATCACACTATTTTGGGCATTCCCTTCCTCCCCCTTTCACCCTCCATTGGAGCATTATTTGAGGAGTGTGTAGGATACAGCCATCTTCCTTCAGAGATTGATATCCAGATGACTACCATTCACCACTAGACATTGCTGAAGACTGGGAGGAACAGCTAGGAGTGACCAGGAGAAGTTGCTTGCGGGTCTGTGTACCCACACATGCTGTTACCCCACAGCACTAAGAGGCCATCCTGCACATAGGTGTTTGCACTGTGGAAGAAGTAACACCTTTGCTGTTTTTACCCATATGGAATGGCATAGGAAGATTCCTCCTCATTTTCCTGTGTTGTTTATGTTGACTGCACCAGAGTTTCTCAAAATGGAGTTTTATTAATTAAGCACATAGTTTGTTTATCCATTTATGCACGCTCACTGATGTGAGGCTTTATTTTTGTTATAGTCCACTGGACCTTTTCTTATTAGCAGCGAATTGGCACTTTGTGACTGTTTGGACACTGTATTATAATTTTTGCCATTGACTTATTGTTTAGCACTTTTATTACCACACCTGCATACCATCTCAGATCACAGAGCAGCACCACTACACACTATAAAAAAAGAGCCTTTACAATCACTTTAAGGGGTAAATGCGTGTTTAACCACTTGACCACTACCCCCTTAACAACCAGACCAATTTTCAGCTTTCAGTGCTCACATTTTGCATGACAATTACTCATTACCCATATGAAATTGTTGTCCTTTTTTTCACACAAATAGAGCTTTCTTTTGGTGGTATTTACTCAACACTGGGTTTTTTATTTTTTGCGCTATAATTAATAAAAGACCGAAAATTTTGTTAAAAAATGCATTTTTCTTCGTTTCTGTTATAACATTTTGCAAATTAGTCATTTTTCTTCATAAATTTTGCCAAAAATGTATACGGCTACATATCTTTAGAAGAAAAAACAAATAAGTGTATATTATTTGGCCTTTGTGAAGGTTATAGAGTCTACAAGCTATGGTGCCAATCAGGAAATATTGATCACACTTGATGTACTGATGGCCTATCTCATTTCTTGAGACCCTAACAAGCCAGGAAAGTACAAATACCCCCAAAATGACCCCTTTTTGGAAATTAGACATTCCAAGGTATTTAGTAAGAGTCATGGTGAATTTTTTGAAGTTGTAATTTTTTCCCGCAATTCTTTGCAAAATGAAGATTTTTTTTTTTCTCACAAAATTGTCATATGTTAACAGGTTATTTCTCACACCCAGCATATGCATACCATAAATTACACCCCAAAATACATTCTACTACTCCTCCTGAGTATGGCAATATCCCATGTGTGAGACTTTTACACAGCCTGGCCACATACAGAGGCCCAACTTGCAGGGAGCACCATCATGCGTTCTAGGAGCATAAATTACACATATAACTTCTTGACTACCTCTTGCACTTTTGAAGGTCCTGGAGCACCAGGACAATGGAAACGCCAAAAAAATGACCCCATTTTGGAAAGCAAACACCCCAAAGTATATTCTATGAGGCATAATGAGTCTTTTGAACATGTCATTTTTTCTACAAGTTTTTGGAAAATGGAAACTTTTTTTTTTACACAAAGTTGTCCATTTGTACAATATTTCTAACACACAGCGTGTACCTAGCAAAAATTACACCCCAAAAAATATTCTGCTACTCCTCCCGAGTATGGCAATACCACATGTGTGACGCTTTTACATTGCCTGGCCACATACAGAGGCCCAACATGCAGGGAGCACTGTCAGGTGTTCTAGGGGCATACATTTCAAATCTAATTTGACTACCTTTTACACTATTGTGAGGCACTGTGGTGGCACGGATGGGTAGTGTAGTGGCATGGATGGGCACTGTAGTGGCACGGATGAGAACTGATGTGATATGGATGAGCATGAATGAGCCATGGATGGGGATGGATGACATGGGGATGACTGAGCACGGATGGGGATGAAGGAGCATGGATGAGGATGACTGAGCACAGATGGGTATGGATGAGCATGGATGGATGGGTGGGTAAGCATGGGTGGATGGCTAGGTGAGCATGGATGGATGGCTTGGTGAGCATGGATGGGTAGATGAGCATTCATGGCCAGATGGGTGAGGATGGATGGAATGAGGAAGGCTGGGCAGGTGAGCTTGGATGGTTGGCTGAGCATGGATAGGGTGAGGATGGCTGCGTGGGTGAGGATGGATGGTGGGGTTGCAGCCTGTCACTTAGCAGCACTGTGGGCATTACACATCCTGCCCACAGTGCTGCACCATGTCCTCTCTCCCCCTCTCCTCTCACAATGCACCGATCGGTGCGGAGAGGGGAGAGAAAAGCCGGCAGTTCCGCCGGCTTGTTTACATGTGATTGTTCCGTCATTTGACGGAGCGATCACGTGGTAAAAGGCCATTCACCGTGATGCACTGGGTCCCTTGGACCCGGCGGTCACGGATGTTCCCGTGTGCACGCCCCAGGGGGCGCACGGGAAGCGCGTTCATGGCAGGACGTCATAGTATGTCCTCCCAGGGTTAAGCAACCGCCCTGTAGCCGTAATTTGGCTATGAGCTGGTTGTTAACTGGTTAAAAAGGCAATCATGCGGGAATGTGCACTCATTTTGTGTGTGAGATTTTAACCCTTTGTTTCAGTAAATTGATCTGGTAAGCTGGTATTGCGCAATGAGGTTCTTTTTGTTCCCTTGAGCTACTTTTGTAGAAAACTTGTTCATATGCGGAGAAGGACACAGATGAAAGTTTGCATGGAGGCAAAGCCCTATTAAAGGGCAAGGCACATATTTACCTAATTTTCCCGGTGAGGTCTTTTGCTACCGTAGCCTATCTGCTTCAAGGTTTGATGTGTTGTGTATTCAGAGATCATATTCTGCATACCTTGGTTCTAACAAATGGTTATTTGAGTTATTCTTGGCTTTCTGTCATCTCAAACCAGTCTGCAAATTCTCCTCTGACCTCTAAAATCAAGAAGGCATTTTCATCCACACAACTGCTACTCTGTAAACCCTAGAGATAGTTGTGTGTGAAAATCCCAGAAGATCAGCAGTTTTTGAAATACTCAGACCAGCCCATCTGGCACCAACAACCATGCCACATTCAAGGCCTCTTAAATTTCCTTTCTTGCCCATTCTGATGCTTGGTTTGAACTTCAGCAAGTCGTCTTCACCAAGTCTAGATGCCTAAATGCTTTGAGATGATGCCATGTGATTGGCTGATTAGCAATTTTTGTTGCCAAGCAGTTGAACAGGTGTACCTAATAAAGTGGCTGGTAAGTGCATATTTTTTCACTATTCATTATCATTTGCATATAAGTGGATGTTGCATTGCATTTTGGACTTGGCACTTTATATTTTGCGATGGACGATATTCAGATATTTTTTAGTCACATGGATTTATTATTCATGCATTTGAAAGATTTATATGCAATGTATATGGTTTTGTTTGATTGCGCAGAGTTTTATTTTTATTACCATCTCATTTATGCTTTTACTCCCCTCTGAATGGATTCCTCGTCTGCTGTGCAGGATGGAGGCTTAACCACTTCCTTACTGGGCACTTAAACCCCCCTCCTGCCCAGACCAATTTTCAGGTTTCAGCGCTGTCGCATTTTGAATGACAATTGCGCGGTCCTGCGGCGTTGTACCCAAATAAAATTGATGTCCTTTTTTCCCCACAAATAGAGCTTTATTTTGGTGGTATTTGATCACCTCTGCGGTTTTTATTTTTTGCGCTATAAACAAAACCAAGAGCGACAATTTTGAAAAAAGAACAATATTTTTTACTTTTTGCTCTAATAAATATCCAAAAATAAAAAACAAAAAAAAAATTATTCATTGGGTTTGGCCGATTTATATTCTTCTACATATTTTTGGTAAAAAAAATCGCAATCGGTGTTTATTGATTGGTTTGCGCAAAAGTTATCGCGTCTACAAACTATGGACATTGATTTATGGCGTTTTTATTATTTTTTTTTTTACTAGTAATGGCGGCGATCTGCGATTTTTATCGGGACTTTGATATTTGGGGGGACATGTCGGACATTTTTGACACTTTTTTGGGACCAATGACATTTATTCAGCGATCAGAAATTTAAATATCCACTGATTACTGTATAAATGTCATTGGCAGTGAAGGGGTTAACCTGCAGGGGCAGTGAAGGGGTTAACAATGTTCCCTGGGTGTGTTCTAACTGTGGGGGGGATGGGCTGGTCGGGACATAACAGATCTAACTGATCCCAGTGACAGGGATCAGTAGATCTGTTTGTCCCCTGTCACAGAACGGGGAACCGCAGTGTTTACATCGGCGGTTCCCCGTTCTACAGCTCTGTAAGGCGATCACGGGTCAGGAGCGGACATCGAGTCCGCCCGACCCGCGGGCACGCCCACGCAGCGTGCGGCGGCCGCGCGCGCCGCCGCCCAGTGCGCGCAGGGGGCGTGTAAAGGGGCGGACGTCCATGGACGTCCACCCGGATTTTCAGATCCGCGCTGTAGACGTCTTTCGTCTATAGCGCGGATCTCTACAGGTTAAAGACTTAGTGATTCTGATGGTTCCAGACTGACCTCGTCATTCGTGGTATTCCGGCATTGTGCGGTTGGTCGCTGTTGTCTCTTTGGTTGGATCTCCTGTCTCGGGGTCTGGTCTTCCACCTTGCTTTACTGGCTTGGCTTTTGGGAGTCGGGTTCTGAGGTACGGGTTTGTCAAGCTTTGTGATTCCTATAATGTTGAGGACTCATAAGTCTACCTCCCAAAAAATATATCATTGCCCCTTGTGTGTTCTCCCATTACCGTGCGACTCTAATTTCGTTTTATCGGTTCTCCAGAAACCCCTTTTCGAGAGCATTTGGTATATCCCTTTGCTTACGCTCAGAAAGTTGCCTTCCTAGTCACTATCACTTCTTGGCGGGTGTCTGAATGGCAGCTCTGTCTTGTAAGCCTTCATGTCTGATTTTGCACAAGGCTAAGGTGGTGCTTCATCCACACCCTTCTTTCCTTCTGAAGGTGGTGTCAGGTTTCCATTTAAAGGAGAACATTGCCCTCCCTTTCTTGTGTCCTCAGTCTTCACATCCTAAGCGAGGTGGCTTTGCACTCCGTGGACGTAGCCCGAGTGTTTTGTGTGTACTTATCCGTGAGGGCTGGCTCTCTTTGTGCTTATGGACTGTCCGATTAAAGGCATGGTGGGGTCCTCTTCCACAATTTCCCCTTTGCTTCGATGATTATTCAGGCGTATGCTGTTAACGGGCAGGAGCCTCCCTTCCTCAGTAAGGTACACTCCACCAGGGTGGTTGGTGCCACCTGGGCATTCCAACGTCGGGGTTCAGTTTTCTCGGGTTTGGAAGGCGGCGACCTGGTCTACACGCTATCCTACATTTTATAAGGTTGATTTTTTTTGTCATTCGTGGATGACAATTTTGTTTGGAAAGTTTTGCAGGCTGCTGTTAGAGGTTTTCAGGGTCAATCAGAGTGCTGGACCTGTTGCCTGGTTGTTCCCTGGCTTCTTTTGCCCACCCCTTTTGGCACTGCTTTGGGACGTCCCTGTTTGGTCAAGACTAAATAAGAAAAGCTAAAAGCTGTGACCTTCAATGAACATAAGAGAACTCCCCGTTTATTCTTTTTCTTGAGTTCATTGACAGACACAGCACCCACCCTTCTATTGGATGTTCTTATTTCTGACACTGTTTGCAACCAAGGATGGGCTTGGGCGTGTTTGCAAGTGCACGTGCCCGAGCCCGCCAGGAAGTGAACCCTGCTCTGTGCTAATCACAGGCAGTGAGACATTTCCCGATGCGTGGCTGCAGCGATCGGGGAATGTCTCATTGCCTCTGATTAGTGCAGTGCAGGGTTCACTTCCCTGCGGGCTCGGGCACGTGTTTTTGCGAACATGCCCGAACCCGTCCTTACTAGTAACTAACTGGTTTGCCTGTAGTAGAGAGGGGGTTTAATACCTAGAAAGGACTACCCATTGGAGATGCCGAGTTTTTTTTCTGCCTAGTGTCCTACTGATGTAGGCGGCGCTATAAAACGGTTTGGTCAAGACTAAAGATGAGAAGCTTTGTCCGTCAGTGAGCTCAGAGAAACAGATTTTGCAGTGAGTAACAAAAAATCCATTTTTTTTTTTTTTTTAATTAACAAAATGAAAATTAAATGAACAGAAGAGACATCTAAATCAACTCAATATTTGGTGTGACCACACTTTGCCTTCAAAACAGCATTAATTATTTTAGGTACACTTGCACACAGTTTTTGAAAGAACTCAGCAGTTAGGTTGTTCCAAACATCTTGGAGAACTAACCACGGATATTCTGTGGCTGTAGGCTGCCTTAAATTCGTTTGTCTTTTCTCCAGGATTACTTGTTCTTTATGTTGAAGATGGTTTCTAATGACATTGGCTGTATATTTTGGATCGTTGTCCTGCTGCAGAATACATTTTGGGCCAATTACACACCTCCCTGATGATATAACATGATGGATAAGTATCTGCCTGTATTTCTCAGCCTTGAGGACACCATTGAGCCTCACCAAATCTCCAACTCCTTTTGCAGAAATGCAGCCCAAGGGCTCCTGCATGCACTCGTGTGAGTGATGTCACCGCGGCTCCGGCCATTTATACAACCGGAGCCCACAAACCTGGAAGGGAGACCACATGAAGATGGCAGCGCCAGGAATTCGTGCCAGCGCTGCGCGGGAGGGATCCACTTTACAGGCAATAATGTCATTATGTACTAGTATACAACGCATACTAGTACATTGTCTTTAAGTGGAAGTAAACCCATAGATTTAACAGTTTAAAAAAACTGTTAAATTTCCGGCACATGCCGGGAATATAACTGTCATATTGGATGTGCTCTCAACCTGTCAGACCATCCAATGGCTGGTGTCATAACTGATCACATGTGCAGCATCATGGCAGTTCAAGCAGAGGCCAAGATGGCAGCTCATTTGGCTAAAAAAAAACGATAGAAGGGTTTACTTCCACTTTAACCGTGCAAGAGGGCCCACTTATTTTTCATTTCAGTGGTAGTTTACTACCACTTTAGGCTTCATACACACAGGCGTATGCAAAAAAATAAGCAAAACGCCAGGCCCGACGTCAGGGAAAAATCGCCATTTTTTTCTCCTACATTCACTGACAGACGCAGCTCTTCATGACGTGGGTTATATGCTTGTCCTATTAGGAGTTAACTAGGCAGAGAAAGAAAGCAAGCTGGCCCCTCCCACGGGGCTGTCCTCTTTCCATATAATCCCCCTACTCTGCTCAGCCCATCAGTTTTAACATGCCTAGTCGCAAGGAGTTGACCTGGCTCCCTTATGGGACCGGCGATCGGGACTGGGGATCGCATTTTTTATTTTGTTTGCTCTATCAAGCTATCTGAATCTGCTATCAAGAAGCCGGCTGGGGCATAGAGGATCCTGTTCTTTCTCCAGCGCGGCCGACCGATGCGAGCTAGTCCCTGCATATGGGGGTCCCGCCGCATCGTGCCCATTCAGTGCGGGCAGCCTGTGGGTGTACCCCACTTGTGCCCAGGATCCGGACTGCGTTCTGGTTCGGAGGCGATTGGCCGGCAGCATCCCGCCCCGGCAGGGGTGGAAGGTCTGCGACCGGGTGGCTACCCGCTACGCCCGACAGGAGTGATGCTCCCCTTTCAGGCAGAGGGGGGGGGGACGGGTGTCCTAATGCACACGCTGTTTGGATGTAGCCACCGGTTGGGGTCCCCTCCCCCCCGCACCGCACCCGTGTCGCTATGCCCCCTTTTGGGGACTTGGGCCGCCATGCAGCGATCCACCGCCATTTTGCCGTAGCCGCGGACATTTTCGCTAAGGGAGTCTTCTCTCTAGTGATCAGAGCGGCCATTTTCCTGTAGCCACGTTCCCCAGGCTGGGTTTTAGCCTCTAGTGCATGCTCCCGTCGGTCATATTGGAGTCCCTGCATGCTGTAAAAACGTGCTACAGCCGTTTTTACTTTCACTTTGGAACGGTGTGGCTCTGACGGTGCAGCTCTTCTTGGCGGTCCCCAGGACAGTTTTTCTGGCAAAACAGCAAGTATAGCTGGGCTCTCCTGTGGGTGCTGGTAGTGGCGGGTACAGTTCTCCTGGGTCTCCCTGGCGTTCTGTGTGCGGCATTGTGGGGGTGCCTCAAATAGGTTTTCTTACTGCATTTGGCTCTCATTCAGTGAAAATGATGGCAGCCTACCCTGCTGGGCCTGCTGAGGAGGAATCAGCGACAGCGCAATCTGCGGAGGGGGTATTTCTGGACCAGCTGAGGGCGGTATTTGGCACATTTCTTCCCCGGATGGAGCCGAGCAACACTCCAGGGGTCCTTAAGAAGCGCCCTCCTCCCCCTTGTTCCTCAGGGGAGGACTAACCAGAGATGGCTTCGGGGGTCACGGGGGCCCCAGTAGAGCTTTCTGAAGTGAACTGGCCCCCTGGGAGGGAGAGGAAGCCAGGGGGCGTCGGCAGCATGCTGGTGTCCGCCATTATCTCTGGGTTTCTCACTACTCTGCGACTGGACCAAGACGGCGAGTCTCAAACGTCTGCATACGTTTGTGGGTCTGCCAGGCCTCCTAGGGCCTACCCTTATGATCAGTTCTTTGATCATCTGATCTACCATGAATGACAGCGACCGCAGCATTCTTTCTCATTGTCAAAACGCTTTGCCATTCGTTATCCATTTGAGGGTGGCTTTTTGAAGAAGTGGGCATCCCCTGTGGTGGACCCACCAATAGCTCGTCTGAATAAGGTGACGACTAAGGACCCGGCCGATAGGCGGACAGAGGCGGTGTCAAAAGCACTTTTTCTGTTAGCGGGGTCAGCTCTGAGACCTGCCATGGTGGCGCAATACTTATCTGAGCATATGGCGGAGCTTCAGAATGATCTGGACTGCGGCAGTCTGCTTGATGCACCGCAGAGGGCTGAATTTTTATTTCAGGGTATCAAGTACCTGTGTGATGCAGCCCTGGATCTGCTCCCTATGTTATCCAAAATGGCTGTATTTGCCGTCATTCTCAGATGAGTCCTTTGGTTGCGCTCATAGTCGGATGACCACGCGTCCAAAAAAGGTCTTGCGGATCTCCCCTTTCAGGATGGCCGTCTTTTTGGACCACAATTGAATGAAATCATCAAAGATTTCACTGGTGGGAGGAGCACCTTCCTCCGAGAGCCCCAGAGGCGAGAGTTTCGCCGTAGGCAGGGGCCTGTTGCTTTGGGTCAGAAGAAATTTTTTTGCACCTCTGGCGCAGAGGGAAAGGGGGCGCGATCCGGCAAGGCCGCTGCAGGGGCCAGTAAGCGGCAATGGCAGCGCAAAACTGAAAAGACAGAGGACAAGCCCTCCTCTGCATGATGGGTTGCCCCAAGCTTTGGGTGGGGGGACGTCTTCTGGGGTTCGCAGACCGGTGGACTGCCGGCATTTCGACCGGTGGGTGCAGGAAGTGGTGTCCACCGGGTACAGAATAGAGTTCAGCACTCTACCCCCAGACTGGTACTTCCCATCGAAATTGAGACTCCCGCAGGGGTGTCGGGAGGCCCTCTTCGGGGCTGTTCAGGCACTCTCCGACCAGGGGGTGATCGTGCCAGTACCTCAAGTGGGGAGGTTTCTAGTCAAATCTATTTGTGGTCTCCAAAAAAGGAGGGGGGTTCCGGCCAGTTCTGGACCTGAAGGCCCTGAACTGCTATGTAAAAGCGCGAAAATTCCGGATGGAATCTGTTCGCTCGGTAGTGGCCGCCCTCCATCAACGGACTTCCTGGTGTCTCTGAATATCAGGGACGCGTATCTCCATGTTCCCATTTGCCCCCGGCATCAGCATTTTCTTCGCTTTGCGGTGGGGGACCTACCATTACCAATTCGTGGCACTTCCCTTCGGTCTAGCTTCGGCTCCTCGGGTTTTCACCAAACTGGTGGCCCCAGTACTAGCGTTACTAAGACAGAGGCATTGCGGTGGTAGCATACCTCGACGACCTGCTCTTGAGAGCGGAGTCCGCCTCGGCTCTGGAGGAGGACGTGAGGATCACCATGGCTTCGTTGGAGGACTTCGGCTGGTTGATCTATCTGCAGAAGTCGTCGGTGTCTCCGTCCCGTCGCCTGGAATACCTGTGTCTGATTCTGAACTCGGAGCAGGCGAAGATGTTCTTACCTCCGGCCAAGTTGCTGTCGCTGCAGACAGTGGTGTGAACCTTACTGTCACACCGGCAGTCTTCATTACGGTTCTGTATGCGGGTGCTGGGACTCATGGTCTCAACCTTTGAGACGGTACCTTACGCCCAGAGCCACACTCGTCTTCTCCAGCGAGCGATTCTGTCTCGGTGGGACAGGTCACCATGGTCCTTGGATCTATCGATCCATTTGAATCCTCAGACCAGGGTTTCTCTGGCTTGGTGGCTTCGGGACCTGGCCCTGACTCGGGGGAAGTTATTCCTGCCCCTTCACTGGTAGATAATTACGACGGACCGCCAGCCTGTCGGGCTGGGGAGGGGTCCTGGGGCAGTTGTCTGCCCAGGGCCGTTGGTCTGAGCAGGAAGCGCGCCTCCCAATCAATGTGCTGGAGCTAAGGGCAATCTGGCTATGCCTATCTCACTGGAGGGTGAAGTTATGCGGACGCCCGATTCGGGTTCAGTCGGACAATGCCACAGCAGTGGCGTATGTGAACCATCAGGGCAGAACGACAAGCCCGGCAGCTGCTGCGGAAGCAGCTCTGATTCTGCTTTGGGCAGAACTTCACGTACCGGCAATCTCAGCCGTTTACATTCCAGGCGTGGAAAACTGGCAGGCGGACTTTCTCAGTTGCTAGACGCTGGATCAGGGAGAGTGGTCTCTCCATCCAGAGGTGTTCAGCCAAGATTTGCTGCAAGTGGGGGACGCCGGATGTGGACCTCATGGCGTCTCGGTTCAATCACAAAGTGAAGACCTTTGTGTGCAGGGCGAGAGATCCGTTGGTCGCCACGGACGCTCTTGTGGCCCCTTGAGGCCGGTATCATCTACTGTATGCCTTCCCTCCAATCAAGCTTCTTCCACAGTTGCTACGCAGGGTGGAAGCAGAGGGAATTCCAAAGATCCTGGTGGCTCCGGATTGGCCTCGGCGTCCGTGGTACGCCGACGTAGTACGAATGGTAGTGGACGTTCCTTGGCGGCTCCCGCTGCGAGACGATCTACTGTCTCAGGGACCAATCTTGCACCCTGCTTTACCCTCGCTGGCTTTGACGGCCTGGCTATTGAGTCCCAGGTGCTGAGGGACAGGGGTGTCGCTGACTCAGTGTAACCTACCATGCTAAAAGCGCACAAGATTTATCACCACACCTGGAAGGCTTACATCGCATGGTGTGAGGCGGAGGGTTACAACCCTCGCTCTTACGTGGTGTCCAGGGTCTTGACCTTTTTACAGCAAGGGCTGAACAAGGAGCTGGTCTTGAGTACTCTCAAGGGCCAGGTATCGGCTCTAGCGCTTCTTTTTCAAAGACCTCTGGCATCACATTAGTTGATTCGTACCTTTGTACAAGGTGTGCGCCATGTGGCGCCTCGGGTGCGGTCGCCTATGGCACCATGGGATTTGAATTTGGTGCTTTCTGTGCTTCAGAAATCGGCATATGCGAAGATCAGGTTTGCTGTCGCAGACGGTGGCCTTTTTGGTGGCCATTACATCCGCTAGGCGGGTGTCTGAGTTGGCTGCATTGTCCTGCAAGTCTCCCTATCTGGTCCTGCACAAGGACAAGGCGGTCTTGCATCCACCTCCTTCGTTTCTTCCGAAGGTGGTTTTATCTTTTCACAGTAATGAAGATATTGTTCTTCCTTCGTTGTGCCCGCGTCCCTCGCATCCTAAGGAATTTGAGTTGGATGTCGTAAGTGCCTTGCGAGTGTATTTGAATACTACAGCTTCTTTCCGGAAGTCTGACTCTTTGTACTAACGGATGGTCCGTGCAAAGGATTGGCGGCCTCGTCGGCTACTGTTTCCCGTTGGATCAGGCAGACCGTGACCCATGCGTATTCTGTTCAGGGCAAGGTACCCCCTTTTCCAGTTACGGCTCATTCTACCAGGGCTGTTAGCACTTCCTGGGCTTTCAGACACCAGGCCTCGGTGTCACAAATGTGCAAGGCGGCTACTTGGGCCTCAGTGCACACCTTCACTAAGTTTTGTAAGATTGATGTGTCAGCATCCTCGGATGCTGCTTTTGGCCATCAAGTTTTACAGGCGGCAGTGTAGGCGTGTCTGGTGCCTCCTTAGAGGTTTCTCTTGGGTACAGTTGTTGTTGTTTACCCACCCCTCTTTTTGACACAGCTTTGGGACATCCCCACATGTCATGAAGAGCTGCGTCTGTCAGTGAACGTAGGAGAAAAAGGGATTTTATTAAAACTTACCGTAGAATCCTTTTCTCCGAGTTCACTGACAGACGCAGCACCCACCCCTCTGTGCTCTGTTTTCGGTACAGCTTGTTACGAACTGATGGGCTGAGCAGAGTACTGGGGTTATATGGAAAAAGAGGACAGCCCCGTGGGAGGGGCCAGCTTGCTTTCTTTCTCTGCCTAGTTAACTCCTAATAGGACAAGCGTATAACCCACATGTCATGAAGAGCTGCGTCTGTCAGTGAACTCGGAGAAAAGGATTTTATGGTAAGTTTTAATAAAATCCCTTTTTTTTCCCCGGCGTCTTGCATTGACGTCAATGCACGTTTTTCCGCGCTAGCTTTCAGCTGCGTTTTCTGCCTCTATTCAAATTCAATGTCTTCTTTGCAGGTAAATGGGTAGAGGTACAATGTACCCCATACTCATTTACATGGGGTGGGGGGCCGGCATCTGGGGGCCCCCTTATTAAAGGGGGCTTTCAGATTCCGATAAGCCCCTGCCTGCAGACCCCGACATCAACATGGGGACAAGGTGCTTTGGGGTGGGGGTGCAGAGCCTCCCTGCCCCAAAGCACCCATACTCCCCATGTTGAGGCATGCGGCCTGGAACGGTCCAGGGCGGGGGGCTCGCTCGTTGTAGCCCCCCCCCTTTCCTGGCCGTGTGCATGCACGGATAAGGGTCTGGTATGGATTTTGGGGGGGACCCTATGCCATTTTTCGGCGTGGGGGTTCCTCTTAAAATCCATGCCAGATCAAAGAGCTTGGTATGCTCTTGGGCGGGAACCCCACGCAAATTTTTTGCGGGAGTTCCCCTTCAAGATCCCTAGCACACAAGTCGTGCCGCAAGTCAGATCATCATGATCCGACTTCTGGTGTGACTTCTATTCAACCATTGATTTTGACTAGAACGCCTGACAAGGCTCCAACGCTGTGTATACAACGTTAAGCCATGTTATTGAGAGTTTAGCCGGCTCAGCGTCAAAAACGCCATGACGCTGCAGCTTCGGAACTCGCTGGTCCCACGTTCTAGTTACAGCTCACTAACGCCGACGCCCTCTACTGCTCAAAAAGATTGGTGTTTTTAGAGGGCCATTGAATAACATGAGGAGCTGTAAAAAAAAACGTTAAAAAAATGTAAAAAAAACACCCGTGTGTATGAGGGCTTAAAGTGTTACTAAACCCACAACAGTAAAATCTGTCTGTATATGCAGAATAGCATGCTTGTTATACTCACTGCGGAACTTAAGGGGTTAATCCTCTGTATTGTGTGATAAGGCTCTTTGATCCTGTATGGACAGATCCTCCCCCTCCTGCAGGGTCTCTCTTGGCAAGGGCAGATAATACACAGTCAGAGTGGTCCCCCTGCACATGCTCAGTTTGGTCTGTAATGCTGGAGAGAATATTTTCTTGAGCTGAGCTTTTCAGGTCATATGATATTGACATCACAAATGTGGGTGTGTATACAGATCCTAAATGACAGCCCAGTCCCTCCCTCCCCCCTCCCCCCTCCTCCTCGCCCAGTAACTAAAAAAGAACACAGTGGGTGGGGTGTCACATCTTGATTCATGGATGATTCGTCTCTCATAGAGGACACAGGCTGTAGTGGAAATCTCCTCCTACCTGTACACTTAGCGTTCAGGCAGACCCTGCAGTTTATCACGGGACAGTGATATACAGATGAGCCAAAAAAGACATATAGTGACAGTAGTTTAATGTAAAAAGATTTATAAGCTGGGTGGGGGGAGGGGTGTAAGTATTTTCTTATTACTGGGTTTAGTAACACTTTTTACGTTTCCTTGGCCAACCCCTGCGTCTATGGTCCTCAGTGTTGCCTGATCAATTGTCCCCAATGCTGAGAAATACATGCATATACTTATCCATCATGTCATACCATCAGGGAGGCGTGTGATTGGCCCTGAATTTATTCTGCAGCAGGACAATGACCCCAAACATATAGCCAATTTCATTAACCGATTGCCGACCACATAACGCCATTGAACAGCAGCAAAGTGGCTCTCCTGTGTTGGATCACCCACGTAGCACTTCTGGATAGGGGGCGCACGCTGCTTATGCTGTGATTGCATAGTTAGTCAGGTTGAAAAAAGACACAAGTCCATCTAGTTTAACAAAAAAAAATAGAAAAAGTATATATAACCGTGCAATCCTATATACAATCTTTCACCCACAGATGATCCAGAGGAAGGCAAAAAACCCCAGCAAAGCATGATCCAATTTGATATGGGGGGGGGGGGGGGATTCCTTCCTGATCCCCCGAGAGGCAATCGGAATCATCCTGGATCAACTTTACCTAAAAATGTTAGTACCCAGTTATATTATTTACATTTAGTAAAGAATCCAGGCCTTTTTTAAAGCAATCTTGGTGGCCAAAACTACCTCCGGAGGGAGTCTATTCCACATTTTCACAGCTCTAATTGTGAAGAAACCTTTCCGTATTTGGAGATGAAATTTTTTTTCCTCTAGACGTAAAGAGTGCCCCCTTGTCCTTTGTGATGACCTTAAAGTAAATAACTCAACACCAAGTTCACTATATGGACCACTTATGTCTTTGTATCATACCCCCCTTAATCTCCTCTAATCAAGAGAGAATAAATTCAGTTCCTCTAAGCAGAAGCTGACTAGTCCGTGTCGGGCAATGGATGGCCGCCGGCATCTGGTGATTGGCGAGGAGAAAGATAAAACAGAGCTCTGCCTGTGTAAACAACGCAGAGCTCTGTCCTGTCAGTGGGGATGTGCTGGATTTGGTTTCCCTGCAAAGCAAATCACTTAGGCCACTTTCAAAATGAGGTGTTTTTCAGGCGCTTTTGTGCTAAAAATAGCTCCTGAAAACTGCCTCTCCTGTGTCCCCAGTGTGCAAGCCCAAGTTCTTTCACACTGGGATGGTGCGCTTGCAAGACAGAAAAAAAAAGACCTGCAAGCAGCATCTTTGGGGCGGTGCGGTCCTCCACCGCCCCTGTCATTGAAATGAATGGCCAGCGCTTCCGAAGCGGCTGAACACCGCTTCAGATTTAACCCCTTCAAAGGGGGTAAAAGCGCCTTGCTACCGCGCCGCTAAAACTACCGGCTCTTTACCGCTACTGCTCCACCACCCCATTGTGAAAGTGTCCTTATTAAAAGCACTATTTAGTAAACACTGGTTAGGCACACATTTAAGCCTTTGATCACCCTAGATGTTTAACCCCTTCCTAGCCAGTTGTCAGTACAGTGACAGTGTATATTCTTAGCACTGATCACTGTATTAGTGTCACTGGTTCCCACAGTGTCAGGAGTTTATTTACTAAAGCTGGAGAGTGCAAAATCAGGCTCGCTTCTGCATAGAAACCAATCAGCTTCTAACCTCAGCTTGTTCAATTTAGCGTTGGCAATAAAACCTGGAAGCTGATTGGTTTCTATGCAGAGGTGAGTCTGATTTTGCACTCTCAAACAAGTTGCTGATCTCCGCCATTACTAGTATAATAAATTAATCCAGTATGTATGCCATAGTTTGTAGACACTATAACTTTTGCGCCAACCTATCAATATACGCTTATTGGGATTTTTTACCAAAAATATGTAGCAGAATACTTATTGACCTAAAGTTATGAAGATTCTTTTTTTTATATTGGATATGTTTTATAGCAGAAAGTAAAAAATATTGTTTTTGTTTTTTTCAGAATTGCCAGTCTTTTTTTCTCTTCCGTTCACTGACAGACGCAGCCTTCTTATGACACATGGGGTTATGCTCATCCTACTAGGAGTAGCCTAGGCAAAACAAACAAAAGTATAGGTTGGCCCCTCCCAGGGGGCCGTCCTCACCTTGGGATATAATCCCCCTGCTCTGTACGGCACATCAGTTTTTATTTGCCTAGTGCAAGGAGTAGACCTGGTTCCCTATGGGAGCAGCGGTCTCCTGAAGATTCATCTAAGGAAGACTGCTATCAAGAAGCTGGCTGGTGGTATAGAGGATCTCGAATCCTAATCTTTCCCCAGTCCGGCCAACACTATGCAAACCCCCTTAGGGGTTCCGTGCGGGCGGCCAGTGGCTAAAACCCACTAGAGCCTAGTGACTGGTTCGCCTGTCCAGTGGCCTGGCCAGCAGCATGCCTTCTTGCGGGGAGGTAGGTCTGCTCCGGGTGGCTACTCGCTGCGCCCATCGCATTGGTGAGTGAACCCCTCTTCCGCCCTAGAGGCATGAAGAGTGGACACCTGGGAAGCTCTGTGGTGGTCAGCCAGTGGGGTTCTGTTAGAGGCCTTCCCCCCACTCCCCCTCCATCCCCCGCAGGCACCTTTGCACTAACCGTTCGAATCTGCACCGACCGTCCGGAGCAATGTGTTAGGTGGGTCGTTGCCATTGGATTTTGGAGCACCGCTCGTTCGTGGCCGACCGCACATGTGTAATGGCATTGTCCATTGTTTGAGAACCATGTGGTTTCCAGCCTGCTCTCTGGCGGCCTCCAGTGGTCGATTGGGAGAACTGCAGTCCTTGTGCAGGAAGTCCTTAAAAACGGGTGTGGGCTTCCGGTTTTTGCTTGGACAGCATGGCTGACACACAGTAACAAGCTCCTGATGTGCAGCAGTTCGTGGGCATTGCTCTTCGGTTGGAGTGCTGAGACTTCAAACAGCAAGTATAGCTGGCGCTTCCTGGGTGCTGGTAGCGGTGGGTGTAATCCTCCCTGGTCTCCCTGGCTGATTTGTGGGGTAGAGGTGGTGGTTACACAGCGGGGGTGCCGGGATGAGATGTCAGAGGCCGGCAATTCTATGGCAGGGGTACCTGAAGATCTACAGTCCACCCCAAGAGCATTTGTGTCCTTGGAACAGCTGAGGGCGGTGTTTGGGGAGTTCCTCCCCAGGGCAGGGGTGCCCGTTCCGAGGGGCCCCCAGAAGCGCCCACCTCCCCTCTTTCCTCAGGGGTGGATTCAGATCTAGAAAGCGCTTCAGTGGTCACACCTGTGGGATCTTTCAGAGGGTGAGCCGCCCTCAGAGGGCGAAGAGGATCAGGAGGCTCCTAGTTTGCGGGATAAAGCGATAGTGGAAGCACTGATATTCGCGACTCTATGCGACTGGACCAAACAGGGGAGTCGCATGAGTCCGCATATGTTTGTGGACCGCTTAGACCCCCTAGGTCCCCTAGGGCTTTCCCTTATGATCAGGTGTTTGAACAGGCAGTGTTCAAGGAATGGCGTAAGCCACCAAGTTCCTTGGCTTTGCCTAAAAGCTTTGCTGTTCGCTACCCCTTTGAGGAAAGCTTTACTAAGAGATGGCCTTCCCCGGTGGTGGACCCTGCCGTGACTCGTGTGAATAAGGCAACCACCATCCCCTTGGAGGTGTCGCCATCCTTTAAAGAGGCGGCCGATCGCCGCACAGAGACAGTGTCTAAAGGACTATTCTTGTTGGCTGGGTCAGCCATGCGGCCAGCGCTAGCAACTGCTATGGCAGCACAGTCTCTTCGTGAGCGCGCTGCGCATTAGTTTGTCTGGTGAATTTGCACAGGCTGAAGTACAGCGAGTGCAACATTTGGAAGAGGGTCTCCGCTACATATGCCATGCTGCTTTGGATCTTCTCCCCATATTGTCAAAAATGTATGTTTTTTCAATTGTTATCAGGCGGGTGCTGTGGCTCCGCTCTTGGTTGGGCGACCAGGCTTCAAAGAAAGCTCTGGCAGACCTGCCCTTTCAGGGAGGCCCACAGTTGGATAAAATTATTAAGGATTTCATGGGAGGGAAGGGTACTTTCCTTCCAGAGCCGAAGCGATGAGATCGTCGTCGTAGGCAGGGTCCTGTCTCTTCTGGTCAGAAGAAGTTTTTTCGGGTGCCCGGCCCAGCCGGGAAGGCATTCACGGGCCACAGCATGAGGCCCTGGCAGCGTAAGTCCGAAAGAGTGGAGGACAAGTCTGCCTCCGCATGATGGGTTGCCCCCACCCGCCTCACGGGTGGGGGGCCGGTTTCTGGGGGTTGCAAGCAGCTCTCTGCCCCCAGAAAAGTCCTTCCCCTCAAACTTGAGGCTCCCGCAGGAGCGTCGGGGGGCGCTTCTAGGCGCCGATCAGGCGCTCAGCAGTCAGAAGTCATCATTAGCGCTGGCTTGCCGGCTGGAGTACCTGGGTCTGTTTCAGGACACGGTACTGACAGGGGTGTTCCTAGCACCGAGCAAGCGTCTAACGCTTTAGGCTGGGCGAACCCTGTGATCGCGCCAGTGGTTCTCCTTACGGTTCTGTATACGGGTGTTGGGGCTCAGGGTGTCGACTTGCAAAGCGATACCTTACGCCCAGAACACTCGGCTCCTGCGAGAGGCAATGTTGTCGCGGTGGGACAAATCTCCTCTATCCCTGGACAGGCCGATCAGGTCGGAGTGTCAGTCCCGGGAACCCTTGGTTTGGGGGATTCAGGTTCCGGCCCTAAAGGGGGGGAGAAGTTGTCCTCCCCTTAATTGGTCGATGTAGGTACCGAAACTTAGAGCGAGCAGGCTTTATCTGTCCCGTTGGACAGAGAGGCTGCGCCGCCCAGTTCTGGTTCAGTCGGTCAATGCCACGGAGGTGGCGTAGGTAAACCATTAGGGCGGAACGAGAAGCACAGCAACAGCCGCAAACGCGGCTCTGATCCTTCGGGGGCAGTGCTTCACAGGCCTCGGGGTCAGTATCGGTTGCTGTACATTTTTCCTCCTCTAGGGGCTCTACCGCGGGGTAGAGGCGGGGGGAATCCCAACAATTCTGGTAGCTCCGGATTGGCTCCGGCATCCAACGCCGACGTAGTACAGAGGGTGGCAGAGGTTCCATGGCATCTTCCGCTCCGCGGGGACCTACTGGCTCAGGGGCCCATCCGGCGCCCTGCTTTACTCTCGCTGGCTTTGACGGCTTGGCTCTTGAGTCCCAGGTACTGAGGGAGAGGGGTGTCTCTGACTCCGTAATCCCTACTATGATAAAAGCACGTAAGAGTTCCTCACGTAAGATTTATCATAGGACCTGGAAGGCCTATATTACCTGGTACGAGGCAGGGGGTTGGAACCCCCGCTCTTATAGAGTATCCAGAGTACTGTCATTTTTACAGCAAGGACTGGACAAGAACCTGACGTTAAGTACGCTTAAGGGTCAGATTTCGGCCCTTGGCATCTCATTCATTGATCCGTACATTTGTACAGGGGGTACGTCATGTGGCTCCTCGGATACAGCCGCCTTTGGCACCGTGGGATTTGAATCTGGTGCTTTCTGTGTTGCAGAAGCCACCATATGAAAGAATTAGGGACATTCCCTTACAGTTGTTGTCGCAGGTGGTGGCCTTTCTGGTGGCTATCACATCCGCCAGGCGGGTGTCGGTGTTAGCTGCATTATCCTGCAGGTCACCTTACTTGGTCCTCCATAAGGACAAGGCAGTTCTGCGGCCTTCCCCTTCGTTTCTTCCGAAGGTGGTTTCTTCCTTTCATTTAAATGAGGATATTGTTCTCCCCTCATTGTGCCCGCACCCGTCACATCCCAAAGAAGTTGGGCTGCATTCTTTGGATGTGGTGAGGGCCTTGCCGGTGTATTTAAGTTCTACAGCTTCCTTTCGGAAGTCTGATTCTTTATTTTTGCTGACGGAAGGGTCGCGCAAAGGTATGGCGGCCTCGTCGGCTACCGTATCTCATTGGATACGGAAGACCGTGACTCATGCATATGAGATTCGGGGTAAGGTTCCCCCGTTCCCAGTCACGGCTCATTCCACCAGGGCAGTTAGTACTTCCTGGGCGTTTAGACACCAGGCTTCGGTGTCTCAGGTGTGCAAGGCAGCTACTTGGGCCTCAGTGCACACGATTACTAAGTTTTACAAAATTGATGTTTCGGCATCCTTGGATGCTGCTTTTGGCCGCAAGGTATTGCAAGCGGCAGTATAGGCGCGGTTAGCGCCGCCTGAGAGGGCGTTTTTCTGTTGGGTACAGTTGTTATGATTTGCCCACCCCTCTTGATTGGCACAGCTTTGGGATGTCCCCATGTGTCATAAGAAGGCTGCGTCTGTCAGTGAACGGAAGAGAAAAAGGGATTTTTTGTATAACTTACCGTAAAATCCTTTTCTCTGAGTTCACTGACAGACGCAGCACCCACCCCTCTGCGTTGGTTTTGTACGGCTTGTTACGCACTGATGTGCTGTACAGAGCAGGGGGATTATATGCTAAGGTGAGGACGGCCCCCTGGGAGGGGCCAACCTATACTTTTGTTTGTTTTGCCTAGGCTACTCCTAGTAGGATGAGCATAACCCCATGTGTCATAAGAAGGCTGCATCTGTCAGTGAACTCAGAGAAAAGGATTTTACGGTAAGTTATACAAAAAATCCCTTTTTTTTTTTTTTTTTTTTTTATAGTGCAAAAGATAGAAAACAGATTATCAAATACCAAAAGAAAGCTCGATTTGTGGGAAAAAAGGACACAAATTCCATTTATGCACATCGTTGCATGACCGCGAAATTGTCAAAGTAACTCAGAAAAAATGCTCTGGTCATGAAGGGGGTAAATCTTCCAGAGGTCAAGTGATTAAGAACTAACTTCAGGGTCCTACTCCCGACGAAGATCCTGATGGCGGGACCCCACAGTGTACTACCGCATACCATGCCTGGACGTGCCTGAAAGCTGGACACTCTGCCGGAGACACATGCGGGCCGACCCGCTCAAGGCAAGCTGCAGGAAGAGCGGAGAGGGAGCGGCGATAACCCCTGGGGCAGATTCATTCCTAAACATGCGGTGAGGTGAGGCAACACAGAGGTACAGTGGCTTGTATGGAAGAAGCCCTACAAGTACGTGGCGGTGGTTTGTCATATTGCTAACCTGGCTCACGGATAAGATGGGACGGATGAGATGAGACCGTGCAAAGGTTGGGTGGGCCGATGCGAAGGATTCAAGGAATAGGCTGCTGCTATCCTGCCGCTGCTTTGCCTTAGACATTTATCACTGCCTCTCTCTCAAACCGAGAGCGATACACTATGTACCAGATAGAACATTACAGGCAAAGTGTTATTTCTCCCTGGACAGTGAATCCAAAACGCATGGTTTTTTTTTTTTTTTTTTTTTTGTATGCATCAGAGTAGTAACTCTATCCATAGAAAAGCTGGACAGATTGTCTATATTGCCTGTAAAAGAGGAGCTGTGTGAGGGCACCCTGATTAAACCACTAATCGGCTTACCACTTTGCATAAACAGACTGTCGGATTTCACTACTTTATGCAGTATAAGATGGGTATACCCTGCCTTATTGGTAAAATACTATTCTATACCTGCTAGTTGGATATAAATCGGAAAACGATAGTACAGGACTCTGTCCACTGCACTGTAAACAGTATCATAGTGCTTGATTACTGGGTGAACCACCTTTTTTTTTTTTTTTTTTTACCCGGGGGTATGCATTTTAATTGTATTTAGCAGGGCAGATTGACAGGAACTTGCATACCGTCCATTTAAGAGGAATTAGCCTGTACGTCTAGCGTAACCCACACCACTGCATCATCTATTGCATCAACCTTATGGGCCCTTAGTGCTGCATTGGCGGGAGGTGCTCGTGGGATGGTGAGAGCACCTATCGAGCACTAAACGGGCAAGCAGCAAACAAAGGAGGTCAGAAGCTCAGAAACAGGCAATCAAGTGGCGCAAGGTAACGCAAGTGGCGGGGGAAGGGACCTTACATTGGGAATTGCCACCGGAAGAAGCGTGGTGAGAGAACGCCAATTCCAGGGATTGGGACTAGAGGAATCAGCAACTAGGTGAGAGTGAATTGATGAAACACCGGCCATCCCATTCTACTGCAACCCATAACTAGAGATAATCTAGAGACACTACAATGGCGCCAAACGATAGAGAGAAGAGGGGGAGGTTAAACACATGCTTGCCTATAAATGGTCGACAGATGCTGAAAGGAACAAACATAAAGTGCCCTGTGACAGCATTGTAAATGGGAGAAAGAGAGCAGTAGGGAACGAATGGTGGGTGTGCATACTTAGTGGATTCCATTAACGGCTGATATTAAACATACATGAAAAGAAAAATTGGCCGAAGTGAAAAACTCTGAGGCCGCAACAGATTATATAAATCACAAAAGTTTAAAAAAAATATCACTGAAGTAAAAAAACAAAATAAAGACTGCAAAGCATGGTAAGAGACCAAGGAATAGAAAAGATGAACCAAGCAGCTACCACGCAGGAAAAACCAGTGCACTCCCCAGCAAGGGGGGGGGGGGGCGACCCCCACTATGCAACCAAAAAATCCAGTAGGAGGGCCTGTGGCCCAGAAAAGCCAAGTAAAAGGGACAAAAGTAGACCAGAAATCAGAATTGTCACAATCAATTATCAAAGTAAAAACAAATGGAGAGACTGAACCAACTGTAAGGAAAGTGCTAGATGCGATAAATTCTTGTAAGTCCATGATGCAGGGCATGAATGAACAAGTGAAAAGTCTTAAGGAGGAAATGAGCTTGATAAGGCACGACGCACAAAAAACACGTGAGAAAATCATGGAAATGGAAGGAAGGATTAGACAAATAGAGGATGATTTGAATCCAATGAAGAAAGAAATCCAGCTATTGGAAAAGAAAATGGACCCATACGTAACTAAAGTTGAAGATATGGAGAACAGACTGAGAAGAAACAACCTGCGGATAGTTGGGCTTCCTGAAAGAAGTGAAGGACCAAACCCTATAGAGTTCATTGAGAATTGGTTAGTTGAGAATTTTGGGAAGGACGTTTTTTCTACCTTTTTTGCAATAGAAAGAGCACACAGGGTCCCGTTTAGGCCCCCACCCCCCCCCCCCCCCCACCGGGAGGAAACCCTAGATCTCTACTGATTAAGATGCTGTTTTTTAGAGATAAAGAAGTGATTCTGCGGAAGGCGAGGGAGAAAGGGACTATAATGTACAATGGCAATAGGATTTCAATCTACCCAGCATACTCACCAGAAATACAAAAGAAACTAGCAAAATACGCGGATATAAAAAAAAAAGTTTCAAGAGTTAAATATCACATACGCAATGCTATACCCTGCAAGACTGTGAAAAGTGGCGGGAGGAGAAACCATTTTCTTTAATACAACAGATGAGGCATTGTATTGGCTAGAGAAGAATGGTGAGAGACCCCGGACAATGGGAGGAATACAGAAATAGGCCGCCAGAAGAGGCAAGCCGTCGATTCAAAATAACGCAGACTACTCTTACATTGTATGCAACAGGAGATAGGAAGCAGGAAGCCGCATGAACGTTTTTTCTTTTTTTTGTTTGTTTGGTTTGTGTGTTTGTTTTGGACACAATGCAGAAGGAAAGAACACAAAGATCACAGGGAAAGGGGGGCAGGGGTGAGAGTAAATGTGAAATGGATAGGTGTGAAGGTGGGTAGATTTGGTCATGAGAAAAGCCCAGCAGTTGGACCCAAAAGGGGTCGCAAAGGTGAAATAGTTGAGAGGAGCTCCCTGTCCAGACCTCCCTGGGGGGCGAGGGGAGGGAGACGGTTGAATGGGATTGGGTCAGAGAAGCGAAGAGTGAATGAGAGGAACACAAAAGCACCACAAGAAAGTAAGAATCAAAAAAGGAGTATAACACTGAAAGAAAGCATAAGAGCACAATTTGAAATAAAGGGGAAAATAGATACAACAAGGAAAAAACACACTAAAAAACTATTAAACACGACTAAGTGGTATAAAGATAATAGAAGGAAACATGCAGGCTGAAAGATGGCGGGTATGCTCATGGAATGTAAAAGGACTAAATGACACGAAAAAGAGGAGCAATTTTTGCAACAATCAAACGATATGACACAGCAATAATTTGTCTACAAGAGAGACATATTTAGTGGAAGAAACAACTAGATATTTGACGTATAAGAGTTTCCAACTGCAATACCATTCAACCTACACCTCATATTCTCGAGGAGTGAGTATAATGGTAAAAACAGGGGCTGTATTTTCCTGTAAAACAGTAAAGATCGACAACAACGGTCGCTATATTTTTCTACCTTGTACGATTGAAGAAAGAGAAATGTATATTAGCTAATGTATACATTCCACCACCTTTCAAACCCGACGTATTGTACAAACTGATTGCATTCATATCAGATAAACGGGGGTTCCGATTTTGATGGTGGGGGATTTTAATAGAGTAATGTGTGAAGAGCTAAATAGGCACCCAAGCAAAAAACAGGGCAGTTTTGAGGAAAGGAACATACTAGCCCAGATATTAAAAGAAATGGAATGGAAGGACTTAAGGCGGCTGAGAAACCCCACGGAACAGCAGTATTCATGCTTCTCAAAGACCCATGGCTCCTTGTCAAGGATAGATATGGCACTAGGGAATGACTTAATGGTGGAACAACTAGGTAGCATCAGATACATGACCAGAGGGATCTAGCACCATTCCCCACTAATAGTGGTGATTAAACAAGGGGTAAACCGCGGACAAAGAGAGTGGAAGCTGAATCCATATTGGCTAGAAACAATAGGGAACTCAGGGATAATAGATCAGATAAAGGAATATACAGGGTGGGCCATTTATATGGATACACCTTAATAAAATGGGAATGGTTGGTGATCTTAACTTCCTGTTTGTGGCACATTAGTATATGTGAGGGGAGAAACTTTTCAAGAGGGGTGGTGACACCATGGTGGCCATTTTGAAATCGGCCATTTTGAATCCAACTTTTTGTTTTTTCAATAGGAAGAGGGTCATGTGACACATCAAACTTATTGGGAATTTCACAAGAAAAACAATGGTGTGCTTGGTTTTAACGTAATCCATTGTGTTGGATTGTCAATGCAACCCTCTTCTCCCACTCTTCACACACTGATAGCAACACCGCAGGAGAAATGCTAGCACAGGCTTCCAGTATCCATAGTTTCAGGTGCTGCACATCTCGTATCTTCACAGCATATGGTTTTTTTATGGTCAGTAAAAACCAATACCAGGTGAGCTGCCCCTTCCAGGATGTACCGCCATTCCTCCAAAGCCGACTTGATGGCCAGCAATTCCCTATCACTGACATCATAGTTCCAGCCAGATGGTGCACCACCACATTATGGGTGTCAGGTCCGAGCATTCCTAGATGAACAGTTTCCTGGAAAGTGGATTGGTCGTCGTGGGCCAGTTGAATGGCCCCCAAGGTCTCCTGATCTGACCCCCTTAGACTTTTATCTTTGGGGTCATCTGAAGGCAATTGTCTATGCTGTGAAGATACGAGATGTGCAGCACCTGAAACTACGTATACTGGAAGCCTGTGCTAGCATTTCTCCTGCGGGGTTGCTATCAGTGTGTGAAGAGTGGGAGAAGAGGGTTGCATTGACAATTCAACACAATGGGCAGCACATTAAACACATTTTATAAGTGGTCAGAAACTTGTAAATAACGCATGAAAGAAAAAAGTTACGTTAAAACCAAGCACACCATTGTTTTTCTTGTGAAATTCCCAATAAGTTTGATGTCACATGACCCTCTTCCTATTGAAAAAACAAAAGTTGGATTCAAAATGGTCGACTTCAAAATGGCTGCCATGGTCACCACCCATCTTGAAAAGTTTCCCCCCCCCACATATACTAATGTGCCACAAACAGGAAGTTAATATCACCAACCATTCCCATTTTATTAAGGTGTTTCCATATAAATGGCCCACCCTGTAAACAAGTGTGTCATTGGTTGGTGGTTTGCATTGAGCTCATGTCATGTGACTGTGCCTTGGAGGCTGATTGTGAAGCCACTAATTTCTTTTGTTGTCTGAATGATATAAAGCAGCAAGCATTGATAGGCAGGACTGCCCTGCGAGCTTGCAATGTGAGAACAGCTATGGTGTCTGTCTTGCTGTAACACGAGTCACTCAAATTCATTCTGCAAAAGAGCTGAAAAGTGCGCTTATTAGTGCAGGCAAAATATAATGCATACACGGTATTGTAATTGCCCTTACGCACCCCATCTCCTGTGTTCCACCCCTGCCCCATCTCCTGTGTCTCACCTCTGCCCTCTCCCCATACCCTGTGCTCCACCCCTGTGTCTCACCCCATCTCCTGTGTTCCACCCCTGCCCTTGCACCATCTCCTGTCTCACCCCTGCCCTCGCCCCATCTCCTGTCTCACCCCTGCCCTCGCCCCATCTCCTGTGTCTCACCCCTGCCCTCGCCCCATCTCCTGTGTCTCACCTCTGCCCTCTCCCCATCTCCTGTGTCTCACCCCTGCCCTAGCCCCATCTCCTGTGTCTCACC
>BLSH010398289.1:597717-610045 GCA_018402905.1 Glandirana rugosa | reverse complement strand
CCACGTACCCACTGCCCACTCATGTCTACCCTCACCCATGCATCCATGGCCACCCATCTGTACTCACCCGTCACCCATGCACCCGTGCTCACTCATCCATCACCCATGCTCACCCATCCGTGCTCACCCATCCAGCCATGCTCACCCATGCATCCGTGCTCACCAATCCAATCATGCTCACCCATGCAGCCTCATCCGTTCTCACCCATCCAGCCTCATCCGTGTTGACCCATGCATCCGTGTTGACCCATGCATCCGTGTTGACCCATGCATCCGTGCTGACCCATGCATCCGTGCTCTGCCATCCATCCGTGCTCACCCTTGCATTCGTGTTCACCCATGCATCCGTGCTCTGCCATCCATCTGTGCTCACCCATGCATCCGTGCTCCGCCATCCATCTATGCTCACCCATGCATCCGTGCTCCGCCATCCATCTATGCTCACCCATGCATCTGTGCTCACCAATCCAGTCATGCTCACCCATGCAGCCTCATCCATGCTCACCAATCCAGCCGTGCTCTCCCATCCAGCCTCATCCGTGTTCACCCATGCATCTGTGCTCCGCCATCCATCCGTGCTCCGCCATCCATCCATGCTCCGCCATCCATCCGTGCTCCGCCATCCATCCATGCTCAGCCATCCATCTGTACTCACCCATGCATGCGTGCTCACCAATGCATCCGTGCTCACCCATCCATCCGTGCGCAGTCATCCCCATCTATGGCTTATTCACCCCCATTCGTGCTCATTTATGCCTCATTCATGTTCATCCATACCACATCAGTTCTCATCAATGATACATCCATGCCACTACAGCGCCCATCAGTGCCACCACAGTGCCTCACAATAATGTAATAGGTAGTCAAATTAGATTTGAAATTTATGCCCCTAGAACGCCTGATGGTGCACCCTGCATGTTGGGCCTCTGTATGTGGCCAGGCTGTGTAAAAGTGTCACTCGTGTGGTATCGCCATACTCGGGACGAGTAGCAGAATATATTTTAGGGTGTAATTTTTGCTGGGTACATGCTGCGTGTTAGAAATATTGTATAAATGGACAACCTTGTGTAAAAAAAAAAATGTGTTTTCATTTTCTTTCCACATTTTCCAAAAACTTGTGGAAAAAATGAACCGTTCAAAAGACTCATTATGCCTCCTAGAATATACGTTGGGGTGTTTACTTTCCAAAATGGGGTCATTTTTTGGGCGTTTCCATTGCCCTGGTGCTCCAGGACCTTCAAAAGTGCAAGAGGTAGTCAGGCAATTTATATGTGTAATTTATGTCCTTAGAACGCCTGATGGTGCTGCCTGCATATAGGGCCTCTGTATGTGGCCAGGCTGTGTAAAAGTGTCACACATATGGTATCACCATACTCGGGACGAATAGCAGAATATATTTTAGGGTGTCATTTTTGCTGGGTACATGCTGTGTGTTAGAAATATTGTATAAATGGACAACCTTGTGTAAAAAAAAATGCGTTTTCATTTTCTTTCCACATTTTCCAAAAACTTGTGGAAAAAATGAACCGTTCAAAAGACTCATTATGCCTTATGGAATATACGTTGGGGTGTTTACTTTCCAAAATGGTGTCATTTTTTAGGCATTTCCATTGCCCTGGTGCTCCAGGACCTTCAAAAATGCAAGAGGTAGTCAGGAAATGATATGTGTAATTTATGTCCTTAGAGCGCCTGATGGCACTCGCTGCATGTTAGGCCTCTGTATGTGGCCAGGCTGTGTAAAAGTCTCACACATGTGGTATCACCATACTCAGGAGGAGTAGCAGAATGTGTTTTGGGGTGTAATTGGTGGTATGCATATGCTGGGTGTGAGAAATAACCTGTTAATATGACAATTTTGTGGAAAAAAAATGGAAAAAAAAAATCTTCATTTTGCAAAGAATTGTGGGGAAAAAATGACAACTTCAAAAAACTTGCCATGCCTCTTACCAAATACGTTGGACTGTCTACTTTCCAAAAAGGGGTAATTTGGGGGGTATTTGTACTTTTCTGTCTTGTTAGAGCCTCTAGAAATGAGATAGGCCGTCAGTGTATCAGGTGTGATCAATATTCAGTGATTGGCACCATAGCTTGTAGACTCTATAACTTTCACAAAGACCAAATAATATACACTAATTTTGGGTTATTTTTTACCAAAGATATATAGCAGTATAAATGTTGGCCAAAATTTGAGAAGAAAAGTTGCTCATTTGCAAAATGTTATAACAGAAATAAAGAAAAATGCATTTTTTTACAAAATTTTCGGTATTTTTCCATTTATTGCTCAAAAAATAAACACCCCAATGGTGATTAAATACCACCAAAAGAAAGCTCTGTTTGTGGGGGGAAAAGGACTTAAATATCATATGGGTACAGTGTTGCATGAGTGAGTAATTGTCATTCAAAATGTGAGAGTACTGAAAGCTGAAAATTGGTCTGGTTAGGAAGGGGGTGTACGTGCCCAGTGGTCAAGTGGTTAAATATCTAGGAGTAAACCTAACCAAAAATCCAAAACAATATATCAGACAACCTAGAAGAGTTAATTAAGAAATTTAAAGAAAAGAGCCGAGTGTGGAGACGACTGCCGCTGTCAGTGCCCGGCAGATGTAATCTGATTAAGATGACATGGCTCCCCCAATTGTTATACGTTCTGCAGAACGCACCCGTGTGGATAGCTAAAGGCTGGTTCCTAAAGGTAGAAGTAATATTTAGAGAACTAATATGGAAAGGGAGGCAGGCTAGGATAGGATTGCGGGTATTGCAGTATCCCAGATGCAAAGGGCTGTACCTCATCCGTGGTGCTATTTTTTAGCAACGCAGGCGGTGCACTTGAGAGGCTGCAATACGGTAGAGGGTGGGGATATAAATTTGAAATTAATAGTTAAAGAAACAAAACCTAGATCGGGTATAGAAGCATTAGAGGCGGGACAACTTCCACATGAAACCCCTACCCTTAGGTTAATTACCAAAATAAGGGAGAAGATAAGGAAACTACTGGGCTACCAAGGGTTTACAGAGTACTCTCCGATATGGGACAACCGCAATCTACAAGAAATATTAAAAGTGGAACGAAACAAGGAATGGGAAAGACAAGGAGCAGTAAGATTAATTCAGCTGTATAAGGAGGATAACCTTAAATCATTCCAAGAGATCAGAGAAGAGTACAGATTGACAAATAAGTCCTTTTATGTGTATTTGCAGCTAAGACACGCCCTAGAGAGACAGTTCAATAAAGAACTACCAAAATAGTGTGAGCCAAATAAAATGAATAAATTAATAAACAAAAATCAGACAAAAGGAATAATATCCGAAATATATGGAGCTTTGTGTGAAGCAGCAATAAAAGGAACCGATGAGCTAGCATGTAGGAAAAAGTGGGATAGAGATATAGGTGGGATAACGTTGGAGCAATGGGTGAGAATATTGGAGATGGGACCGTTAGTGCCTTTGTCCCCATCTCAGAGAGTCTCACATTTGATGCTACTACACAGGACATACCATACACCACAAAGGATGTTTAAATATGGGTACAGGCCAGATTCAAAATGCCCTAGATGTGGCGAGGAAAATGGCAACCTTATACACATGATGTGGAGATGACCAAAACTACACATATATTGGACAGATATCATGGATATAATAAATAAGATCTTTGAGACAGATTTGGAAACAACTCCTATAATGTGTATAGTGGGATATATTGTAAAAGACAAGATGCCAGCAAAAAAAAACAAATACCGATAATAAGGAGCCTATTCGTCGCACGAAAACTAATAGGGAAAAACTGGGTGGCAACAAACCCTCCGACGATAAAGAAATGGGTCAAACAAGTGGATAAAATAGTGGCGAATGAAGAACATGTATGTAAGAAAAGAGGAAATAGTGAAATGCATCGAGAAATGTGGAGGACCTGGACAATTAGAATGCTAGGGGGAAACTGAGGGGAGGAAGGGAATAGAAGGAATATGTGCAATAAAAGCTGGACATGTATGTCAAAGCCGAAATAGCAACCTAAGCGTGCTCAGAATGTATATGTGTGAATGAATCCAGAAAGAATGAGTGTGGAGATTGAAAGTTTCCTCTACCTTTTTTTTATATGAAGCTGTTAAATAAAGGTCATTTGTAAAGAAAAGGTAATAGAGTAGAGGAAAAGAAAAGGGAAAAATACCACAATGATGTGAAGTAGCCAGAACTGAAATGACAAAAACAGACTGAATATATATATTCCTGGTGAAATACTGATGTGGCAAAATAAAAATAAAAAAAAACTAACTTCAGCATAAAGAAGAACATAGTCCTGGAAGGGATGGTTTGGCCCACATAGAGCCCTGATCTCAACATCAGTTCTGTCTAGGATTACTTGAAGAGACAGAAGGATTTGAGGCAACCTACATCCACAGATCTGTGGTACTTCCCCAAGATGTTTGGAACAACCTACTTGCTGAGTTCCTTCAAAAATTGTGTGCAAGTGTACCTAGCCACACCAAATATTGATTTGATTGAGGTTTTTATTTTGTTCGCTCACTTTGCATTTTGCAAATTGAAATATATCTTTACAGCATTTCTTCACACCTGCCTAAAACTTTTGCACAGTTCTGTAACTTCTGAGTATTTCATCGCAACGTTTTATCTTACAGGTGATGCTGTAGCCGCCTGTACAAATATGCTGTTGTGGAAAATGCTCAGTAGGTCAAGCTTAAACTGTACACACAGCTGAAACTTATCCCCTCCCTCTCCGCTTTGCACAGATTTTCTCTAAAGCCCCGTACACACGTTCCGAAAATCAGGCGACAGACCGTCTGTTTTTTTGGGGTTTTTTGCATGCTAATCTCAGATCGAATCGGACTAAAGTCACAAATTCTCGTACGACAGAATAAAAAATCTGAAGTGGTGTCATGTGTTGTAGTGTATTTGTATTGTATTTTGGGATGAAAATCGTACGATCTGGTATCGTAAGAGAAAAATGTTCGTGTTTGTCCGATCTAATAATATTTGGATGAGCTGTCATGATCTGCTCTCAATCTCTGTACTAACGATCCGATTATCATACGATCACTTCAAAAGTGGGATTTTTTGTCCGATTTTCGGATCGTGTGTACGGGCCAATAGTGTCTACTAGTTAAAGCACAACCAAGGTCCCTCTTTTGAAGACTGCGAGCAGACAGGATCTTTATTGCAGAAGAGACATGCACTGTCCTTTGTACAATAAGAGTCCTACCTGTCTGCTCTTAAGCCTCGTACACACGGGACGACGATCGTATACAACAGGTCGTATTAACGACCGTTGTATGCTAAATTGATCGTATGCTCGATTAGAACAGCCGACATACGACGGTCGTACAAGGGGAGTTGTATGAGCAGACTAGAAAACTTGGTCGTACCAACAAACGGTCATACGACCGTTGTATCGTGTGTACAGAGCAGTTGGTACAACATGTTGTATTGCGCAAAACCTGCATGCTCCGCAGTCAGGAACGGCCGGATGCTAATTACATGCACCTGAACGTTCTTTCTGTGGTCGTACGATCGTGTAGTGCAGTCAGTATGCAAGTTACATTATCCAACATACAATTTGATACGATCGTAAGTACGATTGTCGTCCCGTGTGTACAAGGCTTTAGTCTTCTGTGAAATGTACACTGGGCAGTAAAAGCGCAGCTCAGTGTACATTCCAGCACAGCGCCTGTGTGCATACACAGGAGTGACGTCATCCCGCACCAGCAAATGAGAGTGGTCGAAGCCAGGCACCCAGAAGAAGGTGGATAGAAGATACTGGAGCCAGCGAGGGGCATTGTGCTGTTTAGGTGAGGCAAGTATTGTGGGGTTTAGCTTCATTTAACCTCTTAACCCCTTGCCGACCGCCGATCAGCAATTGGCGGCAAGGTGGCTCGTGAGCGCAAATCGCCGTCATATGACGGCGGCCGCGCTCACGAGCCTAGTGAGCGCGCGCCGCCGGAGGCGCGCTCACTGTGTTCGGTGAGGGCCAGGGAGCGGGTGCGGCGGTTTCGATTGCCGCCGGCTACCCGCGATGGCCCCCCCGAGCGGAGGAACGGAGGTCCGTGTAAGTAAACACGGACCTCCGCTCTGTGTGAAGGGGGACGGGCTGTGATCACAGCCTTCCTGTATACGAAGGCTGTGACTACTTCCCTTCCCCAGCTAGGGCAGTCCCCCTACAGTTAGAACACGCCCAGGGAACATAGTTAAACCTTAGAGCGCCCCCTGCAGGTTAACCCCTTCCCTGCCAATGGCATTTACACATTAATCAGTGCATTTTTATAGCACTGATCGCTGTATAAATGCCAATGGTCCCAAAAAAGTGTCAAAATAGTTCGACATGTCCGCTAAAAAATCGCAGATCGCCGCCATTACTAGTAAAAAAAAAAAAAAAAACCCCAAAAATGAATTCTCATCATCTGTAAACGCGACCACTTTTGCGCAAACCAATCAATAAACGCCGATTGCGATTTTTTTTTTTATCGCAAATATGAGGAAGAATATAAATCGGCCAAAAACTGTGAAAAAAAATGTTTTTTTATATTTTTTTTTTTTTTGGATTTGTATTCTAGCAAAAAGTAAGAAATTTGGGTTTTTTTGCAAAATTGTCGCTCTTCTTTTGTTTATAGCAGCGATCAGAAATGACGCAGAGGGGATCAAATACCACCAAAAGAAAGCTCTATTTGTGGGAAAAAAAGGACGCAAATTTCGTTTGGGTACAACGCCGCACGACCGCGCAATTGTCAGTTAAAGCGACGCAGTGCCGAATCGCAAAAAGGGCTCCGGTCCTAAAGCAGGAAATCTTTCCGGGGCTGAAGTGGTTAAAGACCGCACATATACTGTTGCAGGGCGGCCCTATTGTGCAAGATGACATACCCCTATGTCGTCTCATGTAATAGATACTGTGGGCGCATGCTTCGTAATCAGGAACAGTAATCTCTGTGTTGTCCCAGTGAGCCCATCCCCCAGACAGAACACTCTCAGGGAACACAGTTCACCCTTTGATCGCCCCCTAGTGTTAGCCCCTTTCCTGCCAGTGACATTTATACCGTGATCAGTGCATTTTTTTAGCACTGATCACTGTAATAATGTCACTGGTCCCCAAAAAGTGTAACTTGGGGTCAGATTTGTCTACCGCAATGTTGCAGTCTCGCTAAAAAATTGCAGATCGCTGCCATTACCAGTAAAAACAATTAAAAAAAAAAAGTCCATAAATCTGTCTTCTATTTTGTAGACACAATAACTTTTGCGCAAACCAATCAATATATGTTTATTGCATTTTTTTTTCCCAAAAATATGTAGAAGAATACATATTGGCCTAAACTGATGAATACATTTTTATATATATATATATATATATATATATATATATATATATATATATATATATTGTATTATAGGAGAAAATACAACATTCTTATTTATTTTTTTGAAAGTTGTCGGTCTTTTTTTTGTTTATATCGCAAAAAATAAAAACCACAGATGTGATCAAATACCACGAAAAGAAAGCTCTATTTGTGGGAAAAAAGGACATCGATTTTGTTTGGGTGCAGCGATGCACGACCGTGCAATTGTCAGTTAAAGCGACGCAGTGCCATATCGCAAAAAAATGGCCTGGTCATTAAGGGGTAAATCCTTCCGGGCTGAAGTGGTTAAAAAAAATTAGAAGTGTAACAATAACCAGTTGCCGGTCGCCCGCCATGGTTCTTCTGCGCGAATCACCGTCACCTGACGGCGTTCGCGCCCGTGGGTAGGGAGCGCGTGTGCCCACGGCGATCTGAGTCAATACAGGACCATTCAATCTACTGAACAGCCTCCTCTACCTGTGTAATGTAAACACAGGCAGAGGAAGTGATGTCCAGAGAAAACACCCGCTCCAAGCCACTCACCTGATTTGACCTGATTGTGCTCGCAGTCCCTTGAGATTCGGATGCAAGTGCTGCATAAGTGGTAGGTGGGTAGGTAAATGAGTCACTGGATGATCGCACATTTGAATCAATGCACTTTATTATAGAATCATAAAATCCATAATGTCACAGGCAAAAAGTAGACAGTAGGCATAGTGTATCCAGAGATGGACAGCAATAGCCTTACGCTTTTCACGTCATGGTAGGTAGGACGCTTGGTCATAGCTCAATGATGTTGTCTCCCCTAATGGAGCCCTTTTTGGTTCCAGAGCAAGGAGAAAGGACGTCTAACAGTGAGTTGCACTAAACTACACGAACACCAGTACACAATTAACCCTTTGATCGCCCACCCAGTTAACCCCTTCACTCCTGTCACTGTGTCTTAGTGCAGTGATCACATCTTTCACTAATCGCTGTACTTGTGACACTAAATCACCTTAGGGTAGGTAGTGGTAGGCCCAGGTGCCCCCCTTAACCCCAATAATAAAGATTTTAAACCCTTGATTGCCCCATCACCAGTGATCACTGTCTTAGTGTCACGGGTGACGCCAGTTAGGTTAGCTTTCATTTTGTCAGGGTAATCGCTGTTTATACTGAATAAAGGTTTTAACCCCCTGATCGCCCGGCAGTGACCTCAGTTAGGTTTTAGCTCCAGGGTACCCACTGTATATACCCAATAAAGGTTATACCCCCTGATCGCCCCCTGGTTAACCCTTTTACCCCCTGTCACTGTGTAGTGTTAAGATTTTTTTCACTGATCACTGCATTAGTGTCACTTGTGACACTAAATCGCCTTAGGGTAGTTAGTGGTAGGTAGTAGTAGACCCAGGTAAGTATAGATAAACCCCCCTAATAAAGGTTTTAACCCCTTGATCGCCCCCTATCACCAGTGATCACTATATTAGTGTCACAGATGATGCTAGTTAGGTTTGTTTTTTTATTTGTCAGTTGAACTGCTATATATATATATATATATATATATATATATACACACACACACAGTGAGGAAAAGAAGTATTTGAACACCCTGCTATTTTGCAAGTTCTCCCACTTAGAAATCATGGAGGGGTCTGAAATTGTCATCGTAGGTGCATGTCCACTGTGAGAGACATAATCTAAAAAAAAAAAAAATCCAGAAATCACAATGTATGATTTGTAAACTCTTTATTTGTATGATACAGCTGCAAATAAATATTTGAACACCTGAGAAAGTCAATGTTAATATTTGCTACAGTAGCCTTTGTTTGCAATTACACAGGTCAAACGTTTCCTGTAGTTTTTCACCAGGTTTGCACACACTGCAGGAGGGATTTTGGCCCACTCCTCCACACAGATCTTCTCTAGATCAGTCAGGTTTCTGGCCTGTCGCTGAGAAACGCGGAGTTTGAGCTCCCTCCAAAGATTCTCTATTGGGTTTAGGTCTGGAGACTGGCTAGGCCACGCCAGAACCTTGATATGCTTCTTACAGAGCCACTCCTTGGTTATCCTGACTGTGTGCTTCGGGTCATTGTCATGTTGGAAGACCCAGCCTCGACCCATCTTCAATGCTCTAACTGAGGGAAGGAGGTTGTTCCCCAAAATCTCGCAATACATGGCCCCGGTCATCCTCTCCTTAATACATTGCAGTCGCCCTGTCCCATGTGCAGAAAAACACCCCCAAAGCATGATGCTACCACCCCCATGCTTCACAGTAGGGATGGTGTTCTTGGGATGGTACTCATTATTCTTCCTCCAAACATGTTTAGTGGAATTATGACCCAAAAGTTCTATTTTGATCTCATCTGACCACATGACTTTCTCCCATGACTCCTCTGGATCATCCAAATGATCATTGGCAAACTTAAGATGTGCCTGGACATGTGCTGGTTTAAGCAGGGGAATCTTCCGTGCCATGCATGATTTCAAACCATGACATCTTAGTGTATTACCAACAGTAACCTTGGAAACGGTGGTCCCAGCTCTTTTCAGGTCATTGACCAACTCCTCCCGTGTAGTTCAAGGCTGATTTCTCACCTTCCTTAGGATCATTGAGACCCCACGAGGTGAGATCTTGCATGGAGCCCCAGTCCGAGGGATATTGACAGTCATGTTTAGCTTCTTCCATTTTCTAATGATTGCTCCAACAGTGGACCTTTTTTCACCAAGCTGCTTGGCAATTTCCCTGTAGCCCTTTCCAGGCTTGTGGAGGTGTACAATTTTGTCTCTAGTGTCTTTGGACAGCTCTTTGGTCTTGGCCATGTTAGCAGTTGGATTCTTACTGATTGTATGGGGTGGACAGGTGTCTTTATGTAGCTAATAACCTCAAACAGGTGCATCTAATTTAGGATAATAAATGTAGTGGAGGTGGACATTTTAAAGGCAGACCAACAGGTCTTTGAGGGCCAGAATTCTAGCTGATAGACAGGTGTTCAAATACTTATTTGCAGCTGTATCATACAAATAAATAGTTTAAAAATCATATATTGTTGATTTCTGGATTTTTTTTTTTTTTTTTAGAATATGTCTCTCACAGTGGACATGCACCTATGATGACAATTTCAGACCCCTCCATGATTTCTAAGTGGGAGAACCTGCAAAATAGCAGGGTGTTCAAATACATATTTTCCTCACTGTGTGTGTATATATATATATATATAATATCTCTAATAAAGATTTTAACCCCCTGATTACCCAGCGGGTGACATCAGTTCGGTTTTAGCGTCAGTTAGGGACAGCGTAAATACCAGGCAGGGTCAGATTAGTCAGGTACTCTAACATGCACACACACACTAGATAGGTCCGTTACCAGTATACTATCTGAACAGATCAGTATCTGTGATCTGATCAGATCTATACTAGCGTCCCTAATACCTTAGTGTTCCTAAAAACGCTGCATTGGCAGGATCTGCCCAGATACCTGGTAGCACCTGCATTTTATCCCATCCGTCCAGCCCACCCAAGTGCAGTATCAAATAGATCACTCACACATACTAAACACAACACACGTAACTGCAGTGTTCACATTCAAGCCCGATCCCTGCGAATGCTAACAGTGATTTTGGTAGCAATTTGAAGCAGGCTCTGATGGCCAGGTGCGCTCTTTTGCCTGTGAGTCACACTAGTGTACCGATAAATTTAGAGGCCAAAATGTCAAATCCAAGGTACACTAGTGAAGAGGCCCTACACCTGCTGAGCATGACAGGCGAGAGCGATGGGCAAGCTCCACTTTCATATTCAGGCTCCACATACGAACCTGTAGACAGCAATGGCTCCCTGCCAGATAGCTCTGACGATGGAGTTGTGGTCCCTGCTAAGGTCAGGCATGCCTGATCCCATGCTGCTGTTGTCGGGGTGCAAGAACCACAGGGCTCTCGTATGGAGCAGAGAGCCAGTACTAGTGCCGCTCATCCTGGTGAACTGGCAAGCACCAGCGGCATAGTAAATCCTGGTCATAGACAAACCAGCACTGCAGTAACACTTGGTGACGTGGCGAGTCCCATAAGTGCAGTTCAAGCTGGTGTGGCTAGAGCAAGTAGTCTCCCACAGCCACGAAGAAAAACAGGCCCGCAGAGCCCATGGTGCCCTAAATATGCTAACCCTGATTGGCAACCCACCACTGATTCAGTGCCCGTAGAAATTCCCTTAGAAATCCTGAAGGTGGTGCTTGGTTTTCGGGGTCCTGTTTGTGGCTAGACGGCCAAATAGTCTCACATATGTGGTATCCCCATACTCAGTAGAAGCAGCAGAATATATGTTGGGGTGTAATTTCACATATACCCATGCCATGTTCGAGCAATATATCATTTTTTTTTTTTCTTTCTGTTAGATATTAGTTCTTTCTATACATGTCTTTCTAACTTCCCTCTACCCCCCTTGTCCCCCCCCCCCCCCTCCAGGTCTTCCAGGTTGTCGTATTCTGTCCCCATCACTTCCAGATATTCCTCTGATTTTTTTAAAGCTAGCCCACATTTCCCATTTTTCGATTTTTGAATAAGTCCCTTCTTCCTCATCCCATTTTAAATGCTCCAGGCTTGCTATTTCTTCCACTCTATAGCACCATTCCCTTAACGGTGGGTGCTCTTTCTTTTGCCAGCAGTTTGGTATTAGACTCTTGGCTACATTTAGAAGGGTTGGCACTAGCTTTTTTGTGTACTGTTTCGTGGGTTTTTTTCTCCAGATGGAATAGACATACCCAGGGGTCCATTTCTATTTCTTCCTTCGTTATTGTTTTTATTAACTCCGTAACCTTTTCCCAGTATTTTTTAATGGGTGGGCAATCCCACCATAAGTGTGCCATTGTCCCACTTTTGTCACATCCTCTCCAGCATTTTCCAGTCTTATCATTTTGAAATTTAACCTCTCTGGCTGGAGTCCAATACCATCTGGAGATACATTTGTAATTCATTTCTCATGTATTGCAGTTTGTAGCAGACTTATAGGCTTGTCGTATT
>BLSH010398289.1:562049-586361 GCA_018402905.1 Glandirana rugosa | reverse complement strand
GCCCCCCCCCCCCCCCCCATAGGGTCTGAGCAACCTTGAGCTCTACACAGGGTTTTTCTTCTGAAGGAAGAGTGGAAAACTAGTATAAGCAGTTGCAGTGGCCAACATTAAAGTGCACCTGCTGCTTTGCCCTGCATTAGCAAAACAAAGGTTTGATTATAGCATTGCTTCAACCTTCAAAACACTGTCTTTAGAGCTATGGGGACAGTAGAGCTGCATTTTGTGGTGGGAAAAAGGAGAAGGGCTCGCTAAGTAGCCCGAAATAATTTTGTCAGGCACAAGAGCATGCAGTATTGGGTGGCTGAAGTGTTTCTTTGAAGAACTTTACACTAATGCTGCAGATACAGTTATTTACCTTTTTTGATGCATCCTGTACTGTGGCATTATTAGTTGGAAATGGTTCTCATAAGTATAAGTTTGGTCTAACCGTTTTAGAATTTAAGTTTCGGTCAGATAGCTGCAGATAGCCTCTGAAGAACCATAAGTACATAAACAGTCTGTGTTCAAGAAGGTTTTTGAATACCAAAACATAATCACCATTGTTAAGAAGCAGATCCACTTGCCTGATTTTGTGACAAGTTTATTACCTTTAATCACCAGGAATAAGCGGCCTACATGTTTGTTGTAGTGTTTTTGTTTTTTCCTTTTCTTGTAGCAATTAGAAAAACAATGATCTGCTCCAGTTTTTTTGTTTTTTGTAACCCGAGTTTATTTTTGTGACTAATGCTTGATTAGTTGAAATGTTTGTTTTGTAATATTTGGACATAATATTTGATCCGGGTTGTCTGTTTGGTATATTAAGATATGGTTATCCCCCCATCCCAGTGGTGGTTTAATAAAGAGTTTGCAATGTTGCTGCTATTGTGTTTTTTTTTTTATTTTAATAGAAAAATAATTGGAGATACATTCATATGTACAGTATGTGTAAATAGTTCTGATTTAAACCTAACCAAAAGGAAATCTTGAAGAGATTGTGAATAGTTAACAAGGCCACTAGATGGCAGCATAATTTATATTATGTAGTCCGCAATGTTTGTGTTTGTTCTTGATAAAAGAATAGATAATGATCATTATACGATCATAACTTACATTCCATTTATTGTATTTGAAGACTAAGAAAATAGGGGCTTTCACCAGGGTGCCTTTTTAAAGGAATTGGAGGAATTGGCTATGCCCATGTGTGTATATATTCTCATGGCTTTTTCCTACTAACAACATAACTAAATAATAATATAGTTAATGGTAAGTCTCCAACAATTGTGTAGGCCATGATGAGCTTTACTTCCATCCTTTGTGGAATCCAACTGTGTGCACATTAGTGTTTTTTTACTGTAAAGCACCACCTGTTTTTCTAAAGGTAAGATTTTGCTTGTCTTTTCTTTTCCTTCACAACATATATATATATATATATGACTAAGTGCAGTCAGTTGGAGATTATTTTAACCTTTGTTGTGTAACATCACATATAAAGAAGAAATTTCCTTGTGAGTAATGTGGGCTGTCAATAGACCATAAACCCCATAGTGACAATATATAATCATTCTTGCTTTACATATATGACAAAAAAATTTATAGGACTATACTTGTAACCACTTTTCTTTCTCGTCCACTTAATGAAATGGAATTTCAGAAACAATCAGGTTATACTGCAGTCTACAAGAGCATAGGACACTGGCAAACAGAAAATTGTAAACTGGTTCCAGTATAATCTATTCTCTACCCACCATGCCATGCCCTTTTTGTCATCTAGTATTTTAGGCAGATGGCTATCTTTTCTTTAGCTCTGCTGAGAAATATGTAACCACATAATTCAATTGTACATTACAGGACACAGGCTGAGTACTCATAGACCCTGGGTTATAGGCTTGTGCCTTCAAGTGATGACCACTGACAAAGCTTTTGAGCGCATGGCCCCTGTGCACCTTCCCTATAATCCTACCCCAATCAATGAGTCCTCAGTTTTTCCCAGTGTCCTAAGACGATGGACCTTTTTTCAATACTGAGAAATCATTCCTAGCTTAACTAGTTTATTTATTTTTTGACGTTTTCATGGTTTTATTGAACCATTTTTTTATGATACATTTAGTCTCAAATCCAACAATTGGCTTCAAAGCAAACACAAAAACTTGATTTAAACCTAGCTGTCATTCAATTTTACATTTGTGCATAGACCCTTGAATCCCCATACCATCAACAATAAAAAAAAAATGGCAACAAAAACAGAATAGAAAGAGGGGAAAAAAGGAAGGGGTGACACCATCCATACGGAGTTTATTATTTTATCTACGGATTTTTCAATCAACTCTTTACTGTCTTCTAATACAACAATACAAGCAGTACATCTAGATCGGTACAACCTCAGTAAAAACCCTGGAAGCTGTACTCAGACCCCGTTCTTGGGAAAAGGCATGTAATGTTACTTTAAGCACTGGTTCCTGCACCCTACACAGGTGCTCACCTCCTCACTTATTGCAATGTTGTGTAGTCAGCCACGGGGTGCTATACAGGCCCAGGGCTGTTGTTCATCCCTATGGAACCCTGACCCTGAAGACCACATTGGGGTATGCCCAACATGATGGGCAAAGCCTAGACACTATATATAGCTACTGGTGTCTTGCACAGGTAAGGCAGAGTTACACTATATCGCTCATCACTTTAGTTAAAAACCTGGAGCTTCTTTGGAATGTATTCTTCTTAGTGCAAACTTTTTAAAATTGGAACTAAAACTCAATCACAAATTTAGTCTCATGTCGATGACCAAGTGTTGCATCACACCATGGTCACACTTTGCCCCCACTTCTGCCTAGAGCCTTATAAAGTACTCAGGTGCTTACTCTTGCCCTTTTGCCACAAGAACTTCTTTACAGGATGGTCTACACCCAGGTGACTGTGTTTTCCATCCAGACATGCCAACCCAGTATTCTGCACCCTACTCTGTGAGTATCACACAGGGGAATACCCTCACCCTTAACTATGACAGAAACCAGCCAAAAAGAAGCCACAGCAAAGGCTCAGGCAAACATTTGCTCTGCTGAAGGAACACAACATTCAACCTCAGTGAGGATGCTTCATTTGCATCAGAGCAGGACCCGGTTTTAACACTAGCCTCTGCATCTAATGTTATCTCAGTATTGTAACAAGCAGCCTATCTGACAAAAGTAGCACTTTCTGTAGCCATGTCACAAATTCTTGGACAACGAACGGTCTAATACAGCCATTACTTACCAGGGCCCCAAAATGCCAGGCTTCTCCTTCATACACCATAGGCCAGGGTTGTCAAACTGGCGGCCCTCCAGCTGTTGTGGAACTACAAGTCCCATCATGTCTCTGCCTGTGGGAGTCATGCTTTTACCTGTCAGCCTTGCTTTAACCCATGGAACTTGCAGTTCCACCACAGCTTGAGGGTTCGCCAGTTTGACACCTATGCCATAGGCTATAGATGGGTACCTTCAGGTTTTTGAACATTGGCAAAGCTTTAGAGCACACACCCCCTCAGCGTCTTCCCTATAACCCTACCCCACTCCAGCAGGCCTTAGTTTTCTGGTGGTATCTGAAGGTGTTGAACATTTTCTGTATCATTGAGAAAATCACCCTTTGCTAGAACTATATTCAACTTTTATTTTTCCTTCCACTCATCTTCCAGGACAGGCCCTGAGATATGGCTCCTCCTCCTAAAAGCACATTGCCTTCAGAAATAAAAGCCTGAGCCACCAGCATCCCATTCAGTTATTGTGCTTCCTCCAGCTGGAGGAGATGCATTGCTTTTGGAGGAACCCTGTTTACTGGAGGAGATCCACAGCTCAGGATCTGGAGGACTGAACTAGTGAGTCTGGAGGAGTACTCTTTCCTAGCCCTCTTCTCAGCCTGGCAGACATCCTCAGCATATGAGAACTCTGCAGCCGTCTTCCCCTGGTTACCTGGTGAGAGTAAGATGATGAGAGCATGTGTAGCGGGGTGCAGCATGAGTCTCAGGCTCAGCGTCGTCCTCAGCCGCCATCTGATTGACAGCCACTAAATTCCAGAAGGAGGCGTTCTACGTCACTTCCAGCAGAAGATGCAGCATCACTGGGTGCTGGGACTAGGGGTTTCCAGGGTTGGGAGCGGTCCTCTACTGGTGCTTTTTAAAGCCGTATTTGTGTACACAGTGGGTCACACGGTGCACATGCGAGGGACCATGGAGTTGGCTGCCTAGCAAACTCCGGGGGAGACTACGTCAGCTCTGGGTAGTTAAGGAGGGGGGACACAGCCTCCTGATACCTGGGATTGTGTGCCTGCTTCAGAAGTGCACAGTGGAGGGGGTATGTTATGAGATGCTTCTCCTGTTATCTTGTCTTGTGGACAGCAAAGCCAACCTCTACACCGGTTTTTGTTTTTTGTTCGTCTTTGGTTGGAGTTTAGTGCCACTGTTTGTTTTTGCTCAGACATGCAGATTTCTTGCACTATGCACTTTTTTCCTTGCACTATGGTGAATGCCTCTGTGTCAAGCGGGGAAAAGACACATGGTGTTTGTCTCGCCCCCTAGTGCTTCCTTTTGTGTCTGACTTTTCAGGAACAAACCTCTGATAGGAGCAAGCCAGTGGAAGAAGTGTGCAAGTTCTGTTTAATTCTTCCTGGCACAAACCTTTATGCCACAGTTGCATCAGTAATTTGGTTAAGGATGAGTCTGCATTAGCATGTAACACCCTGTTAACCACAGTCAGTGAGGAATTGGCCACCTTTCATACGTTCAGGATTCTGCTGACAGATATGCACAAGCCTCTTCCTAGAGTATCATCCCTACCTATCCTTGCTTTGGATCTCTTGGCAAATCCCTTGGTGGAGCAAGAAGAGGTAAAAAAGGAAGTCAGAGAACCCGGGGTTCTGGCTCAGGTTTGGATAGTAATCAAGATCCAGAAGAGGAATCGTCCAGTTCTTCAAGATAAAAGTTGTCATTGGAGGAAGTGGACAAACTTCTTAAAGCCGTATATGATACTCTAAAGATGGAAGAGGAAAAAGTCCAATTAGGCAGACATGATTGGATATATCGGGGCCTGCAAAAGACAGTCCAATGTAATTTCGGTGCACTAAGTTCTCTCCCAGGTCATTTTAAGGTATGGGAAATGCCAGAAAGGAACCCATTCTTCTCTAGTTCGTTGAAAAGATTTCCGTTTGAGGATCCTGTGATGATATGGAACAAGCAACCAAAATTGGATGTCCCCTTAGCTAAAATTTCTAAGAACTCAGACCTAGTTTTTGATGTGGGGGTACTGAAAGAAAACCTCTTGCTAAAAAGGGCAGGCACACGTGGCGGGTCTAAAACCAGCACTCGCTACAGCATGCGTTGCATAAAATATAGAGTTTTGACTCTCACAGCTCAAGACACCTCTTGAAGCAGGTACCCCCAGAGAGCAGCCTCTAGCCTCACATCCTATGTTATTTTAAGCAGTCGGTTACATGGCAAAGTGCTCTACAAGCTGAAACAACTAAAGCTGAATCTTTGCCGCAATCCTTACTGCGTCTGCCAACAGACTTGGACTGGAGATATCTCTTAATTATGTTTCTGTAATCTGCTGTTTTACTGGGTATCTGCTTTTTGGCTCAGGCTTGCAAGATGCTTTAGAACATACAGCCAACAAAAATAAAGCCTTCCCAGAAAAGAAACTAAGAGTATTTAGGAAGAACATTTTTTGTGATCAAGGTCGCCAGATGGAAAAGACGAGAGACCCAAAAAGCACTGGTCAAGATATAAGGGCAAAAGAACAATCCTCCCGAAAAGTCCACTAAAACCCAATGACTACAGAGGGCCATTGAGAGCAAGACTGCAGCCAAAATGGAGAGAAATAACCTCCAACTAACTTCTCAATTTACTGACATGCGGTTACAAGCTAGAATTCGATCATCGACCTCCCTCAAAATTAACAAATCTTCCAAAAGACCCAGAAAAGGGCAAAAGCCCCATCAGCTTTGGGGGGAGTAAGTAGATCAAAGAGTGTCCATTTAGGTACTACATGCTGAGTGAGGAGAAGGTTTTTTTATTCACACATGTTTGATCAGGAAACCCTCTGGAAAATTCCATTTAATTTTAAATCTCAGTCCACAGAATCATGCAATAATATGCAAGAGATTCAGGATGGAATACAATTTTTTGATTAGAGGTCTTATACAACACAATTGCTTTATGGCAACACACCTTCAGGGTGAAAATTTGCACATCCCGATAAGGAAAAAATCTCAGAAGTTCCAACACTTCTCAAGATGGGCTCAGGAGTCCATCATTTCTAGCGCAGAGCTCTTACATAGTTACATAGTAAGGTTGAAAAAAGACCTGTGTTTGTACTTTTATGTTAATACTACATTGTATATCCCTGTATATTGTGGTCAATTAGGTGCCTATCTAACAATTTTTTGAAATTGTTGATGTTCCCCGCTGTAACCACTGCTTATGGAAGAGAAATCCACATATTTGCCGCTCTTACAGTAAAGCCTCGTACACACGGGTGCAACGTTTCTACAACCGAATGTCCAACATTGGACCAAGTTGGATGTTGGCTGTTGTGTCTCACTATGTCACGTACCTGGTGGTGGAGTCTGATGTGCAGGGAACAACCTCTTACTATCCTGACTCACGGAACCCCTGGAAGTGAGAACAGGGAGTTTGTGAGTATGGGATAGCACGAGGGCTTGACAAGGTTGGTGCCGGTGCAGGAGTCTTGCTGCAGGTATGATGCAGATCACTGTTGGGCACTGGATGTCACCGGCAGAGGGGCCAGAAGCCCTTGCAGTAGGCAGAGGGATGGCCAGAGGCAGGCCGGGTTTGTCAGGAGGCTGGCGGTGCAGTACCGAAGGAGCAGATAGACCTGCTCAGGAACACGGTTACGCTGTAGAGGACAGCACTGGTTTCGGGGTGCTGCTCGTCCAAATAGGCCGTTTGTCGCCAGTGGCGGTGCATAGGCTCGCGCCAGAGGCAACAGCTATTTCCTGACACGTGTACTGACATGAACTAAGCGATTATACAACCATGCCTAATGCGGTGATGTGCTACGAGCGTATAACGAAGAAGTTCAGGTGCATGTGAATTGGGAACGTAGGTTTCCCAGAACGTACACTTCTTGGCGTTCCTGACTTCTGAGCATGCCTGTTTTGCACTTACAACTTTGTTGGACCAACTTCTCTGTACACACGGTATAACAGTCGTACAACCGCTTGTTGTACAACCAAAGTTTTCTAGTCTGCTCAGCCATCTTCTTTTGTAATCACACGTACTAACGGTCAGATGATCGTACAACAAACTGGTTTGGCTTTAAGAACCTTTGACACAGGTTAAACCAATTCTCTTCTAATTTTAACGAATGACCGTGTGTCTTTAAATTCCCTTTCACGGAAAAGCTTTTTCCCTATTATGGGGTCACCAGCACAGTATTTGTACATTGAAATCATGTCCCCTCTCAAGTGTCTCTTCTCAAGAGAGAATAAGTTCAATGCTTGTAGCCTTTCCTTATAGCTGAGATCCTCCAGTCCCTTTATTAGCTTTGTTGTCCTTCTCTGGACCCTCTCCAGCTCCCGCACATCCCTCCTGAGTACCGGTGCCCAGAATTGGGCAGCATACTCAAGATGTGGCCAGACCCCAGCGTCTTGTAGAGTGGGAGAATTATTGTTTTATCTCTGGAGTTAATCCCCTTTTGAATGCATGCTAATATTCTGTTTGCTTGCAGCAGCCTGGCATTGCATGCCATTGCTGAGCCTGTCTTTCACTAAGACCCCTAGGTCCTTTTCTATCCTGGATTCACCCAGAGGCTCTCTTCCCAGCGAGTAAACTGCATTCCAATTTTTAGCACCCAAATGCATTATTTGTCATTTTTCTACAGTAAACCCCATTTGCCATGTAGTTGCTCACCCCATTAATTTAAGATCTTCTTGTAAGGTTAAGCCACCCGGACTTTTCCTAGCTCTTTTGAATTTATTTCCCATTGGGATTCACTGGCCAATCGCTTGATTTAATATGTTCTTAAAGCACTCCCATTTTTCCTCTGTGTTCTCTGTTCCTAGGATTTTGTCCCATTTAATATCTTCTAGCAAATAACGTAGTTTAGGGATGTTGGCTCTTTTGAAATTCAGTGTTTTTGTATTACCCTTGTATTTCCTATCTGTGTGATTTATACTGAAACAAAATGACTTATGGTCGTTGTTTCCTAAGTTGCCCTGTACTTCCACATCCGCTATTAGATCTGTATTATTAGTAATCAGTAGGTCTAGTAACGCTTGGTTCCTTGTTGGTGCATTTACAATCTGACCCATGAAATTATCCTACAAGACATTTAGGAAATGGTGAGCCTTAGACGAATGTGCGATTCCTTCCGCCCAGTCTATATCTGGATAATTAAAATCCCCTGTTATAATGAAACTTCCCATCCTTGCCACCATTCCAAACTATGCTAGGAGGTCTGCCTCCCCCTCCTCCCTCTGGTTAGGGGGCCTATAGCATACTCCCAATATTACTTTCCCCTTGGTTTGCTCCCTTTTGTTGCTCTACCCATAAGGATTCCAGCTCTACTGTTTGAGGCTTTTTTTTTCTCCTCTCCAAGGTCTTGACCAAAGCCCTGGCACCTCTGAGGTTTTGTGGGGGATAACTGTTATACCCTATTTAGACAACCTTCTTGTAGTGGCACAATCTGAAGATCGTCTAAAGAAGGATGTTCAGTTGATTCAGCAGTGGCTGATCAAATTATGTTGGTTTATCAACCTAAAGAAATCAAATTTGATTGTGTCACTAAAAGTCCCATTATGTGCTACATCCTCGATTTCACCAGGCAAAAAGTTTTCCTACCAAAAGAAAAAGTTCAAAAATCTCCACCCTAGTATCGCGACTTCAAACAAATTAGCTGGTATCTTTGAGGAACATAATGTCAGTATTGGGTATCATGACAGCAACCTTCCTCGCGGTCCAATGGGCCATGTTGCATCAGAGACCCTTGAAAAATGTCTCTGGAATCGCAGGTCCTAATTCTTCAGAAATTGAAGAGAACACGATGATGGTGGAGTCAGTGCATGTATGGAAAAATGGTCTGTTGTGTAGGTGGCCAATTTCTGTGAGGATAACGACCGATGCCAGCGCCTGGGGTTTGGGGTGCACACTTTCAAGAGTGGTACAAGGACCGTGGACCAGTGGATTATTCATCCAACTGGAGGGAACTTTGTGCAGTCTTGAGGGGCCCTTCAAGCATTTCAAGACTGGGTCAAAGGGCGTCATCTTCAAGTTTAAACAGACAATGTCACCACAGTGGCTTACATAAACCATCAGTGAGGTACCTGGAGAAGTCCTCATCGATTTAATCAAGAGGAATGGTCCCTTCACCCTCAGGTTTTCAAGACCTGGGTCAGCCGAACATCGATCTGTTTGACAAAAGCGCAAAGAGAAAAGTTTTCTTCTCAATGACCCGGGAGAATGCGGCTTGGGGGTAGATGCGCTGCAGAACACCTGGAATTTTCTGCTATGCATTTCCCCCCATAGAGCTCATACCTCAAGTCTTGCAAAAGCTCATTCAAGAGGGCATGAATCTCATCCTTATTGGCCAGAGGTAATGGTTTTTTGGCAGACTATCCACCTGGGGTTTTGCCTCTCAGGGATAATCCAGGGTCCACTTCTTCATCCTCGTGTAAAAAGACGGAGATTGACAGTCTGGTTTATGAAGAAATATGGAATTCTGAGAAAAGGTTACTTTGAGGTTTCTTGACAGTCCTAAACCAGTGACCAGAGCAATATACAGAAAGTCTTAGGCTCCATTCATACCTTGGCAATTTGAATGACTTATCCTACCTGCAATTCCAAAAAGCTTTGTGATGCCATTACTTCATAATTGCACCCCTGTCGTGGTTGGATTTTGCTGTGCGGTAAATCCTGCTGCAATCGCCACAAATCATGGCACTGTCGCCCAAAAGAAGCTCCTGCTCCATTTTGAGTGACATGCCTGGCGTGTTGCGATTTTCCACGATTGCAGCTCGATTTATTGCGGCAAAATCTCACCACAATTTGAGTGCACATCAATTGTGGTGATAACGCACGTGTTTCAAACTGCCTAGGTGTGAATGGAGCCTTTAAGAAGGTTCAATTCATGGCATAAAGAGAATGGAGTAAAGTCACCCACAATTTTAGATTTCTTGCAAGGTGGGGCAGATGAGAATCTGTCTGAGCACCTTAAAGGTCCAGATTGCAACTCTCCATGTTCATCTTCAAGAATCTCTGCAAGAAAACACTTAAATTCAAATATTTTGTAGATGGAATCTCTGTTGTATAAATCACTTCAATACTGGTCACTTTCACACCCTTCCTGCCCTGGCTAGCTTTCAGTGCTGTCGCACTTTGAATGACAATTTCTTTTGGTGGTAATTGATCACCACTGAGTTTTTTATTTTTTGCTAAACAAACGAAAAAAAGACTGAAATTTTTGAATAAAAAAATGTTGCCAATAATTATTCTCCTTCACTGATATACGGCGTTGATGAGGCTGCACGAATATGCGGCGCTGATGATCAGTGTCCTGATCGTCTGTGTACATGTCCTCTGTCACACTTGCCGGTTACTGGTTCTCCTCACGCTGTGACCGTGCAAGGAAAGCAATGACGATAACCGGCAAGTTTGTTTACACGTGATCAGCTGTGATTGGACATTGATTCGGATACAGCAATCACAGAGCGCACCAGATGCGCGCCGCAGGGGGCAAAGTTCCGGGAGGATGTTCATGGATGCCCTCCCGGGAATATCAGGGCTGTGCTGTAGCTGACTTTCAGCTATAGCGTGGGTCTAAACTGATTAAATGACCTTAGCAGACTCCCTTTTGAGTCTATTTCAACATGAAATATCTAAATCGGGGGTAGGCAACCAGTAGCCCTCCAGCTGTTGTGGAACTACGTTTCCCATGAGGCATTGCAAGGCTGGCAGTTACAATTACTCCCAGAGGCATGATGGGACTTGTAGTTCTGCAACAGCTGGAGGGCTCCAGGTTGCCTACCCCTGATCTAACTTAACTAAAGACAGTGTTCCTGGTAGCAATTACCTCAGATTAGTGAGCTTCAAGCACTTTCAATCAGAGAACCTTACCTAACAGTTCAAGAAGACTCTATAGCTCTAAGAAGTTTTCTGCCTAAAGTTTCTACCTTCCACAGGATTCAGGTTATAATCTTGCCCTTGTTCTGTCAGAAACCCACTAATGAAAAAGGGAAACAATTCAGTGTCCTTGATGTGTTCTAACTTACTTGGAAGAAATCAAACCATTTAGTTCTTCGCAAGACCTCTTTGTACTGTATGCAAGCAACAAGAAAGGCAAACAAGCCTCTAAGCCAGTGGTTCTCAACTCCTGTCAACAGGCCAGGTTTGCAAGATAACTGAAATACATCACAGGTGATATAATTTGGTGATTGCGGTATTCTAGTCTGCATCTCCCCAAGGTAATACTCACTGTAGCCTGCAAGAGATACACCTTTCTAGACACAGGAAAACGAATACCAGGGTAAAGGCATGCACATTTTTTCCAAGTGCTCTGGCACTTCTGGAAATAGGGTCTTCAAATTTTATTTCATACCATATATAAAACGAATACGCAGGTGCGTTTTGGCAGATGCCTTGTTCTCAGCATATTCTATATTACACACAAAATATATATATGCACTGACTGAAGGGTGGAGCAAACTGCCTTCGCCAATTAAATGATGTAATTAATTGAGACAGAATGTAGAGCACCGTTGTATATACCAATTCTCTTAGGATACATCACCCATCAGACTGTAATTAAAAACAAAATATAAAAAATTAGCACAGATACAATACAAACAAAACTCCTGTAACAAAATATCCTGAAATGTAAGAAGCTTTTAGTGGAGGGATAAGTTCACATCATGCCATATGGAATTCTGGTACAAAGGCTAAAAATCGACCATACTTCACGTTCCAATAATAACTCGCAGTGATATTGTTATTAGGGAGACACATCCACATTTCGGGTCCTAACCAGCAACCCTACCTCCGAGTTCAGAATACAACTCTCTCACCTTCTTGATACTGGACAGGATATGGGGATGTTTTCGCAAAAAAATTGTGAAACATCTTTTGGTTGATCCATCACCCCAGTCTTCCACCATTTACCCAAAATACACAAAACACAAATTCAAGGGTGAACTATTGTTGCCGGTATAGGATCATTGTTGGAGAGGCTGGAACATTGGGTTGACCAATAATTGCAACCGTTGGTTGCTAGATTACCTGGCCATATTAAAGATACCTCTACTTAACAAATATGCAAAACATCAAATGGGCTGATAACTATAGCTGGGTCACTATGGAAATTAAATCTCTTTATTCATGTATTTCCCATGACTTGGCATTAGAGGCACTTGGGTTCCATTTGGAGCACTACAGCATTTACAGTATGAAACTTAAGGAGTTCATTGTCCTTAGCACAGAATTTTCATTGAGACACAATTTTTTTGTGTTTGACAATGTGTTTTACCTACAGTGCACAGGTGCCTCGATGGGGGCAATGTTTTCTCCCTTCTTGGCCAACCTGTACATGGGTTGTTGGGAGGAGAGAACTTTTTTTTTTCCGATCTAGCAACCCATTCATGAACCAGATTAAACGGTTTGGTCGGTATATTGATGACCTGCTATTAATATGGGAGGTTCATATGTGGACATCAAAAGATTTATTAGCTATGTGAATACCAATTCTTTAAACCTGGATTTTAGTTTTAAAACCCACAAAAATTGTATTAAAATTTTGGATATCACATTGCTAGGTACTACCCTTTCTGGTGCCGTATCTACTCGCACCTACCGTAAAACATGTGCTGGTAACTCGTTGCTGCTCGCTAGCAGCTGCCATCCTTTACATACTATAAGGTTGGTGCCTGTAGGAGAGTTCATCAGAAAGAAACGCAATTGCTCAACACTGGAATCTTTCAGAGGAATGAAATATAGTGACCTCTAGATTTCAGGCCTGTGGTTATAGTGATAAAGCCATCAATATTGCCACAAAAAAAGATAGAGCAACCCTCCTAAAACGTTCCCAAAGTAAGAAAGTCAGGGAGATGGGTACCAATCACATTACGTTTGTTATTATGTACTCACAGGACAGGTAACCGATCTTATTCTGAAACATCTCCCGATTCTTTCTACAGATAAAGACCTTAACACTACCATCAAAGCAGGTTCTCTAACAGACGTGCTGGCCCTTTGGGAAACTTTCTTTCCCCCAGTCTCTCTTAATCTACCACTCATAAGAGAACTTTGTTACACACCACTGGCTCCTATGCCTGTGGTGTTAACACCTGCAGATTTTGCAACAAACACAGTAAAAATCCAATGGGGTACGCTCCTGTTCCACAGGCAAAAACATTTTGATACATTACTTTATTAATTGTGGTACGCAACATGTGGTATATGCAATAGAATGCATTTCCTGCCAATTTCAGTATGTTGGATGTACTATAAGGTCATTAAGAACATGTATCAGTGAATACTTTCATGGCGCATCATATGAATCTAACAACGGCCTTTCAAACGATTCTAAACACTTTAGGATTTCCACCAAGGTAACATGTCATCATTTACTTTCTATGGTTTAGAAAGGGTTAAAAATCCACCCTGAGGTGGTGACATCTACCGTAAATTATTGTAACGTGAAGTATGGTGGATTTTTAGCCTTTGTACCAGAATTCCATATGGCATGAATCCTAAATATGATGTGGACTTAATATGATGTGGACTTATTCCTCCGCTAAAAGCTTCTTACATTTCTGGAAATGTTGTTTTGTTTGTATTGTATCTGTATTCATTTTTTACATTTTGTTTTTAATTACAGTCTGATGGGTGATTCATCCTAAGAGAATTTGTATATAGAACGGTGTTCTACATCCTGTTTCAATTAATTACATCATCTAATTGGCGAAGGCAGCTTGCTCCGCCCTGCAGTCTGTATATACATATTTTGTGTGTTAATATAGAATATGCTGTGAACAAGGCGTTTGCATATTCATTTTATATGTGGTATGACATAAAATTTGAAGACCCTATTTCCAGAAGTGCCTGCTCATCATCATCTTTCTGGACTTAATATTTAAAAGCTGGCCTGTTAGTGGGTCCCGAGGACAGGAGTTGAGACCCACTGCTTTAAGCCCACATTGGCAAGTTTGATAAAGTTGTTACTATTGTTGCATGAAAGTCTATAAAAGGCATTGCACCTGCATGGTTTACTGCACATTTCACAAGAGCATTATCCACCTCATGGGCAGAGTGCTGGAGCAAGTCTGTGAAGCAACTACCTGGTCTTCATTCTCAACTTTTGTTTGTCACTATCGTATGGATCTCGTGGCTATTCAAGATCAGGCATTCAGCCGTAAAGTGTTTCAGGCAGTAGTCCCCTCCAATGAGGTAGGTTCTCGGTTATCACGTCGGGCTGTCCTGGAAGACAACTGGAGGAAAAACCGGAGTTAGACTTATCGGTAACTATTTCCAGAACAGCCAAGTTCCCACATTAACCAATTCAACCTCGGAAGGATTTATCCCCTTCCTGACCAGAGCACTTTTTTACGATTTCGGCACTGCGTATCTTTAACTGGTAATTACACGGTCGTGCAACGACATGCACAAACAACATTTACATCCTTTTTTTTTTCCCACACATAGAGCTTTATTTTGGTGGTATTTGATAAATCGTGTTTTTTATTTTTTGTGCTATAAACAAAAAAAAGCGTCAATTTTGAAAAAAAAAAAAATTTCTATAATATGCAAAAAAATGTCTTCCCCAGTTTAGGCCGATATATATTCTACATATTTTTGGTTAAAAAAAATCGCAATGGGCGTATATTGATTGTGTTGCGCAAAAGTTAACACGTCTACAAATTATGGGAATAGATTTATGGCATTTTTATTCTTTTTTTATTAGTAATGGCGGCAATCTGCGATATTGCGGCGGGCAGATCAGACACATTTGGGACCAATGACATTTACACAGCGATCAGAACTAAAAATAGCCACTGATTATAAATGTCACTGGCAGGGAAGGGGTTAAACTGTAGGGGGCGATCAAGGGGATAAGTGTGTACCAACTGTGTGGGGGCTGGGCTGGCAGGGCATGACAGATCTAACACTTCCCAATTACGGGGAACAGTAGATCTATCATATGTCCCGGAATATAATGGAGATCCGCTGTGTTTACACTGGCAGATCTCCGTTCTCCCTGTGTAAAAGGCGATTGCGGGTTGCCAGCAGACATGGAGCCATGACCGACCTGCGAGCACACTCATGCAGCGTGTGCGATAGCGCGCCGGTGGTGCTCTCACGGCTGCACGAGCCTCCTTACAGCTATGGCGATTCACGCAGCAGTGCCAACCTGGCGCTGTATTATGAACTGGTTAAAGTTTTACTAAATATGAAAATAGTTCATCATTTTTTTTTTTTTTTTACATTTTGGATAGAGTAAGGGAGGGTTATAACCCGTCGGTTTTCTTTCTGCCATTTGTGCTCCATTGGGGAGACTTATCTTTGCTTCCTGTCCTGTAGCCTAAACAGGAAGTGAGAGTAAACCCCTTCATATTAACTGAATCCGTTGGGGACCCCTAGGTCACCATTATAAGATTTCCCTCTATTACTTTTCAGGGGACAATCCAAAATGTTATATTTTCTTTTACTTTCAAAATAATAAAAATAAAGCATATAGCGTGAATCTCCCTAACAGGGACTCAGACAGCAATAAAAACCTAATCATGTTCTAATCCAGCTCCACTCTGTCCAAAACTGCCCTTACTTATATTTTAACTAGTTTATTTTATTTATATATATATATATATTTTTTTTTTTTTTTTATCTTTTATTTCTTCAGTATACCAATATGAAAGCAGTGCATCTGGATTAGCGCAACCTCCGTAAAAACTTAGGAGCCGTACTTGGACACCATGCTGTGTGGACAGCCTGCAATGTTGCTTCAGGCACTCATGTGGCATTTGGTGCAATGCGTTGAGTTAGCTGCAAGGCGATATGCAGTTCAAGGGCTAGGGTCCTTTGCTAAGAAATCCAGTCCCTGAAGAACCCTTGGGAGGGTGTGCCCTCTGTGATTCGTGAAGCCTGGACTTTGTTTAGTCCCGTGTTGTGGACATGTAAGACAGGGTCACCCTATACTTCTGAATGTTGCTGTTAAAATAAAGCAGTGTTTGGAATGTATTAAAGTGATTGTAAATTACCATCTTTTAAAACAACCCATTCAGTTTTAAATGAAAAAATAAATATAAAAAAAGGGAAAAAATATTTTCATAAACATTTCTTCTATTCTCAGCTGCATAGGAGTGAGGGGGAGGAGCAACACACTGAGTAAATGGCTGCGTGGGGGTTTCAGGAAAAGTCTGATCATTGGAAGAGAGCAGGCTGAGTTCCCAGCATAGCTAGAGAACTGACCACTGTGTGCTCTCTTGCTTGGTGCAGTCAGTTTTTAATAGGAAAGCAGAGGGACTGACAGGAGCACCAGGGTTTCACGTAAAGGAAGCGTACAAAGAGAACAGGATATTTTCTCATACAGGGTACAGCAGACGGGATGAATTAGGGTAGTTGGTGTGGTGGGGTTCTATTGCTGTAGGTGAATAGTCCTATTTGCAAAATTACTGTATGTTTCAAGTGCTCGAAGTCTGAAATATTTATAGTGACCCAGGGACAAAATAAATGGACCTTAGGCCTATTGTGAACAATAAATTAAAATTAAATGGGCCTTAGGCCTAGTTTAAACAATAAAAATTAAAGTGACTGGTACTCTTAAATGTGTGATTAATCAATCTTTGATATATGCTAATAATTTTTAATTCTAAATGAATCTTGTAATTATTCCTAAAACATGTATCAAAAGCTCTATTGCCTTGGAAGTGAAAATAAAAATTCATAAAATTTCAACCCAAAATACAGCAGGCATATATCAGGAATATGAATTTTTGGGGTAACAAACATTTTAACTTTGCAGCGTAGACTTTTAAAGTGGTTCTAAAAGCAGAAGGTTTTCAATCTAAAGCATTATATGCATTAAGGTAAAAAAAAAAAAGCCTATGTTCAACTCTCCCTTAGCCCCCTCTTATACTTGAGCCCAGTCGCGATCCAGTGCTGTGTCTGAGAGCAGTGTGTCTCTCTGCTCTGTCTCCTCACTGGACATGGAGACAGCAGTGGCAGCGATTGGCTACTACGGTTGTCAATTATATCCTGTAGAGAGGGGGTGGGGCCAAGCCACACTGTATCAATGGACTATAGGGGCACTTGAAAGGGGTAGGAGCCAAGAGCACCAATGGGGGACCCTAGAATAGGGGCTGCTCTGTGTAAAAGCATTGCACAGTGCAGGCACGTATGTTGTATTCATTTATTTTGTTCATTGAAAGACACAGTGCTTCATTATTCATTACCATAGGGTTATACAGCCCCCTACAGGAGTAGTCTTGTCAATTATCCTAGCGCACACCTTTCTGGCAAAGTAAGGCCTGTGTAGAGGTGGGTGCTGCAGTGATTACCAGCTGGATACTGGAAGCATCAATCAAGTGTAAGCATTTGCCAGCACACCAAGGATCACCGTCCAAAAGTTCTTTATTCAAAGAAAGCTCACATGACAGAAAGTGCAACGTTTCGGAGCCACGCAGGACCCCTTCGTCAAGCATGTGAAGATGTCCTACTCCTGTAGGGGGCGGTATAACCCTATGGTAATCAATAATGGAGCACTGTGTCAGTCAATGAACTCGGAGAAAAGGATTTTACCGTAAGTCAAAAATCCCATTTTTTTCTTCTTTACAATCACTTTAACCACTGGGCACTTAAATCCCCTTAACAACCATACCAATTTTCAGCTTTCAGCGCTCTCACACTTTGAATTACAATTAGTCATGCAACACTGTACCCATATGAAATTTGTGTCCTTTTTTTCACACAAATAGAGCTTTCTTTTGGTGGTATTTAATCATCGCTGGGTTTTTTATTTTTTGCGCTATAATTAAAAAAAGACCGAAAATTTTGTAAAAAAAAATGAATTTTTCTTCGTTTCTGTTATAAAATTTTGCAAATTAGTAATTTTTCTTCATAAATTTTGGCCAAAATGTATACTGCTACCTATCTTTGGTAAAAAAAAAAAAAAAAAACAAATTAGTGGATATATTATTTGGTATTTGTGAAAATTATAGAGTCTACAACCTATGGTGCCAATCACTGAATATTGATCACACCTGATTTACTGGAGGCCTATTTCATTTCCTGAGACCCTAACAAGCCAGGAAAGTACAAATTACCCCTTCTTGGAAAGTAGACATTCCAAGGTATTTAGTAAGAGTTATGGTGAATTTTTTGAAGTTGTAATTTTTTCCCACAATTCTTTGCAAAATGAATTTTTTTTTATTTCCCCCCCAAAATTGTCATATGTTAACGGGTTATTTCTCACACCCAGCACATGCATACCACAAATTACACACCAAAACACATTCTACTACTCCTCCTGAGTATGGCAACACCACATGTGAGTCTTTTACACAGCCTGGCCACATACAGAGGCCCAACATGTAGGGAGCGCCATCAGGCATTCTAGGAGCATAAATTACACATATAATTTCTTGACTACCTCTTGCACTTTTGAAGGTCCTGGAGCACCAGGACAATGGAAACGCCCAAAAAATTACCCCATTTTGGAAAGTAAACACCCCAACGTATATTCTAGGAGGCATAGTGAGTCTTTTGAACATGTCATTTTTTCCACATGTTTTTGGAAAATGTGGAAAGAAAATGAAAACGCATTTTTTTTTTTTTTACACAAAGTTGTCCATTTTTACAATATTTCTAACACACAGCATGTACCTAGCAAAAATGACACCCTAAAATATATTCTGCTACTCCTCCAGAGTATGGCGATACCACATGTGTGACACCTTTACACAGCCTGACCACATACAGAGGCCCAACATGCAGGGAGCACCGTCGGGTATTCTAGCGGCATACATTTAGAATCTAATTTGACCATCTTTTACACTATTGTGAGGCACTGTGATGGCATGGATAGGCACTGTAGTGGCAAAGATGGGCAGGGTATTGGCACGGATTAGCACTGTAGTGGCACAGATGGGCACTGTAGTGGCACAGGTGGGCACTGTAGTGGCACGGATGGGCACTGTAGTGGCACGGATGGGCACTGTAGTGGCATGGATGTGTCACGGATGAGAACTGATGTGGTATGGATGAGCATGAATGAGCCATGGATGGGTGGGTGAGCATGGATGGATGGCTGGGTGGGTGAGCATGGATGGGTGAGTGCGCATGGATGGGTGAGCATGGCTGGGTGGGTGAGCATGGATGGATGGGTGAGCACGGCTGGGAGGGTGAGCATGGATGGATGGTTGAGCACGGCTGGGTGGGTGAGCATGGCTGGATGGCTGGGTGAGCATGGATGGATGAGCACGGCTGCGTGGGTGAGCACGGATGGATGGCTGGGTGAGCATGGATGGATGGGTGAGCACGGCTGGGTGGATAAGCATGCATGGCTGGATGGGTGAGCATGGATGGGAGGGTGGTAAATGGATGGTGGGGGTGCATTGTGTCCCTTAGCAACGCTGTGGGCATTACACATCGCCCACAGCGCTGCAGCACCTCCTCTCTCCCCCCTCTCTACTCTCGCAATGCACCGATCGGTGCGGAGAGGAGAGAGAAAAGCCTTCCGCCGGCTTGTTTACATGTGATCACGCCATCATTTGACGGCGCAATCACGTGGTAAAAGGACGCTCACAGCGGCCATTCATGACGATCCGTGATCGGTCGGGTCCCCCAGACCCGACGGTCACGGATGTTTCCGTGTGCACGCCCCAGGGGGGCGCGGGAAGTGCGATTCTGGGGTCCTCCCAGAATTAAGCAACCGCCCTGTAGACATCTTTTGTCTATAGGGCGGTTGTTAACTGGTTAAACTTGGCACTAAAACACAACCACTTGGAGCTTAGTCACTGGTGGATGACCAGGTATGACATCACACCACTGGTCAAACACTTTAATGCTGCTTCCATTATAAGGTACTCAAGCACTTCCTCCCACCCTTTCTTAATGAGAATTCATTACTGGATGGTTCTACACCTGCTACTCTTTACGGATGCACTATACTCAGCACCCTATTCTGAGAATAGCCCACAGAGGAATATCCTTGCTTGTAGCTATGACTGAGACCAGGCAAAAGGGAGCCAATGGAACATCGCATGTGAACATTCTCTCTGCAAAAAGGTACGTAAAACACTTGACCTCAGAGTGACAATTCATCCCTTGCTTTTGACTAAAAGCCAGCTTCAACACTGGTCTCAGCCTTATTTCAGGCACACAAGAGCCCAGGGATGCCCCAAGAGGGCACAGTACTTGAGGCACAAGAGGGCAGAGTACCCAGGGGTTCAGGAGGGCCCAGTACTGGGGGGGTTAGAACAGTGCAGGGGGGTTGGGAGGGTATGGTATTGAGGGGGCTAGGAGGGCACTGTACTGGGGGCTCAGGAGGGTATGGTGCAGGGGCACAGGATGGCAAAGTACAAGGGGGTCAGGAGACCATGGTGCAGGCAGGTCAGTAGGGCAGGGTGGTTAGGAGGGTATAGTATTGGGGTTCAGGCACAAAAACTCTTTACTTATTCAGAGTGGCACAGGGAAGCTGCCATGGCAGAGCTCCATATTCTGATCCCCACCAGCCCTCCTTTCATCACGCGCAGCCACATATGCCTTGGATGGATCGCAGGGGGAGGGCAGGTACAAAGGCGCGCACTGTACAGGGTGGGCCATTTATATGGATACACCTTAATAAAATGGGAATGGTTGGTGATATTAACTTCCTGTTTGTGGCACATTAGTATATTTGAGGGGGGGAAACTTTTCAAGAGGGGTGGTGACCATGGCGGCCATTTTTGAAGTCGGCCATTTTGAATCCAACTTTTGTTTCAATAGGAAGAGGGTCATGTGACACATCAAACTTATTGGGAATTTCACAAGAAAAACAATGGTGTGTTTGGTTTTAACGTAACTTTATTCTTTCATGAGTTATTTACAAGTTTCTGACCACTTATGAAATGTGGTCAATGTGCTGCCCATTGTGTTGGATTGTCAATGCAACCCTCTTCTCCCACTCTTCACACACTGATAGCAACACCACAGAAGAAATGCTAGCACAGGCTTCCAGTATCCGTAGTTTCAGGTTCTGCACATCTCGTATCTTCACAGCATAGACAATTGCCTTCAGATGACCCCAAAGATAAAAGTCTAATGGGGTAAGATCGGGAGACCTTGGGGGCCATTCAACTGGCCCACGACGACCAATCCACTTTCCAGGAAACTGTTCATCTAGGAATGCTCGGACCTGACACCCATAATGTGGTGATGCACATTAACCACTTCAGCCCCGGAAGGATTTCCTGCTTTAGGACCGGAGCCCTTTTTGCGATTCGGCACTGCTTCGCTTTAACTGACAATTGCGCTGTCGTGCGACGTTGTACCCAAACAAAATTTGTGTCCTTTTTTTCCCACAAATATAACTTTCTTTTGGTGGTATTTGATCACCACTGCGTCATTTCTGATCGCCGCTATAAACAAAAGAAGAGCGACAATTTTTCAAAAAAAAAACAAATTTCTTACTTTTTGCTAAAATACAAATCCAAACAAAAAATATAAAAAAAACATTTTTTTTCATCGGTTTTGGCCAATTTATATTCTTCCTCATATTTGTGATTTAAAAAATCGCAATCAGCGTTTATTGATTGGTTTGCGCAAAAGTGGTCGCGTTTACGGATGATGAGAATTCATCTCTGGGGTTTTTATTTTTTTTTACTAGTAATGGCGGCGATCTGCGATATTTCAGCGGACATGTCTGAACATTTTGACACTTTTTTGGGACCATTGACATTTATACAGCGATCAGTGCTATAAAAATGCACTGATTACTGTGTAAATGCCATTGGCAGTGAAGGGGTTAACCTGCAGGGGGCGCTCTAAGGGTTAACTGTGTTCCCTGGGCCTGTTCTAACTGTGGGGGGACTGCCCTAGCTGGGGAAGGGAAGTGGTCACAGCCTCCATGTAAAGGAAGGCTGTGATCACAGCCCTTCCCCCTCACACAGAACGGAGGTCGTGTTTACTTACACGGACCTCCGTTCTTTCACTCCGGGGGGGCATCGCGGGTGGCCAGCGGAGATCAACTCCCTGGCCCTCCCCGGACACAGTGAGCGCGTGGGCGTGCCTCCGGCGGCTCGCGCACGCTCACTGTGTGCGATCTGGCAGCCGCCGTCATATGACGGCGTTTTGCCTTAACCACTTGACAACTGGGCACTTAAACCCCCTTCCTAACCAGACCAATTTTCAGCTTTCAGTGCTCTCACATTTTGAATGACAATTACTCAGTCATACTACACTGTACCCATATGAAATTTTCATCCTTTTTTTTCACACAAATAGAGCTTTCTTTTGGTGGTATTTAATCACCATTGGGGTGTTTATTTTTTGAGCAATAAATGGAAAAATACGGAAAATTTTGTAAAAAAAATGCATTTTTCTTTATTTCTGTTATAACATTTTGCAAATTAGTAATTTTTCTTCGTAAATTTTGGCCAAAATGTATACTGCTATATGTCTTTGGTAAAAATAACCCAAATTAGTGTATATTATTTGGTCTTTGTGAAAGTTATAGAGTCTACAATCTATGGTACCAATCACTGAAAATTGATCACACCTGATGCACTGACGGCCTATCTCATTTCTTGAGGCCCTAACAAGACAGGAAAGTACAAATACCCCCAAATGACCCCTTTTTGGAAAGTAGACCGTCCAACGTATTTAGTAAGAGGCATGGCAAGTTTTTTGAAGTTGTCATTTTTTTCCCACAATTCTATTCAAAATGAAGATTTTTTTTTTTCATTTTTTTTTCCACAAAATTGTCATATTAACAGGTTATTTCTCACACCCAGCATATGCATACCACCAATTACACCCCAAAACACATTCTGCTACTCCTCCTGAGTATGGTGATACCACATGTGTGAGACTTTTACACAGCCTGGCCACATACAGAGGCCTAACATGCAGGGAGCGCCATCAGGCGTTCTAAGGACATAAATTACACATATAATTTCCTGACTACCTCTTGCACTTTTGAAGGTCCTGGAGCACCAAGGCAATGGAAATGCCCCAAAAATGACCCCATTTTGGAAAGTAAACACCCCAACGTATATTCTATGAGGCGTAATGAGTCTTTTGAATGGTTCATTTTTTCCACAAGTTTTTGGAAAATGTGGAAAGAAAATGAAAACACATTTTTTTTTTTACACAAGGCTGTTCATTTATACAATATTTCTAACACACAGCATGTACATAGCAAAAATGACACCCTAAAATATATTCTACTACTTGTCCCGAGTACGGCGATACCACATGTGTGACACTTTTACACAGCCTGGCCACATACAGAGGCCCAACATGCAGGGTGCACCATCAGGCGTTCTAGGGGCATACATTTCAAATCTAATTTGACTACCTATTACATTATTGTGAGGCACTGTGGTGGCACTGATGGGCACTGTAGTGGCATGGATGTGTCATGGATGAGAACTGATGTGGTATGGATGAGCATGAATGAGGCATAAATGAGCACAAATGGGGATGACTGAGCACGGATGGATGGGTGAGCACGGATGAGGCTGGATGGGTGAGCATGGATGAGGCTGCATGGGTGAGCATGACTGGATTGGTGAGCATGGATGGATGGGTGAGCATAGATGGATGGTGGAGCACGGATGCATGGGTGAGCACAGATGCATGGCTGAGCATGGATGCATGGGTGAGCACGAATGCATGGCTGAGCATGGATGGATGGGTGAGCACGGATGGATGGGTGGGCATGGATGGAAGGGTGAGCACGGATGCATGGGTGAACACGGATGCATGGGTGAACACGGATGAGGCTGTATGGGTGAGCACGGATTAGGCTGCATGGATGAGGACGATTGGATTGGTGCGCACGGATGCATGGGTGAGCATGGCTGGATGGGTGAGCACGGATTAGGCTGCATGGATGAGGACGATTGGATTGGTGCACACGGATGCATGGGTGAGCATGGCTGGATGGGTGAGCACGGATTCATGGGTGATGGATGAGTGAGCATGGATGGGTGAGCAAGGATGCATGGGTGAGGGATGAATGAGCACGGATGGGGGAGCACGGATACATGGGTGACAGATGAGTGAGCACGGATGGGTGAGCACAGATGCATGGGTGACAGATGAGTGAGCACGGATGGGTGAGCATGGGTGACGGATGAGTGAGCACGGATGCATGGGTGACG
>BLSH010398289.1:537825-561695 GCA_018402905.1 Glandirana rugosa | reverse complement strand
GTAGGCACGAGTGGGTAGGCAGTGATTACGTAGGCACGAGTGGGTAGGCACAGGTGGGTAAACGGATGGGTGAGCACGGATGCATTAGTGACGGATGGGTGAGCACGGATGCATGGGTGACGGATGGGTGGGCACGGATGGGTGGGCATGGATGTATGGGTGACGGATGGGTGGGCATGGATGTATGGGTGACGGATGGGTGGGCATGTATGTATGGTTGACAGATGGGTCGGCATTGCTGAGGGTGCATGGGTGATGAGGGGTCCCTGCCTGTCACATAGCGGTGCTGTGGGCACTTCAGATCCTGCCCACAGCACCGCTGCATCTCCTCTCTCCCCCCTCTCCTGTCACACTGCACCAATCGGTGCGGAGAGGGGGGAGACAAGCCGGCACTTCCGCCGGCTTGTTTACATGTGATGCTCCGTCATTTGACGGAGCGATCACGTGGTAAACGGCCGCTCCAAGCGGCCATTTACCGTGATCCGTGATGCCCGGCGGTCACGGATGCTTCCAGGTGCGCGCCCCCAGGGGGCGCACTGGAGCGCGATTCTGGGAGAACATTATATAACGTCCTCCCAGAACAATGGGTGCCGTGGCAAGTGGTTAAAGAGCCACCTTGTCTCCGTCAGATGCCGATCGGCGGTTGGCAAGTGGTTAATGGCTGTATGTTGAGTTATTTTGAGGGGACAGCAAATTTGCACTGTTATACAAATTGTACACGCACTACTTTACATTGTAGCAAAATGTCGTTTCTTCAGTGTTGCAACATGAAAAGATATAATAAAAATGTGAGGGGTGTACTCACTTTTGTGAGATACTGTATTTTCAAGGTGTATCTAATATTAAACCTTCTCTTGCAACACCCTATGCTTCCTTGAGATCTGGACTTGGTTCTTCTTTCCTGCAGAAACCACCCTTCAGACCTATTAGGGATATTCCCCGGAGCAGTGTTTCTCAACCTTATTCCAGTTGGGGCGTCCTTGCACAGTATTTTCATTCTCAAGGCACCCCAATATAAGGCTTGGTTCAGAGTACTATGTGTCGCGAAAGTGTGTGCAGAAAAGTGCACGTTCCTGACCCAAATGCTCTGCTCTTTAGAGTTCAATCTTTTTATTAATTCTTCAAAAGGTACAAAAGCACAATATTACATTAGTTAGGAGAAACATAGAGAAGTAAACCAGTAGCGTTGCAATAGTGGTACATTACAGTAGCACCTGCCTAGCATTAGCAATGCGTACCCCTTGAAGAAAAGTAACATTGCATTCTGGTAAAAGAGGTGTTGTAATATCTTTGTCCTCACTCATTCTGGGTACCAGAACTTGTAGACCGACTGGAAAGACCCTCGAGCTCCTCGGCCCGACACCCCTTATTGGGAACTTACTGTGTCCAGAGCCAAGGAGTCCGCACATCCAAGGTCCTCCGGTGTTATGAGCTTGTCTTCTCTATTGGTTCCACATGTTATGTTGGGTCTACTCCGCTGGTCATATCGAGCCAGTGTCTTAGCTTGGGTTTGATTTCTTAGAGGCCCACAGATTCTTTAGTGAAATGTAATCATACCTAGCAGGTCATCAAATAAACATTCAATTCAAAAAACCAACAAATAAACCTATCAGTCCTACATGTGCTTGTCACCGCTACTTTAGAACGAGTTATCGTGTTTAGGTGTTTCTGGCATTATTGAACCAATCATTCCATATTTCCCATCTCTTGCTAGTTTGTTGGTATCTGCCCTGGGCTGAGGCGAGTGCAATTTCGTAGTCGACATGGATGCAAGTAGCTTCAATGACTTCTCCCACTGTTGGGGGAGTGCAGTCCTTCCAGTGTCTGACTATTGTCAGTCGTGCCGCTAATAAATGTGGGTAACAATGGTCCTCATCATTTCGATATCTAAGTGAGCAAAGAGCCATACCCGGTGTCAGTGATATATTAAACCCTAGTATTTGGTTGTTATGTCTACCCGAAACGAGATGAGGGATGGGCATTTCCATAATATATAGAACAGTGTGCCCAATTCTCCACAACCCCACCAACATTCCGTGGAAGAGGTGGGCGCAAATATAGCAATGTGGTGGGGTGTTAGATACCACCTCAGAGCCACCTTCTGGATGAGTTGACGCTCTTGGAGGCTGCATAAGTGGATGTTAATGCTTTTTGCCAAGTGGTGGGTTGATATGTTGTCGTAAAGTCTCTCTCCCATTGCAAAATGGGTGCTGTTTTGATAAATCCTTTTGGTTTAAGGTATTATAAAAAAAGAGATACCCCTTATATTATTGTTGGGTGATTTGTAGAAATGAATTTGCAAATTTGTAGACATAGATAGTAATCTTGGTCAGGAATTGCATATTTAATTGGTAGGGATCTAAAGGTTTTTATTGTTGGGCCCACTATGAGTTTTTCTACTGCCTATAGACCCTTAGATGCCCATTTGGTAATATTCAAGTTGGGTATGATTATAGGAAGGCTAAGAATGGGGAATGCGAGAGATAATCTATTTTTATCATTACATGGTAAATCAAGGAGTTGCCTCCACGATTTTATGGCTGCTTTAATGGTGGGTGAGATGAGTCTGTAGATTCAGCTGCAGACAGGTACACAGCTTTTCTGGAAGATATGAGTCTGCTGAAAGCGCACCTTGCTTTCCTACCTTTCCATAAGAAACAGTTAAGTAGTGATTGGGCTCTTGTGAAGAAGCTATTGTGAACTGGTATGAGCAATTTCATAAATAAATATAGAAGTTGGGGAGTATTACCATTTTAAAGGATGCCAATTTTCCCATCCAAGATAATTCAGTTGCTGCAATGGTATCGAGTTTAGCCTCGTGAGTGGTGAGAAATGGAAGTAGTTGACCAGTGCTAAATCTGATATAGATCGGTTGAGAGTTATGGCCAGATATTTGATGCCCGATGGTTGCCACACATAGGGATAAGAAACTGCCAATTTCTTTGTTATGGATTGGGAAATACCCAAGTTTAAAATATTTTACACATTGTTGAACATTTCCAGTGCTGCATGTACCGAAGCCAGAGATTTTTCTACGTTGGTTACCATTAGAATATCCAAAGCCAAAAGAGGCTTATAGTGTGCATTCTATCATTGGTCAGAAAACCAGATATATTGGAATGTGAAAGTATACACCGTATATACTCGTGTATAAGTCAACCCGTGTATAAGCCGACCCCCCTACTTTTGCCCAAAAAATATGGGAAAACGTATTGACCCGCGTATAAGCCTAGGGTGTGAAATGCAGCAGCCAGAACACAGGAACAGGGAGCCAGAACACAGGGATTTTAGCCAGAACACAGGGATATTAATGCCAGAACACAGGGATATTAATGCCAGAACACAGGGATATTAATGCCAGAACACAGGGATATTAATGCCAGAACACAGGGATAATAATGCCAGAACACAGGGATATTCATGCCAGAACACAGGGATAATAATGCCAGAACACAGGAATATTCATGCCAGAACACAGGGATATTCATGCCAGAACACAGGGATATTAATGCATATTAATGCCAGAACACAGGGATATTAATGCCAGGACACAGGGATTTTAGCCAGGACACAGAGACTGTAGCCAGAACACATAAGGGATGAGTAAGGTAGTTTAGTTTCACATTAAACAGAGCTGTACTGCTTCTAAGAGCCGTTCTGTGCTTGTAACTGTGACTAAACACATTAGAATGCTGAGAGAGAGCTGCAGCTCTTCACGGAGATCAGGAGGTGGGCGGGACTGAACAGCTAACATCAGCTTCTCCCACCCACCTCCTGACATTAAGCTGAAAATCTGACACCTCTCTCAGCATTCTCTGCATTCCAATGTGTTTAATCACACTTACAAGCACAGAACGGCTCTTAGAAGCAACACGGCTCTGTTTAATGTGAAACTACTGATCACCCACAGACACTGACTCGGGTATAAGTCGAGGGGGGTCTTTTACAGCACAAAAAATGTGCTGAAAAACTCGACTTATACCCGAGTATATACGGTAGAATGCCAAGGGCTCCATTAATAAATTAAATATAAGTGGGGACAAGGGGCACCCTTGCCTTGTGCCGTTTTGTTATAGGGAAAGATTTTGACAGCACTCCAGCTGCTAAGACTTGGGCTGAGGGGGTAGTGTATAATGTCATTATGGCTGAAAAACTACCTCGGAAGCCAAAGGCAAAAAGGGCCTGGGCTAGATATTCCAATGAATTTGGTCGAACGCCTTCTCTGCATCCAAGGCCAGGAGCAGAGAAGACGTTTTTTCCGGATTAGCTATATGGATGATAGTATGATTCTACGCGTAGCGTCTGTTGTTTTGTCTGTTTTTAGTATATTCTGATTGATCCGGGTGAATTATTTGGGGCAATATATTGGCTAATCTTGTGGCAATGATTTTTGCAAATATTTTAAGTTCACTGTTCAGCAGAGAAATGGGACAGAAATTTTGAGGAGATATAGGGCCTTTCCCTGGCTTAGGCAATGTCACTATAGTTGCTTTAAGCATTTCAGCGGGAAAAGGGGAAGAGGCAGCAGCTGCGTTGTAAACTTTTGCCATATGTGTGGTTAGGATCTGTGGAAGAGTTTTTTTCTCTTACGTTCACTAACAGACGCAGCCTTCCTTGACGTGGGTTATATGCAGATCCTACTAGGAGTTAGCTAGGCAAAAAGAAAGAAAGCAAGCTGGCCCCTCCCAGGGGGCCATCCTCTCTCTCTCCCATATAACCCCCCTGCTCTGCTCAGCATATCAGTTTTAATATGCCTAGTGCAAGGAGTTGACCTGGCTCCCTTATGGGACCTGCGGTTTAGATTTTTCTGCTACCTCTTTTTTCAAGCTATCTGATGAAGACTGCTATCAAGAAGCCGGCTGGGGCATAGAGGATAACTAGCATCCTGCAATTTCCCCAGCACGGCCGACCGATGCAAGCTAGTCCTATGCTAAGGCGGGACCCACCGCATCGTGCTCGTTCCGTACAGGCGGCAAGTGGGTGACCCCCACTTACGCTCGGTGCCTGTCCAGGGAACTTGGCCTGCAGCATCCCTTTCTGGATGGGGAGGAAGGTCTGCGACCGGGTGGCTACCCGCTACGCCCGTCGGCGTGGTGAGTGACCCCCCTCTTCCCCCCTGGGGTGCGGAGGGGGGCACTGGACGTACTGTAGCATTTTTAGGCCGACCGATGGAGGGTGGTCACTGGGCTGGTGTCCCTCTGGGTGTCCTCGCCCCTTTCTCCTCCGCTCCGCACCCCATTCAAAAAATGCATCTATGCGTTTTTGTACCGCCATGCGGCCATCCGCCACCATTTTGCGGTGGATCGCCGCCATTTTGCCGTAGCCACGGCCATTTTGCTGAGGGTTTCCCTCTAGTGCCAGTGGCGGCCATTTTCCTGTAGTCGCGCCTGTACACAGGCTTTTGGCCTCTTGTGGATGATTTCGGCCGCCATGTTGGATGTCCCTGGAGCAGTGTAAAACGTGCTGCCGTTTTACTTTCCTTTTCAGTGGTACAGCGTGGCTGAAGACAAACGGAGCTTCTTTCTGGCGGTCCTGGTTTATGCACTCCTGCTGGGAGCAGCTCTGTGGCACAGAAACAGCAAGTATAGCTGGGCCTTCCCTGGGGCGCGGTAGCCGTGGGTGCAGTCCTCCTGGGGTCTCCCTGGCATTCTCTGGGGCGGTGGTGGGGCTGCATTGTGGGGGTATCAGTCCATTCCTTTGCAAAATTTGACTGTCATTTTCGTTGTGCGATGGCAGATGATCCTGCAGGCCCTTCTGAGGAGTCGTCAGCGGCAGCGCAGCCTGGGGGCACTGGTGTCCTTGGATCAGTTGAGGGCAGTGTTTGGGGAATTTCTTCCCCGGGTGGGGCCGAGCAATGCTCTGGGGGCCCCTAAAAAATGCCCGCTGCCCCCTTGTTCCTCTCGGAGGGTGAGCTGGTACCCTCAGACAATGAAGAGGACCAGGGGGCCTCAGTTGCGCGCGAAAAAGCGCTGGTATCTGCACTGATTTCTGGTATCCGTGCGTCCTTGTGACTGGACCAGGCAGGGGAGTCGCAAGCGTCCGCATATGTTTGCGGATCTGCTAGGCCGCCCAGGTCGCCTAAGGCTTATTCCTATGATACATTTTTTGACCACCTAGTCTATCAGGAATGGCAGCGTTTGCAGAAGTCCTTTGCCCTACCTAAACGCTTCGCTATACGCTATCCTTTTGAGGATAGTTTTGTGAAGAAGTGGGCGTGTCCCACAGTGGATCCTCCGGTGGCTCGCCTGAACAAGGCGATGACCATTCCGTTGGAAGGGTCCCCCTCTTTTAAGGACCCAGCCGAAAGGCGGATGGAGGCAGTGTCCAAGGCACTTTTGCTGTTGGTAGGATCAGCCATGCGGCCGGCCATGGCGGCACAATATCTGTCTGATGGTATGGCAGAGCTGCAAACTGATTTTGACTGCGGAAGGATGCTGGAAGCGTCACAAAAGGCAGAACATTTGTTTCAGGGTATTCGATACCTGTGTGATGCAGCTCTGGACCTGCTTCCCATGTTGTCTTAGATGTCTGTTTTTGCAGTCATTATCAGACGAGTTACGGTCGTGGTCGGGTGACCACACGTCTAAAAAAGGTCTTGCGGACCTTCCCTTTCAGGGTGGCCGTCTCTTTGGGCCACAGTTGGATGAAATTATCAAGGATTTCACTGGTGGGAAGAGTACTTTCCTTCCGGAGCCCAGACGGCGGGAGTTCAGCCGCAAGCAAGGGCCTGTCTCTTCGGGTCAGAAGAGGTTTTTTCGTGCCCCTGGCGCAGCGGGTAAGGGGTCGAGGCCTGGCAAGCCTGGCGCAGGGACCGGGAAGCGTCCTTGGCAACGCAAGAACGAAAAGACAGAGGACAAGCCCCCTTCTGCATGATGGGTTGCCCCCACCCGACCATCGGGTGGGGGGGCGTCTTCTGGGGTTCGCAGACAGGTGGACTGCCCGCATTTCCGACCGGTGGGTGCAGGAAGTGGTGTCCTCCGGGTACAGGATAGAATTCAGCACTCTACCCCCAGACAGATTCTTCTCATCGAACTTGAGACTTCCTCAGGGGCGTCGGGAGGCCCTCTTAGGGGCTGTTCAGGCACTCTCCGACCAGGAGGTGATCATGCCAGTACCTCAGTTGGAGAGGTTTCACAGTTTCTACTCAAACCTATTTGTGGTCCCCAAAAAGGGGGGGGTCAGGCCAGTTCTGGACCTAAAGGCGCTAAACCACTTTGTGAGAGCACGAAAATTTCGGATGGAATCCATCCGTTCGGTCGTGGCCACCCTGCACCAAGGGGAGTTAATGGCGTCTCTGGATATCAGGGACTCGTATCTTCACGTCCCCATTTGTCCCCGGGACCAGCACTTTCTGCGCTTTACGGTGGGAGACCTTCACTACCAATTTGTGGCACTTCCCTTTGGTCTGACCTCGGCTCCCTGGGTGTTCACCAAGCTAGTAGCCCCCGGTGCTAGCGCTATTGAGGCAGAGGTGCATTGCGGTGGTAGCGTACCTCGACGACCTGCTCCTGAGAGCGGAGTCTGCTTCGGCTCTGGAGGAGAACGTGGCTATCACCATAACCTCGTTACAGGACTTTGGCTGCCTGATCAATCTGCAGAAGTCGACATTGACACCGTCCTGTCGCCTGGTATATATGGGTCTGATCCTGGACACGGAACAGGCGAAAGTGTTCCTACCTCCGGCCAATTTGCTGACTCTGCAAGCAGCGGTGCGAACCCTGCTGTCACGCTGGTGGTCCTCCTTACGGTTTTGTATGCGGGTGTTGGGGTTCATGGTTTCAGCCTTCGAGGTGGTCCCTTACGCCTAGAGTCACACTCGGCTCCTTCAGCGAGCGATTCTGTCTCGGTGGGACAAGTCCCCACTGTCCCTGGACCAGGTAGTCAGGTTGGATTCTCAGACCAGAGGGTCGTTGACATGGTGGCTTCGGGCCCCGGACCTTTCGTTGGGGAAGTCCTTTCTTCCCATGAATTGGTCGATAGTCACGACGGACGCCAGCCTATTGAGCTGGGGGGGGGGGGGAGTCCTGGGACAGTTGTCTGCGCAGGGCCGTTGGTCAGCGCAGGAATCTCGCCTTCCGATCAATGTGCTGGAGCTGTGGACGATCAGGCTCTGCCTCTCCCACTGGACGGTAAGGTTGCGCGGCCTCCCGGTTCGGGTTCAGTCGGACAGTGGCGTATGTGAACCATCAGGGCGGAGCGAGGAGCTCGGCAGCAGTTGCGGAAGCAGCTCTCATTCTGCGATGGGCAGAACTTCACGTGCAGGCGATCTCCGCCATCTACATTCCGGGCGTAGAAAACTGGCAGGTGGACTTCCTCAGTCGCCAGACGCTGGATCAGGGGGAATGGTCCCTACATCCAGAAGTGTTCAGCCAGATTTGCCACGAGTGGGGCACGCCAGATGTGGACCTCATGGCGTCTCGTTCAACCACAGTGAAAAACTTTGTGTGCAGGACGAGAGATCCGTTGGCGGTCGCCACGGACGCACTGGTAGCGCCTTGGGGTCGGTACCATCTTCTGTACGCTTATTCATAAAGCTTCTACCGTGGCTACTGCGCAGGGTGGAAGTGGAGGGGATTCCGATGATCATGGTGGCTCCGGATTGGCCTCGGCGTCCGTGGTACGCTGACGTGGCGCGAATGGTGGCAGATGTTCCCTGGCGTCTGACGCTGAGCGAAGATCTGTTGTCTCAGGGACCCATCTTGCACCCTGCTTTACCCTCGCTGGCTTTGACGGCTTGGCTATTGAGCCCCATGTGCTAAGGGATCGGGGTGTCGCTGAATCCGTTATCCCCACTATGCTGAAAGCACGCAAGTGTACTTACAAGATTTATCATCGCACCTGGAAGGCTTATATTGCCTGGTGTGAGGCGGGGGTTGGAATCCCCGCTCTTATGTTGTGTCCAGGGTCCTGACTTTTTTGCAGCAGGGCCTGGATAAAAAAAATGGCTTTGAGTACTCTCAAGGGTCAGATTTCGGCTCTAGCGATTCTCTTTCAGCGGCCTTTGGCGTCACATTCATTGATTCGTACATTTGTACAAGGTATGCGCCATGTGACTTCTCAGGTACGGTCGCCGATGGCACCGTGGGATTTGAATCTGTTGCTTTCTGTGCTGCAGAAGCCACCATATGAGATCAGGGATATTCCCTTACAACTGTTGTCACAGAAAGTGGCTTTCTTGGTGGCCATTACATCCGCTAGGCGGGTGTCTGAGTTGGCAGCGTTTTCCTGCAAGTCTCTTTACTTGGTCCTTCACAAGGACAAGGCGGTCTTGTGCCCGTCACCCTCGTTTTTACCGAAGGTGGTCTCTTATTTTCATATTAATGAAGATATTGTTCTTCCTTCGTTGTGTCCGCATCCTTCACATCCTAAGGAATTTGAGTTACATTCGTTGGATGTTGTGAGAGCTTTGCGGGTGTATTTGACGGCTACAGACTTTTCGGAAGTCTGACGCTTTGTGCTGATGGAGGGTCCGGGCAAAGGAATGGCGGCCTCGTCGGTTACGGTTTCCCGTTGGATCAGGCAGACCGTGACCCATGCGTATTCTGTTCGGGGCAAATTACCCCCTTTCCCGGTCATGGCTCATTCCACCAGGGCTGTTAGCACTTCCTGGGCTTTCAGACACCAGGATTCGGTGTCACAGGTGTGCAAGGCGGCTACATGGGCCTTGGTGCACGCGTTTACTAAGTTTTATAAAGTTGATGTGTCAGCATCTTCGGATGCTGCTTTTGGCCGTAAAGTTTTACAGGCGGCAGTGTAGGCGTGGCTGGCTCCTCCTGAGAGGTTTCTGTTGGGTACAGTTGTTGTCGTCATTTGCTCACCCCTCTTTTATGACACAGCTTTGGGACATCCCCACATGTCAAGGAAGGCTGCATCTGTCAGTGAACGTAAGAGAAAAATAGATTTTATTAAAACTTACCGTAAAATCCTTTTCTCTGAGTTCACTGACAGACGCAGCACCCACCCCTCTGCGTTGTGTTTGAATGGCTTGTTACGAACTGATATGCTGAGCAGAGCAGGGGGGTTATATGGGAGAGAGAGAGAGGACGGCCCCCTGGGAGGGGCCAGCTTGCTTTCTTTCTTTTTGCCTAGTTAACTCCTAGTGGGATGTGCATATAACCTACATGTCAAGAAAGGCTGCGTCTGTCAGTGAACTCAGAGAAAAGGATTTTACGGTAAGTTTTAATAAAATCCCTTTTTTTATAGTATTCCCTTGAGTAGCCATCTGGTCCAGGGGATTTATTATTTGGTAGAGATTCAATGGTTTTGAAAATTTCGGAAGTTGTAAAAGGTGAATTGAGTGATTTTAGGTCCTCCAGGGATAATTGTGGTATTTTCACTTGGTGAAGGAAATTAATTATTGCTGGGGTGCGTTTGGGAATGTTGGAGTCTAGTTTTAGATTATGTAGTGAGCTATAGTAATCTCCAAAGGCATTAGCCACTTCTTGTGGGTGGTATAGTTTTATCACCAGTTTTGGCATGTATTAGATATAAAACAAAAATACCATATATAAGGCCTCTCAAACATAGTGCTAAATGTTTTCCTGATTTGTTTCCATTTGCTTAATATGTCAAACGTAATTTTTTGGTTGTTCGTTCAAAGTCTTCTATTAACAGAACAAGTGAAAAAGGTTAACCCTCCAACAAAAGGGACTTTGAGATTTACACGGACCAGGTATACACAAACACCATGGATACTATTTAAAAAAGGGATTTTTATTGTTACATGGGTGTACAGGAAGTAAAAAAAGCCTAAACAAGAGCTCAAACACTAAATAAAAATGAATGGACTGCACAGACAAGACATGACAGCAACACTAAACACAAACATATGGTGTGGTCGTAGATCTCCTGAAGTTGGAAAGGAACAAAACTGCAATAACATTCAACGTGTTTTGAGATATTCAAGGTACGCTCTTCTTCAGGGATGCTGAGTGTGATGCAGAAGGAGTTCTAAAGTATATAAATATTACAATAAGTGACCAGATAATATATATATGTACAATGCATAGTGATAGGTGGATATACGCACGTAACACTAACCATTTACAGGCAAGTAGATCTGACAGATCACCATATGGACTCCCGAAGGGGAGCGGGGGAATATATCTTCATAATTAGTCAAGAAACATTCAACTTGCAGCAGGAGGTGTCTGCCCTAAAGCTAGCTGTATATTGTCTGTAAGGGCACCCAAGAGATAACAGTGCTCGGCGATATTGCCACTTAAAATTGCAGCCACTTGGGGGTGAGCCCAAGGAGGGATAGGAGAAAAGGTCCGCGTGGTAGTGTCCGAGGTATGGGCATCATTTCTGTATAGAGAATTGAAAAAGGAATGTCGGGATCGAATGGCAGATTTGAGTAAGCAGATCACAGAACAAAATAAGAAGGAAGAGAGAGTATGTTTGGTAGATGGGATAGAATTTGAACATCTCTATATATATATCCACACAATTTGGACTTGCGTATAGATGCATTTAATTCAAGCCCGCCATGGGCAAATTCCCATTCTCCAAGGGGTCCATTGAAGGAGGAAGAGGGAAGAAGAAGAACCGGACACGGGCTAAGCTGCAAGGCAGCTACACAGGGACATAAGCCAATGAATTACCAAATTGTAGTGACTGGGTTGGACTGCAAGGAAAGGGCGAGGGAAAAAAGGAAAGGGGAGAGTAAAAAAAGAGGGAGAGAAGGAGAAAGCAAAAAAAAGAGAGAGAATGAGAAAAGAGAAGAAAAGGGAGACATAGAAAAAGAATGTGAACAGACAGGAGACAGAACACAGTGCTGAAAAAACCAACAGAAAATAAAGACAATAGTGCATGGTAGAGGGTGTTTCTGATCAAAAAGCAGAACCTACCTAGGAGTGCTGAATAAAGATCATACCAGTGGCACAAGAGTGCCTAGTTCCTGTCAGGGAGGCTGTCCATCAGCACTGAAGGTGATACACAGTCAGTGCTGGTTATAAGGCACAGTGAGTTAGGCATGGGCCAATCGGATCAAGGTGCTTGAAAAGTCTGCCAATCATGGCATCAAACAGGATTGAACTCCACCCAGGTATGTGCGGACCTGGGGGAGAACTGTGTAGCCCCGCGTCATGGGGGAGGGGTCGTGGTCTGCCGTGCTGGCTCGCCCATAGTCTCGGGTGGCCGTACCCTCATTGTGCACTGATGGAAAAGGGGAGGGAGGGGCGGAGCGCGTCCTCCCCATTCTCAACGTAACCTGTTGCAGCTAACCAGGGAAGAAAAGGGGAGGAGGGAAAAAGCTGTCCATGCATTGGGATGCTAGCTAGTGCAACTCCCGCACCCCGGGCAGGGGGATAGGTAGGGGCGAGAAGATCAAGAAACGCATATATTGGTGGGTCAAACAAAGCCCTCCACACAGCTCCGCAAGTTGCGGAGACAGGAGCGCCGTCAATTAATGCTCGGAATAAAAGAGCAGAGAAGGGAAAGGGAGGAAAGAAGAGTGAGAAAAGGAACAAAGAACACACACATAAGGAGACATGTACACAAGAGAGCAGTGGAGAGAAAAAGGAAGAATGGAAAGGACATGGAGGGACAGATGGAAGCCGTCCCCTATGTACTCCATCTGGGGCTGCTTGATGAGTGGCCAGACTGAAAAAGTGTCCCTAAAGATCATGCCCCTAAAAAAATGGGGGACCTGCATATATCTATTACAGAATAGGGCAATTTGAATGAGACTACAATTGAGAAGATATGTAGAGTACAATGCTACCTCTCCCAGCCTCCCGACGAGAAACCAACCAAAAAAGGTCTAAAAGAGACTGTTTCATTCAGGTCAGGTAACAAGGTGGCATTGAGTCTGTATATCCACTGCAATTCACATTGTAGAATGGCTTTATCCCAATAGCCCCCCCCCCCATGGACTGTGGTGAATGCAGTCCAACACCAGAAATTTTATCTGTGGGAATAGTCCCCCATGGATATTTTTAATGTGACGTCCTAGAGGGAGCTCCTCATTGGAGGTTTTTTCATACTTGCAATATGTCTGTAGGCCCTTCGCCATAGCTCCAACTTAGTTTTGCCTACATCAAAGGCAGAGCAGTCACATGTGAGCAAATAGATAACGCCTTTAGTCTTACAACTTGCATAGTGATGGGGGATGTATTTTTCTCCATTGGGTAATGTGATATCTTTGGAGGTGTTAATGTATCGACAATAATTGCATCCACCGCATCGAATGGTACCTGGGTATTTACAGGGGTCATTGCGTTTATTTCCCCTATATTCACTCTGTACCAGGGAATCTCTGATTTCGCTCGTCTGAAAGTGGCACTCTGTGTTGATGAGACAAAGGGGCCAGGCTAGAGACAATAGTTAATAGATGCCAGTATTTTTTCAGGATATCCAAGACCTTTTTTCAGCTGATTGGAACCCTGGGCGGTGTTCTGTTTCTTTCTAGGGAAAATTAGATCCTTCCGGGGGCCCAAGAGGGCACTTCTATATGCCTTTTTGAGGCACATGGATGAATAACCCCATGCCAACAGTCTCGTCCTTAGTTTGTCCGCCTCCAATTTGAAGTGGGTATTCATGGTTTAATTGCATCTCAGTCTAAGGTATTGGCTATATGGTATAGATCGGATGAAGCTCTTGGGATGGGAGCTGCTCGCATGTAAGATGGAGTTACTTGCTGTTAGTTTACGGAGAAGTGTACTATACACATGACCATCAGTGTCTGTGGATTTCCACATCCAAAAAGGATATACAGCTGGAATCTGAGTTCATAGTGAATTTAAAATTGAACTCATTGGTTCCAAGAAGTTCCATAAAGTCAAGCAGGAGAGCAGCTGATCCATCCCATACCATCAGAACATCATCAATATATCTATATCATAAAAGTATATGATCCATGAAGCTGGCAAATGTGTCAGAATTAAAGATCCCACTCCCCCATGTACATGTTGGCATATGAGGGTGCGCAGCACATCCCCATAGCCACACCCTGCACCTGGAGGAAGTGGGAGCCATTGAAGGAGAAATAGTTGTGGCATAGGATAAATTCTAATGAGTCCAAAATTAACTTCAACTTGGGATCATCGTCAATGCTGCCTTGAAGTAAAGTGCGTTTGATACAAGCTACACCTTTCTCATGGGGAATAGAACTATACAGGGCTTCTATGTCTATAGCCACTAATAGGGTATCTTGGGGGAGATCTAAGTCTTCCAAGATCTGGAGAAGGTGTATGGTATCCCTAATATATGTGGGCATACTCCACTACGAAGGGTCTAAGATGATTGTCAATCAGTGTACTCAAGTTTTCTGTGAGGGAGCCATTCCCGGAGATTATCGGACGACCTGGTGGATTAAGGGTGTCTTTATGTAACTTGGTAAATAATCTAGTGGATATAAAAAATAAAGTCCATAAACCGGTATTCCAATTGAACTTCTTTTAGGAAGGAAATGTTCAACACAAAATGACAGTTCTTATAAGTGAACATATGATCTTCATTAATTAAATAGACTGAGAAAAGTGACATCCACGTGAATAAACCCGTCACCAAAAACAAATAGAGGTACTCTTACCAGACGGAGCTGGCATTGAAGCTTTATAAAAAAAAAAAAACAGACACCTCGTGTTTCCATCAACAGTGGGTAAAAAGTTGGGTACCCTTACCATAGGTAGGATATTGAGAAGCCAATATGTTGCTTAGATAAAATTCCTTCCGGTCTGTAGATCCCCAGCTGGGATAGCCGCTTGGACTCAGAGAGGGAAGCTACCATAGGTAGGGTATTGAGAAGCCAATATGTCATGTGACAGCTGGCGGGTAAAGGCGCCGGGTTGCGTGCAGGATGGCAGGTACATTTGCCCTAGGTTTAAGCTGTATGCAGACTTATACCACTAAGGGGAGTCTAGCAGGTGTCGAGGTAATGAGCGCAGCTGAAGTGAGCTGACTCATTAAGGCCTGTACAAGAACTCCCAGCAAGCATAGGTGAGTGCTCCATCCTGCAACCAGGTTCTGTGTCAGGACAACAGACTGGGGGAGTGTTACAGCTTGTCTGGTAAGAAGCCTGTGTGGCTGAATGTTCAGTGAGAGATAGGAGCTTTGTACAACAGTAGGCTGTACCCAGCTGACAGATAGGGAAACCAATTGTGTAGTCAGTGGCCAAGGGGCATAGGATTTATTTTGTTGTTTGTTTTTGTTTTGCTGTTTTCAACATTGAATGTAGTGAGAATAAACTACCTTTTTTTTTTTTTTTCATCTGAAACTGCTGTCTCGCTGTGCCTAACTTGTGTAGTGAACCCTTCCAGGGGGTCAAACACACCCACTGCCTAGCTAAATCCCTTGCAGTGGTGGAGGAAGCCAGGGGCAGTTTTTTTTGTGAAGGGCCAGCATGGAAGAAATACTGAGACAGCTTGCTGAAGCAAATGCTATTCAACAACAAACAAATGCTAGGCTACAACAAGCAAACGCTAATCAGCAGCGAGCTCTCCAGCAAAGTATGGAAGCACAGCAGCGAGCTCACCAGCAAAGTATGGAAGCACAGCAACAAGCCCAGCAACAATCTGAGGCCCGCTTAATTGAGCTGTTGCAGAAGCAAGAGCAGAGACTTCAACAGCAAATGGATGCTATAACACAACATCGTTCGCAGACCAGTGAGGCAAGTGGTTCCAGTAATACACCATCATTTTATGTGAGCCGTGTATTGTCAAAAATGACTGGAGAGGATGACCCTGAAGTGTTTCTGACCACATTTGAAAGGACTGCTGAGAGAGAAAAGTGGCCTAAGGAGCAGAGGGCTGGATTGGTGGCTTCTCTATTAACTGGGGTATTATGACTTAGAGCTGGACCAAGCAAAAGACTATGTTGTACTAAAAACAGAAATATTGGCACGGCTGGGTATCACCCTGGCTGTCCGGGCTCAGCGTGTGCATGACTGGACTTTCCACCTTGAAAAGCCCCCCAGGTCGCAAATGTACTTGACTACAGAGAACCTGACCGCCTCTCCCAGGGACTCACAGACTTTCCACCCTAAGACCAGACCATCCCCAGCAGTGGGTAAGATGACTTCAAGGGGTAAGGGTGGAGAGAGTGAGAGGGCGGGAAGTTTGCATAATGTATGGTGACCGCAGTCAAAGCAAAAAAGTTTTTATCGCTGCCGGCAAGAGGGACATATTGCAGCCAATTGCCCAGTTGTGGATGAGCCTATGGAATGTGACTGTCTAAGACACAGACGTCAGTCGCTGTTTGCGACAGTTGCATGCACTGCCACTCGGGGAACTGAAAAACATTTATGCAAAAGTGTATTAATAATAAAAATGTTGTTGTGTTGCTAGATTCAGGTAGTCTGGCGACATTGATCGAAGCGGAATTAGTTACTACAGAGGTCTCTAGGAATAACAAGGTGGCTGTTATTTGTGTACATGGGGACACCAGAGAGTATCCTCTGGCTAAAGTGTTTTTTGAGACACCCAAAGGTAACATAGCTCATCAGGTGGGGTTGGTGCCCCACTTACCACATGATGCTATTGTGGGGAGGAATTTTCCAAAATTTTGGGAACTCTGGGATGGTCCTGAACCCCCCACAGAGGCACCTAGAGGCCAGGAAGAGGAATCCCAGGTATCCTCTGAGAATGGTGAGACCTCTCCAGATTTTCCTTTGTCGGTGTTGGCAGGAGAGACTCGGGAAACTGGGGAGGAACCAACATCTTCAGACGAAAACATGCCGTCTGTAGAGTTCTCTGATTTAGAGGTTCACAGGGAAAATTTTGCCACAGAACAGGTAAAAGACCCCACCCTGATAAAGGCACGGGAAAATGTGGTAAAAATAGATGGTGAATTAGTGAACCCAGATCAGTCTTGCAGATACCCATACTTTATGGTGGAAAGGGATCTGTTGTATCGGGTTGCCCAAAAGGCAGATGAAACCATTGAGCAACTTGTGGTACCCAAACCCTATAGGAAGTTGGTATTGGAATTAGCCCATGGGTACATTTTGGGAGGTCATTTGGGGGCGGAGAAAACCAGAGAGAGAGTATTGCAAAGGTTCTATTGGCCTGGGGTCATGAAGGAAATAGAAAATTATTATTCCTCCTGCCCTGTGTGTCAGAAGTCGGCACCTTTGTCGCATTTCCATAACCTGCTGGTACCTCTCCCCATCATTAAGGTTCCCTTTGAGAGGATCGCAATGGATTTGGTTGGTCCAATACTGAAGTCCGCTAGGGGGCATCAGTACATTTTGGTCATAATGGACTATGCCACCCGCTACCCTGAATCGATCCCTCTTAGAAATACCTCCGCAAAGAGCTATTTCTGGTCTTCAGCCGTGTGGGTATTTGTAAGGAATTGCTTACAGACCAGAGTACTCCATTTATGTCCAGGGTAATGAAAGAGCTATGCAAGTTGTTTAAAGTGACACAATTGCGTACATCAGTGTATCACCCTCAAACAGATGGGTTGGTCGAAAGATTCAACAAAACCCTAAAACAAATGTTAAAAAAGGTGGCGGATCGCGATGGAGAGGATTGGGACTGTTTGATACCCTATTTGGTGTTTGTTATTCGGGAAGTACCACAATCCTCTACCGGGTTCTCGCCCTTCGAGTTACTCTATGGGAGACACCCAAGAGGGCTGTTGGATATCGCCAAGGAAGCTTGGGAAAGTTAGAGTTCTCCCCACCGGAGTGTGATTGAGCATATTGCTCTAATGCAAGATAGAATTACACAAGTAATGCCAATCGTCAAGGAACACTTGGCCCAAGCGCAGTTAGCACAGCAAAGGGTGTATAACCGCAGGGCCAAGACCCGTACTTTTTCACCGGGGGATAGGGTGTTGGTACTAATCCCTACGGTCGAAAGCAAGTTCCTGGCCAAATGGCAGGGCCCTTATGAGATCATTGAACAAGTGAGTGAGGTGAACTACGGGGTCAGACAACCAGGACGGCGAAAGCCAGAACAGATATACCACATTAATTTGTTGAAAGCCTGGAGGGATAGGGAATCCCTAGTCACAGAAACCTTGGTGTCGCAGACTCTGTCTGAGTGCTTAATTCCTGAGGTGGGAATAGCAATCACCTTATCAAAACCTCAAAAACAGGAGGTGAAAGAGTTTGTGCTCCGCAACAGAGAGGTGTTCTCTGAGCTGCCAGGACAAACATCTGGGGTAGTGCATGACATTATCACCCCGCCAGGGGAAAGGGTAAAACTAAAGCCCTATTGAATACCGGAGGCCTGACGGGAGGCAATACGAGGGGAAGTTCAACTAATGCTTGAATTAGGTGTGATAGAAGAGTCCCAGAGTGACTGGTCCAGCCCGATCGTTTTAGTGCCCAAACCCGATGGGAGCTGGAGATTTTGTAACGATTTCCGGCAGTTGAATAAAGTTTAAAAATTTGACACCTACCCCATGCCACGCATAGATGAACTGATTGACCGGCTGGGAACAGCCCGATATATGCCTACCCTTGATCTCACCAAGGGGTATTGGCAAATTCCCCTAGCTGAGTCAGCGAAGGAGAAAACGGCATTTGTAACACCAGAGTGGGCATTCCAGTATAAAAGAATGCCATTTGGGTTACAAAATGCACCAGCGACATTCCAGCGGAAAATGGACAAAATGCTGAGGCCCCATCAGAAGTATGCTGCAGCCTACTTGGACGATGTGATCATCCACAGTACGGATTGGGCCTCACATCTGCCAAAAGTGCAAGCGGTACTAGACTCTATAAAGGAAGCTAGGTTCACGGCTAATCCAAAAAACTGTACCATTGGACAGGAAGAGGCCAGATATTTGGGGTACACTATTGGGAGGGGATTGATAAAACCCCAAATCAACAAAGTGGAAGCCATAAATAGCTGGCCGCGCCCCAACAGCAAGAACCAGGTTCGAGCATTCCTCAGAATTGCTGGATACTATCGGCGATTCATTCCTCACTTTGCTTCGCAGGCTGTGCCCCTAACCAACCTGACAAAAGGGAAAGAGTCTTCCATGGTGAAATGGACTCCGGAGGCTGAAGCAGCCTTTCATGCTTTAAAGAAAGCCTTATGTAGCCAACCAGTGCTGTATTCACCTGACTTTGCTAAGGACTTTGTGGTACAGACTGATGCGTCAGACGTAGGCTTAGGAGCAGTGTTGTCCCAGATCTGGAACGGAGAAGAGCACCCAGTCATTTATCTTATCAGGAAACTGAAACCCCACGAAGAAAATTATGCCACAATTGAAAAAGAGTGTCTAGCGGTGAAATGGGCACTAGACTCCCTGCGATACTATTTGCTGGGTAGACACTTTGATCTGGTTACAGATCACGCACCCTTAAAGTGGATGGTTCAAAACAAGGAGACCAATAGAAGGGTAAATCGTTGGTTTCTGGCCCTGTAAGAATACAACTTCACCGTGAAGCATCGCCCTGGAGTTCAAATGGGGAATGTGGATGCCTTGTCTCGGGTACCTGTGTGCCTGACTGCCTGTGTTACAAACCCCAGTTTGAAACAAGAGGGGGGGTATGTGACAGCTGGCAGGTAAAGACGCCGGGTTGCGTGCAGGATGGCAGGTACATTTGCCCTAGGTTTAGGCTGTATGCAGACTTATACCACTAAGGGGAGTCGTCGAGGTAATGAGAGCAGCTGAAGTGAGCTGGCTCATTAAGGTCTCTACAAAAACACCCAGCAAACATAGGTGAGTGCTCCACCCTGGAACCAGGTTCTGTGTCAGGACAACAGACTGGGGAGTGTTACAGCTTGTCTGGTAAGAAGCCTGTGTGGCTGAATGTTCAGTGAGAGATAGGAGCTTTGTACAGCAGTAGGCTGTACCCAGCTGACAGACAGGGAAACCAATTGTGTAGTCAGTGGCCAAGGGGCCTAGGACTTATTTTGTTTTTGTTTTGCTGTTTTCAACATTGAATGTAGTGAGAATAAACTACTTTTTTTTTCATCTGAAACTGCTGTCTCGCTGTGCCTAACTTGTGTAGTGAACCCTTCCAGAGGGTCAAACACACCCGCTGCCTAGCTAAATCCCTTACAGTCGCTTATATAAAATTCCTTAATGTCTGTAGATCCCCAGCTGGGATAGCCACTTGGACTCAGATGGAGAGGGAAGCCACCAAGGGTAAAATGAAATACAAAGGATTCCACATAGCGTAAATCCGTTTAAAAGGGGGGTGATTTATTTAAAATAATGCACTTACATTTGATGTCCAAAATGACAGGCAAAACATGGAGATGTGTACACAGATATGGCGCAGTGGTCTGGAGCGGACACTCGACTGACGCGTTTAGTCTCTAGGGGACTTCAACTGGGGTGTGGGTCCACTCTCCAGCCCTGCGCTATTTATAATGTACAAAATAATCACTAAAACTGATGGCCCACATACACCTGGCAGTGGCCTATCATAGCTGGTTGATAGGGCATGTGACCAGCAATATCCTTTTTCTGGAGTGAGTAACCAAAGTGTACTCAAAGTATATCAACACCAAAACAGAGATAAAATATCTTTCTAAGATAGACCAATTGGTCATATACTTGACTTAAAAGATAGGTCCATGTGTAACTTATAAGAAGTTAAAATTAAAAGTTGGATGGTAATAGACAGATCAGTAATCATTAGAACACGGAACAGAGCATTAGGCACGGGAGAGTCTGACGTCAGATCCTCCGTATTCCGGATAGGATCACCTTCTGATCTGTTTGACGCCGTCGGGAGGGATGACGCCAACCAAACGTGACACAAACCGGCACACCCACCAAGATGTGCGGACAGGGTTAGAGCCCACACAAGCATCGTCATGTCCTGTTTGGACAATTAGAGACCCGGAAGGAAGACGGATGTGATGATACCAGGCCGGAAATGTCCCCACGGTGTCCACAACATATGTACAATCCATATATTACTGGCCAACATTTTTCAAAAAGGTGTATAGTGTTAACATGTAAATCTTGTGTATTCCCGCAAGATGTCTGGAAATATATGTTTACCAGCATTAAAAATACAGATTAATAATAAAAAGTACCATACAAGAAAATTACACAAATAAAGAGTATGTAAACAAGAAAGATGCATGGCAGGTAGAACCATGGCAATCACCCTATGAATAGATGGAAATATTCAGTGTTGTCTTGCATATAGTCTGGACAGGTAGAATAAACAAGGGACATGTCATGGTGTAACAAAGGTGAATTGATGTCAAACCCAATCGGGATTGGTTGATAAAAGAATTTGTCCCAACCCACATTCATCCCGTGGGGCCAGTAACTTCTTAGTTCATAGATCCAAAATGTCTCTAGACGTTATAATCCTCTAATGCGTGAACTACCTCACCATGGGGACACATACTGGTCAATAATAAGGAATTCTGTGCCTAGTGGATTTTTGCCATGAAATCTTAATGTTTCGCAACTGTGTGATTGGTAGACCCCTTCTTGATGTTTGCTATATGTTCGTTAACACGAACTGACAAACTGCTTTTTACATGAGCACGTTATCAGATAGATTATATATTTTGTGGCACCTGTGGTGAAGCATTTCATATCATAAACCCTGTTGGTCACCATAAAGGTAAATTCGCATGATTTCTTTTTTAAAGTGTTATGTAGACACACATTGCACTTCCGGCAATGATAAAATCCTTTAATATCCCCAAAAAAGGTAAGTATCTTGGGGGGGATCCACAACGTTTGGAGCTACAATATTTATGATAGACTGTGCACCTTTATAGATCACATTTGCATGGTCAGAAAGCAGTGGACCAAGTAATCTATCACTTTTGAGGATATTCCGGTGTTTTTTAAAAATATTTTTAATCTGTTTAACCACTTCGCAACCAGGCCAATTCTGACATTTCTCTCCTACATGTAATAATCATCGTTTTTTTGCTAGAAAATTACTCAGAACCCCCAAACATTATATATATATTTTTTAGCAGAGATCTTAGGGAATAAAATGGTGGTCATTGCAACTTTTTATGTCACGCGGTATTTGCGCAGCAATTTTTCAACCGTGTTTTTTTTTGGAAAAAAAAAGTTTCATGAATTAAAAAAAAAAAACAAAAGTAAAGTTAGCCCAATTTTTTTGTATATTGTGAAAGATAATGTTACGCCGAGTAAATAGATATCCAACATGTCACGCTTTAAAATTGCGCCCACTCAGGAAATGGCGCCAAACTTTGGTACTTAAAAATCTCCATAGGTGATGCGTTAAAAATCACCTTGGGCTATAATTATTGCTCTCGCTCTAACGCACGCGGCGATACCTCACGTGTGATTTGAACAACGTTTACATATGCGGGCGCGACTAACGCGTGCGTTCGCTTCTGTGCGCGAGCTCATCATCAATCGCTCTTTCAGGATAACCTTTTTCAACGAATCACTGCTTGAGCATAAATGCTTGTTGTAAATACGTGGCAGATTCAGAACAATTACGTCTCAATCTCAACATTTGACTGTGGGGCGACCAATTGGAGCCATGATTTATGGTGTCCACTATCAGTAGATACGCAGCTATTACGATCGGTAGATTTAAAGAAAGTTAATTCTAGTTTGCTACCTTTTTTAGTAATTTCAAGGTCAAGAAAATGTATGCATTCCAGACTTGCCTCATATGATAGCGTAATGCCCCTATCATCATTGTTGAGGAAGGCAATGAAGTCTGCCAATGATTCTACCGATTCCCTCCATAGGAGGAGGATGTTGTCTATGTAATGTACCCATAAGATCAATTCCAGTCTTGCCAAAGGATAGACGACCTCCTCCTCCCATCTGGCCATAAATAGATTGGCCAGACTGGGGGCAAATTTAGCCCCCCATAGCCACTCCTTTAATCTGTGTGTAGAATTGTTGATCGAACCAGAAATAGTTGTGGCGAATTGAATCAAATCTAATATGAATCGTATTGGAGGTATGCTACTATTTCTAGACAAAAAGGATTCTGTAGCACTAATACCATGCTCATGTGGTATGTTGGAATATAGGGAAGCTACGTCCGCCGTAACAAGCAAGCAATCTTCATGTATATTGTCAAGTAGTTTAATCGCGTCTTTCGTATCTTGTAGATAAGAAGGTGTTTGCTTTACTAACGGTTGCAAATCGTGATCTATATATCGCCCAATGCGAGCGGTAACTGAATTGATGCCTTTCACAATTGGGCGACCCAGAGGTTGAATGGCGTCCTTATAGACTTTGGGTAGATAATATAATACAGGGAGCCACTGGCACTAAGGATTTCTCCTTTTTATTTAAAATGCCTCTGTAATTAAAATATCTAATTCTTTTAAACGGATTTACGCTATGTGGAATCCTTTTTATTTCATTTTACCCTTGGAGGCTTCCCCCTCCATTTGAGTCCAAGCGGCTATTCCAGCTGGGGATCTACAGACGGGAAGGAATTTTATTTAACCACTCCAGATCCGCGCTATTGCCATAGTACGGCTCCAGCGCGGATCTGGAATGCCGGGACGACGTCCATGGACGTCGCCCCCTGTGCGCGCTCCTCGCGCGCCCCCTAGTGGCAGCAGCGGCGCGCGCCGCACGCTGCGTGCGCGTGCCCGTGCCTCGGGCGGACTCGATGTCCGCCCGGACCCGCCGATCTCCTTCAGGAGCCTCAGAACGGGGAACCGCCGTTGTAAACACGGCGGTTCCCCGTTCTGTGACAGGGGACATACCAGATCTACTGATCCCTGTCACTGGGATCAGTTAGATCTGTTATGTCCCGGCCAGCCCTGCCCCCCCACAGTTAGAACACACCCAGGGAACATTTGTTAACCCCTTCACTGCCCCCTGCTGGTTAACCCCTTCACTGCCAATGACATTTATACAGTAATCAGTGGACATTTAAATTTCTGATCGCTGTATAAATGTCATTGGTCCCAAAAATGTGTCAAAAATGTCCGACATGTCCGCCCCAATATCGCAGTCCCGCTAAAAATCGCAGA